>CM061227.1:59743907-59851482 GCA_030844895.1 Ambrosia x helenae
GCAGCCAATTTTTTTGCTACCCGTCTTCCTCACCAAAGCCACACTCTTATGCCCCCCCCCCCCAAGAGTGCATTGAAATACAACCTTAACAAAAATAAGTTTATTAGAAAATAAGTTTTTTTTATAATTTTTTTAATAATAAATTATAGGAAAGTTTATTAATTAAAAATTAACAATACTCTTAGCAAAGGAGAAACGTAATCCTAAAGGTGTGTGACCCGAAAACCACTCGTGCACCCGTAGGGAATTAACCTTGACCAACGATAAAACACGTGTTTTTAGTAACTAATTTATAAGTTAAGTTTATTGTTGCTTTTTAAATAACAATTTATAAAATACGCATTTGTTAATATCTTAAAAACAATAGTGACTGAAATATATACCTTCACGAATTGTTCTCCTCTTTTCTTCGATCTTTTTTATAACTATGACGTCACCATTTGCCATTCCCGTATCATGTACCCAATCGACCAACTCAACGCGTGTCGAAAATGTCCGGTTAGTCTCGAACCAAAGGTTGATCGGGTTAGGTCCTTCCTCCTGATCTTCTACCCGCTTCTCATCGACAGCGCTGTCTTCATAGTGCGTACAGTCTTGTTCTTCAGATGTGTCATCACCACCGTTAGCGTCGTAAGTATAACCGTAGGCAGGTTAACTAGGCTTGTCTTCAAATTCATACGGGTCCTTCCACTGTGTATTCAAGTCCAGTTGTACCGCATTGTCACGGTAACGAATGCCAGACTGACCCTCCTCGACATTACTAGACCGACCCTGCCCGACATTATATGACGGACCCTGCTCGACATTATATGACAACCCCTCCTCGACATTATATGAATTAGAGTCGTAAGAATCACCGAAAATTAAGTCGTAATACGACATGTTATATATGTTGTGCACAAAGAATTGAAATCGAACGAGTTTATAATGAAATCGAATGAATTTATAGCCAAAATCTGATGGGACCTGGCGCCTCGCTTAGGCCAAAGCGAGGCGCCTGGGTAATTATTTCGAGAGAATATCAGGCTTTACGTTTAATCAAGGTTAATCAAACTCTCAGGCGCCTCGCTTAGGCCTAAGCGAGGCGTCTGGAATATCGTTTTCAGAGGAATCTTAAACTTTATGTCTAATCAGGTAGCCAGGCGCCTCGCTTTGGCCAAAGCAAGGCGCCTGACTGCCTGATTAGACATAAAGCTTAAGATTCCTGAAAACGATTATCCCAGGCACCTCGCTTAGGCCTAAGCGAGGCGCCTGGATTAAGGGGTTGATTTAGAAGTTGGGGGGGGGGGGGGTTTAATTAGAACGACCCTAACCTAAACATGCCAAAAGCTGGAATACAAAAGGACCATTGTTGACTCCCAAAGCATGTTGTGGTGATGATCACTATTTTTAATATAACATGGCAAAATATGGCATGCAAAAGGGTTCATGTTTCTTTGTTTCCTGTTCAGTCCGGGTATCTAGCATGCGTGTTGTCGCTGAGGCACGCGAGTCAGCCGCGGCGGATGATGATGCGGCTGATGGCATAGCGACACGTTCAGTAGAGGCAGCGCGTAACATCGCTGCTCGTTTTGCTACCTGACCCGTAGTTTGACAACCAATGGCAACGTCGGCGTTTGATGATGGCTGGCCACAATCATTATTTGAGGTTGATTTTCGCTTTCTTGGAGGCATAACTTATAACAATAAAAGTCAAAGGAAAAAAAAACTACAAAAGAGCATGAGCAATGAGTGATCATATGAAACGACAAACCAATAATGACATAAACAACATAAACAAACCTGAGTAAATACGGTTGAGTACGCAGACGAAGAAGAGTATCGCAGGTTGCAATGAAACACAATAAGCAACAGACATGAGCGCAGACGAAGATAATGATAACAACGTGAATATGGTCATTCGCTATGAAGCGCCTTATAGTGAGCCATATAAGTAAATTGTTTTAATATAAAAAGCAGAGAAATTTTATTGTAATAAGTTATGTTGTGGTGATGATCACTATTTCTCTCTACCACTATATCTTTAAAGCTCTATGTATAAGTGCTTATGCAGATCTCTAACAAAGAGGAAATCCTTCTTTAATCACTAATATTAGAGTAAGACAATGCAGAATCGCTCAACGTATTCAGCGCCTTCATATATCTAAGCAAAGGATTTTAACCAAGAAATATATGCAGGTTCTTTAATGTGTGTAATAACGTCCCAAATAGGGTATTTTTCAAACCGACATCTGATAAGAGAGCGATACATCTAAAATCACAAAACCAAAAACATCTATCGTAGTTGCACTCATGATAATTGCAATTTCAGCTGATGCAAACCCGCAATAACCCCGAAAAGCGTAAACAGATGTAACCTGGTATTAACCAACTTCAAAACCAGTAATAGTTAGCAGGGACTATGTTAACCATCTTTCGACTACCGGTGACCATCAAAATGAACAGCAGCACAGGTATAAATCATATACTTTCTAGAAAAATATTGTTTAGCATAAAATATCAATATTATAAGATAATCAATGTATCCCACATATAGCTGGCATATTCTATTTACAACCAACATAAAGGCATCCACGTGAATAACTTACAATTGGAAATCCGTAATGTAAATAATTACTAATATTCAATTGGAAAATGTGGCTCAGTAAAAAACATCGCACATATATGTTATATTACGCAGCAAAATGTATACTCATAAAAAGGAAAACGCAATGATAAATTTGCAATTCTGAACATCCAGACAACCAAACGACACCATCAAGAAACTGTAAAACGGCATACAAAGCTAAGCACTAAACAACAACATTTTGTCAAACATGTGGAGTGCGTACTTCAAAACAACCCAGGACAACAATAATATGACAATCAAACCATCAAAAAATAACATAACTTCAAAAAAACAAACAACAATCAAAGTCGCATGGCATCAAAGGTTTTATTAATTATAGAGTGAGGACGAATACCTAGTGTGAATTAACAGAGAGTGCGGAACTAAATTAGGATTAAAATGGTTGAAGATGAAGTGAAGATGAAAATGAAGCAAGCAAACAGTACCTTGGAATGATTCAACTGGCCTAGTACTCGAAACACCGAGAGCGTGAAAACTCAACCCAATCAGCGAAAATAAGCTGGAAACGTAAACACACAGTCAGTTAGAATTAAAATGGTTGCAAATGAGGTGAAGCCAAAAATAGGGATGATGAAAATCAATGACAATGGGCAGTATGGTATGTTGAATAAAGATAGCAGTCATGGAATTCATGTTTAGATTTCTTGAAAATAAAAAAAATGGAAGCCTACCCTGTTGATCTGTGTTGAAATTAGCTGACCACTGTCTCCTTTCGATGATAGGCAACAAAGGAAGAGGAAGAAAGAAGCAGATAAAAAGATGAAGAAAGAAAAAGAGATGAAGGCTCCTACGCGTGGCAAGCAAAGCAATTGAGAAGGGAACACGTAGCCAGACAAATGGAAGCATATGTTTGTTTTGATAACTATTCATCTTTATTCACTGTTTATCTTAGGTTTTAATTTATACATAGTATAATTTTTCAAATTTAATTTCAAGGAGAAGGTAAGACCATGTGTAATAGAAGACAATTTAGGGCGTTTTTTGCCCCAAAAACGCCCCAAATTGTCTTCCATTACACATGGTTTTACCTTCTCCTTGAAATTAAATTTGAAAAATTAATTACTAAACGGTAATGAGGGGTCATATTTTTTTTACCCTCCCCCCTCCCAAAGGAATTGGGGCGTTTTTTTGGGCCAATGAAAAAAAACAACGGCGTGGAAAAAGGGTGAGGGCCAATCAGATTAAACTAGCTGTTGGCTAGTAACGACCATTTAAAAAAAATTAACAAATTCCTATTTAAACACACATTCCTTACCATTTTTTCATCTCCTTCCTTTATATTTTTTATAAAAACACTCTCTTTTTAAAAATTTCATTCAACCTTTACACACCCACAATGAGTCCATTTCGCGCCCAGTTCGGTGTACCATCTTGCCCAACTAACCCAAACGCCGTTCGCCCAAACACAACACAACACAACCTTTACCAACCTTCAACCCAAACGACCTCGACCTGAACACGATGGGTTTCTCTCAACTTCTCAACATGCCCTATAATTTTTATGGGGGTCAAATGGGTTACGTGAATAACATGACATTTAATGTTGGTGGTATATCGGGATCTTAAGCCAACCAAGAACCGGGCGTTGAAATCGTGCCGGACACACAACAAGAACCCGAACCCTAGCCGGAGCCGACCTGAAAAAACGGCCCCACAAAAAAGGGAGAGCCGAGTAAGCCAAAAGCAACCTACCTAAAGTGGACCAAATACGAGGAGTTCGCGCTCGCACGTGCGTGGCTTGACATTTCGAAGGATCCCAAAATTGGTAAGTGTTTTTTATATATGTTTGTGTTGTTATATATGTTTGTTTATTTATAAAAAATTAAGATAGTATATGTTAGTGTTTTTATATATGTTTGTGTTTCTATATATGTTTGTTTATAAGAGACGTAATAAAAGCCAGAAGAAGACTCACCTTTGACCCGATTGGTCTCAGCAGCAAGCTTTCCAGACAACACAAGGAGGGAAGCTTTGACTATTCCAATTAAAGAGATCCACGAATTTATCATAGGGAAAAAAGAATCTGGGAAAAAATATGCAACCGATTGTTAGAGAACATATATTCCAAATTTCCAATCAATTTAAACCGGAAAATGCAGACATCAAATTTTTTTATTTTTTTTTCTGTGTAGAATTCACAACCATAGAGAGAAAAAAAGCATAAAATATCACCAAAAAAGAAAATGTACCATGTCGAAGATGGAATGGGAGTCATGGATTAACGCATATCCGAAACATGCATGCCTTGATTCAGTGATTGGTTCAACAGAGCGTCGCCTGAACCGCTACCGTCGACACCATCCAACACAGCCGTAACTGTACAAACACATTGATTCATAACCAAATTCACAACTTATAATCCATGAATAAACATTGATTGATGTACATAATAAGTGAGTAGGTGAATAATCCTTACCTGTACTTTTGGTATTTCAATTCCATAGCTTGAAAGTGGAAGGAAACTTTCATAGCTTCGTCACATAAACCTAAAAATCCGGCCAAAACCATTCAAAAACAAAATTACTCTGAGCCTACCCAACAATTTATACAAACTAACAGTAAGCAGAAGATGAAATTGGAAACATAAGTAGCAAAAAAGCTTAAACCTTACCATTGAACTTTTATGGTGGGGAAATGCGTTGAGATCGTCTGATTTCAAGAAAAAAAAGAGCACTTTATTATTGTTTTTTAAGTAATTACCTTCATCAAAGAAGCAGAGTCTTAACTAAAAGACAACAGAAAAAAGGGCAAAATCATGAAGCGGCACCTCATAGTGAACTCGCACCTGCTCCATCGCCTCAAACAGCTTGTCTTCATATCTCGTCCACGTGGACCGCGCCACAACGTCGATTGCACACTCGACGTCCGGATGACATATTTATATTGGATTGATTTTTGGGGTTAGGGATTTGGCTTTTATGAGCACTTATCCATGAAAATCATCAATAGGTTGTTGTGCTCTCTCTCCTCTAGATGAGGCAGCGGCTGTGCAGTTGGGGAAGGAGAAGAAGGGCATTACAGAGAGAGAGCTGGTTGGGTAAGGGAAGAGAGACAGAGAAGTTAGAGAGAGAAGGTTGTCCGGTGAACGATTAGGAAATAAGAAAAAAAGGATAGTCAGAGATGTGTTGTATGTAGAGGAGAGACGCGTGTCTAACTTGGTGAGCAAGACACGGCCGGCCACAAAGGCCAATAACAGAACAACAACTTCATGTATAGTAGCGCTAAATTACAAAAAGACCATTTACATAAAAACATACCCAGTTTCAGGAGTCGAACTCAAGCAGGTTACCAACCACAACAACAATCACACCATCTGTACCGGAAGATATTTTTGTTAGTATATTCAAACATATACATATAAATAACCTTTATAAATGTTGAAAAAGTACTATTCATCAACCTTGGTAAATAAATATATAGGATAATTTGGTTCTCTTTTGGCAACGAGTTCGGTTAATATTTTTCAACGCGATGGGTCGATGCGAATATCGTGACAAGGACTTAATCTCAAGCAAGTGCATGGACCGACATCAACCGTTCTTGTCATGCTTTTCAAGAAATCTTCCAACGAGTTAAATTGGGGTAGTGGTCGAGCCGACGTCGATATATTGAAACGAGCGTTGGAGGAGTACAATCAAATTCGTGGCAACTTCACTTATTTGAATTGTTGGGAGATGCTTAAAGGATCGCCTAAATGGGCCGATGTACCGCCCATGACGACGCCTAGATGCAAAGCGAAACGGTCCAAGACTTCTTCTTCCATTGATCCCGACACGCCCACGTTTGATGCTCGAAATGTGGATTTAAATGAAGATTTTCACGACGAGGAAGACGAGTTAGCCCGACCACCCGGTAGAAGAAGTGTGCGAAAGGGAAAAGGTGAGGCATTGTCGACGAGTGGTGACTTATTGAAGCAAAGTTTCGATGACATGAATCGACTTAAAGACACTCATGACCTTGGGGCTAGGCGTATGGAAACAATGCAAAGAAAGGTCATAGCAAACGAAAAGTTCGTTGGCATCCAAGATGCGAGGCAAATGGAAAAAGACATCGAATTTTTGTCTAAGTCGATCGACCACCTCACGCTTGGCGCATTACGCTTGTCTCGTATCTTTATTCATCTTTCGTGTTTTTTTTAACTATGTTTTTTTGTATGGTATTGTAATCTTCTTTTATTATAGTTTAATGAAAAAACTTTTATGAAATATTATTTGTTTTTATTTTCAATGTTTTATTAAACAAAAAAATAATTAATATTAAATGATTAGATGCTCCATGAAAATTTTCACCTTACCACCACACCCCATCCTAATTTGAATCCCTTAATGGTCCCTGAAGAAACACGAATCCTGGATTACCGAATAGGTGCTAATCCGGTGAGCGATTCTACGGTATTTGATAAAGGGAATGTGTTTATAAAATACGTGTGGGTCTAAGAACAAGATCAAGGAGTTTAGAAGACTACCGATTAGAAAAGCCGAACCTCTAAAAGTTAGTGAAATAAACAAAGGGTTGAAGAAAGCACGAAGGAGTTCGTATTCTTCTTGAGTGAAAGTATATGTGATATTAGATGCCAACAAAAGGAGAAGGAGCTTCTCCTTTTATAGTACCTAGCTACCATACTTTCTCAGCCCATCCTCTACCCTTGATGGGGCCCGGCCCAGATAGAGGTGTCTCCAAGAATCCGGCCCAAGTCCTTAAGCCCATTTGGTGCAAGTGGGTTTTGATAGAAAGGAGAAAGTAAAATACTAAGGGCGGGATGTTACTGTCCTGATGACTGTACACGTGGCGCCCATCGAGTGGACGCTGATGGTCGGCGGACACGTGGCGCCCGCCTATTGATAGGCCGAGGGCGGTGGATAATATACCTTTTCTTGGATGTCGAGACAGGTTGAGAAAGTCTGCTATCAGGAAGATATCTTGGCTGGGAGGCTGCCACGTCGTCGTCCTTTCTGCATGTCAGACTGAGAGCCGTCTCTGATTGGAGAGGAACTCTGACGGGCAGCCTGTTGCGTCAAAGATATTTTATCTGGGGCAGGGGTGAGTCCCAAGGCTGCCCCAAAAGGTATCTTCCAGTTGTGTTGGCGAAGCTTCCTTTGGCTTGCTGCGGAAGCTTCGAAGCATGTTGGGTCCGCTGACGTAGAACGGGCGGACGATGTTGCGCCTGGCATCGATTAGGCACCAGGGTGTATCGCCGACGTAAAACGGGCGGGTAATGCTACTCCTGGCGTCAGTTGGACACAAGATGTATCGCTGACGTAGAACGGGCGGGTGGACGCTAGACGATCCGCCGACGTAAAACTGGCGGATGGACGCCAGGCGATGCCGGTTCTAGTTGGGCGATGGTATGGTATTTGTAATGTTTTGATACCATATTCCTTCAGTCCCACATGCCACGTGTCAATTAATGCCCCATAGTATTGAAAATTTTCACCTTACCATTAGACATGGTCTAAGAGTGAAACAACTTAGAGGGATAACCAGTTTTATAATTTATTTAAGTGGTATTCGAAAAACACTATCACAAAAAAGTAAACACTTATTATTGGTTGGATATTTTTTCCTAAAAGATATAAGACAAAAAATATTTCAAGATGAATCAGACAACAACCTAGTTTGAGCCGAGACGCTCGTCTCATCTCATTTGCGCATGAACCAAGATGCTCACATCATGTGATCATGAGGTTGCCTTGTGCTGTTGTTGCCATGTGTTGTCGAGAAGCCTAGGCCTAGCAACCTCTAATAATTTTGTAATGGTCGTTATCATCAACTTCTTCATTTTTTTTTGACAACAATAGACATTCACAAACTTTGAAATTGGAGTGTTGATGACTGTTTTCATTTGTTTTTTCAGCTTTTTAAATCTTAAACCAGGTATAGTTTAAAACTTACTATAAGGGGAAAACTTAATGAAAGAAATAGTGATATTAAAGTTTGAAAATGTTTAGTTTAAAATTTACGTTCAATTAACATTTCTTTCATTAAATTAGCTTTTAGACTATCCTATAACTATGGGATACTTTGGAAGGTAAGGGGGTGCCGGGGAAGTATATAGATATAATTAAGGATATGTATGAAAGGTCTGTCACCAGCGTTCGGGCTCCTGTAGGGGATACTGACTCTTTTCCTGTGGAGATTGGACTCCATCAAGGGTCTGCTTTGAGCCCATTCCTCTTTGCGATGGTATTGGATGAGCTGTCCAAATCGATTCAGGAGGCAGTTCCGTGGTGTATGCTTTTTGCTGATGATATTGTGTTAGTGGCGGAGACCAAAGAAAGTCTGAATGCGAGGGTAGAAGAGTGGAGAGCATCTTTAGAGAGCAAGGGGTTAATGATTAGTCGCTCGAAGACAGAGTACCTCTACTGTGGTTTCAGTGGTGTAGATGACGTTAGTGACACGCAGATCACCATCGATGGTCAAGCGGTCCCGAAGACAACGACTTTCAAATATCTAGGATCTTTTGTTCAAAATGATGGAGAGATAGATAGAGATGTAACCCACCGTATCCAGGCCGACTGGTGTAGATGGAAAGCAGCCCCTGGGGTTTTGTGCGACAGGAGTTTCCCAGCTAAACTAAAGGGTAAATTCTATAGAGTTGCAGTCAGACCGGCTATGCTGTATGGGTCGGAGTGTTGGGCCATCAAGAAGACTCAAGCCCGCAAGATGGATGTAGCAGAAATGAGGATGCTTAGGTGGATGTGTGGGTACACAAGGCTAGACCGAATAAGAAATGAGATTGTTAGGGGAAGGTTAGGTTTGGCTAAGATTTCAGAGAAGATAAAGGAGTGGAGAATGAGATGGTTTGGGCATGTGAGGAGGAGGCAGATGTCAGCGACAGTTAGAGTAGTGGATGAGCTGACTGTTGACGGTAGCAGGAGTAGAGGTAGACCCAAGTTGACCTGGGATAAGCGTATTGAACAGGATTTGATAGAGTTGCACCTCTCTGAGGACATGGTCCAAGATATGAGTTCGTGGAGACGTAGAATTGAGGCTAAGGATTCTTAGGGACTGTTTCATATATTTCTTTTGGGTTATGTTGTTTTTATTGCATATATACCTTGTTTTAATACATGACACTTTCTATGTTACTATATGGGTTTTATTGTTTTTATGGCATATATACCTTTGTTTATAATACATGACACTTTCAATGTTTATATAAATTCAGTATCTCTTCATTAGTTTTTAGTGTTGTTTACTGGTAGTTTTTGTTTGTCGAGCCGGGGGTCTCTCTGGAAGCAGACTCTCTATCCGTAAGGATAGGGGTAAGGTTTACCTACTTTCCACCCTCCCCAGCTGTGCTAATTTGTGGGATTTACTGGGTAAGGTGGTTGTTGTTGTTTTACTATCCTATAACTATTTGCACCTCTTCATGCCCATTAACAAAATGGGGTTTATTCACATATTTTAGGCCCAAATGCCCAATTTCCTCCTTTACAACTTACAACGGGATGATATCAGGTTTATATTTTTCATCAATTCTTTTTAAATATATTCAGTTAATGTACATTTAAATATTATTATTTAAAATATATTATTCAGTGGATCAACACAGGCAACACCACCTGATGGCTGGTTTGAATTTGTGACTTTAAAGTTTAAAGTTACTGTGCATGCTTAATTTATGTCAAAAGATATACAGTAAGAGTCAAAATATCGTGCTTAGAAGTTTCAACACTATCTATGTAGCATGCTTAATTCATGTTTTAGCTATTTTATTCACTTAATTCATATTATATTTGGTTTGTATAACATGGTGAGCAAACAACCATTGAAAAGCTGGCTATATATAGATCTTATGTTTTGACTTTTAGGAACTAAGACGTGTGACTTTCTAAATTAAGATATAAGCAGTTATGTAGGATCTCACTCTCGAAGCAGGCTTACATCAATTTTCTATATAAATCATCTCAAACATGTTTAATGGAACATTAGAACCACGCATTTGATTTTTTTAACGGCCAACAAAACTATTACCCGGCTACCTAAGGTTGCCATCTACCTTGCAAAGGCACATCAAACGCCCAATCGGATTGTAGCGCTGGTAGCCTAAGCCCGTGTGGTTCCCGAACAGGGGAAAACCTGACGCCTTACCCACCCAAAGGCACGATAGTGAAGAATCGGTAAAACTCGAGTGGGAACAGGCTGAAACTTTTCAGCCCCAGTCTTTATCCTTCACTTCCCATGCCACTCCACCACAAGGGTGGGGACAACCATGTATTTGATTACACATAATAGTTTATATCTTGTATCGTGATGCTTAAGTCGAATTCAAACATTAAGTAAAATTTTATATATACATATAGGGTAGAGATCCTAAGAGAATCAATCATTATTTGAGAACTGAGAGAACAATTCTGGAACACATATTTCTCTAAGACAATTTTTTTTTTTGCTTAACAGCATGTTTTTTTTACAAGAATATTTTTTTTATTTTTTTATAATTTTTTTTTCATCTATACATATGTGTATATTGCATCTATACATATGTGTATATTACGTATATAACATTTTCAGTTATACATATATGTATAGTGTCAAACATATATGTATGATACTTAGGGGTTGTTTGTTTGCGTCTGACTGGGTCTGATTGGGGTGCACGTCTGACTCGGGCAGACTAGGGGTTGTTTGGCTGTGTGCGTCTGAACGGGAAAAATGTCTAACCAGGCCTCTTATTGGGTTAGATTTGGAGAGAACTCTGACTGAATAAGAGCTGCTGCCTGCTGCTGCGTTATCGAGCTAATCTCCAGCCATCACGAACCAAGTAAAATGTGAGACATAAGATTTGATACTTTCAAGTGTTTTTCTTATATAAACCAATTCAATTTTACCCTCCATACGAATGTGGGACAACAAATTTTAACCATTCGGATGCACTTAACCCTTCAGAACCTCTTAACCATTCAGACCTCTTACTGGGTCAGCACTTACCCATTTAAAAGTTGCCAAATGGCCCTTATTGTTTAAACTCTAACACATTTAAACACCTTTCTACAATAAAATAACATGCTCTTACCCACAATATTTTTTTTTCTATACATGTATGTGAAATCATTTCTGCATATTTGCACATCTATGTACATTACAAAACATATATGTGTATATATATATATATATATATATATATGTGTGTGTGTGTGTGTGTAGAACAATAGTTTTTGTAGTTTTAGACACATGTACAAATGAAAAAAAATATTCTTGTAAAAAAAACCTACGATTAGGCAATTTTTTTTCTTTGCCTAAGAGAAATGTATGGTTCAGAATGGTTATCTCATCTCTTAATTCGGCCAAATGTTCTCATTTGAACCAATTCCTATATATATATATATATATATATATATATAGGAAGGATAAATTGAAAACCCCATTGAGTTGAGAAAACTTAGAAAACCCATGTAAAAACGATCTAATTTTTTTTAGAAAAAAATACACAAGGTAACATAGATGTTTTTAAGCGTTTTGGGCCAAAAAATGAAAAAAAAAAACGCTGATGGGATATTTAACAAAAATAAACAAAGTTTGCGTTGTTAACATATATTTTCAGCTTTTTAACATATGTAACAGCGCAAACTATGTTTATTTTTTTAAAAAAATATCCCATCAGCACTTTTTTTTTATTTTATTTTTTTTGCCCAAAACGCTTGAATACATGTATGTTACCTTGTGTATTTAAAAAAAAAAATAGATAGTTTTTACATGAGTTTTCTAAGTTTTCTCAACTCAAGTGGGTTTTCAATTTATACTTTCCCTATATATATAATTTACAAGTGGTTTTTGCTTTATGGTGTTGTACATCATGCTTAGCAAGTGTTTTGTGCATGAAAAGATTGTACATCATGCTATGTAGATTGAACCTTACTTTGTTATTTCGTTACTTCTTTTACTTTTAACCCTAATAGTTTTCATCTTTTACATTAAACCCTTATACTTTTTTTTTACTTTGAAATTTATCCCATGTATCTTAAATAGAATTTTAGTTTTACGTTTCAATCCAAATTTTTCGAGTTGACACGCCACAATGTGCGTATATAGTTCAACGTTTTTACCTCTATTTCCGGTTGAACGGTCACGCTGCGTATTAAGTTTTGGTCTAATTTTTGCGCATTATCACGCCGCAACAGGCGTGCGTGGTTCACCGTTTTTACGTCTACATTTCACTGAGTTTTGTTATTTTCGTTTATTTTATATTTTTATGAGTTTTTTTTTCAGTGTTGGTAGTTGCTAGCAACAATGTCGCACTGATACTACTTGGTCCGGTTTTATGTTCCAATAGCAAAGTGGGGGGGGGGGGGGGGGGTTAATACTAGTTTAGTTTATGTTAGTGGATTGTTGGCTTTATAGTTGATAAAAGGACACACCTTGTAGGGCTTTGTGTTTTATTGCCTTGATTATATTGTAGCTTTTTAAAATAAAAAACAAAAATAATTTTTTTATTTGTTTTCCCCGAAAAATATAAAAGATATTTGCACTTTAATTACAACCTTTAAAATTAAAAAAAAATATTTTACACGATTTTTCCGTATTTCCTCTTCATGAGTATTTATATTGTAGACAAATTTCACAATTTTAAGGTAAAATAGATTTTAATATTACTATATTTTTCTGGTTGGCTGATAATAATCTCATCTGAGTTTTTGTTTCTCTTTACCAGTTCCACCTTCTAAATATTTTACTATCATTGGACCTCCGCTAAAATCAAACTAATGCCGTTAGCTAAAACTAATAATTTTAGACGATTATTCACAGGATTGTAAAGAAGCAATCGAGACGATGATATTAGTATGTTTAATTGCATAAATAAGTATGGTTCGATGGTTTAATCGTCGGTTCCGGTCATCCCTTCCAAGGAGAACATCAACCTACAACTGACGAACCATGCTTATTTCTGCAATTGAACAAACCAATATTATCGTGTCGATTCCTCTTTCGAATTCGCCGAATAATCACCTAGAATTATGAGTTTTAGCTAACGACGTTAGTCTGATTTTAACGGAGGTCCAGTGGTAGCAAAATATTTGAAAAAGGGGATTAGGGAGGGGGGATGAACTCAGGTGAAATTATTATCGGTCAACCAGAAAAAAATGGGATTATTAAATCTATTTTTCCTAATTTTAAAAACGTATTTGTTTAATCATTTAACTTGTGATACCCCGCAATTTCATGTTCTCACTTTAACTGAACTCTAGTTACATTCTATGCATTCCACTTAACTATGGTTAGCTAGTTAAGTCACACGCCGCACAGTTATAAATTGATAACTACATGAAGTGGTAATTCGGGGAATTACCAGACTATATACATGAGTAGTGAACCTCGGACATTGGTGAACGCTGAAACTAGATAATTGTGAATTAGTTGATTGAGATTGATTGCAATTACGTGCTTCTATGAAACTCTGTGAAACTATGTGCAAACTATATGTGATTACGTGAACATAAACCGAAAGCGTTAATAAAAATCGAAATGGGTGGACCATTAGGATGGTTAGGGTCTTAACACATGGGGTTACACTTGCTATGGTCCAAAATAGCGAAAACATCGAAGAAAACACGCTGTACAACGAAGCAGGCCACCCGAAGCGGGCCGGGGAGGAGTGAGCGGCCGCTCACTCTCTCCGAGTGGCCGCTCGCGGGAGACTGACGCAAACAGACCGAATTAAACACCTATTTAAACAATCTTAAGCCTCATGAGTTGGCGACCATGTGTCCTAATTACTCTACTCCGCTCTACAAACGAATTGAGCTGTACATCAAGGGCTTGGTGCCTCAGATTAAAGGAATGGTCACTACTGCTAACCTGAATAACATTCAGCAAGTCATTCGCTTAGCCCACCAGTTAACAAATCAAAAGGTGGAAGAAGGAATCTTTCCCCCACGGGGTATCTCATCGTCTACCACTAAAGATAACAAGCGGAATTGTGAAGATGGCTCGGACAAGGTCTCAAGTGGTGGCCGCAGTCAGCAGCAGCGGAAGTGGTCAGGTGCAAACGACAACAACCAGACCCCTTCTGAAAATAACCAGGGTACTTACAAGGGGAGACACCCGAAGTGTGAACAGTGCAGCTATCATCACTCTGGTCCTTGTGAGGACGGAAAGTGTGAACGATGCGGAAAAACTGGTCATGCTGCTAAGGACTGTCGTGCTCAATTCCCAAAGAATCAGCAGCAACAGCAGGGGCAACAGAGTCGTCGAAATACTGGAAAATGGTGTTTCTAGTGTGGGAGTGAAACCCACTTCAAAAGGGACCGTACCTAGCTCAACGGTGACAACAACAATGGGAACAATGATAACAACAACGCGTGACGGGTACATTCTTTATAAATAAGTAAATTGCTAATGTCCTATTTGAATCTAATGCTGGTTGAGCATGTGACTTTGGACTTTAGTGGAACTCTAGGGTTAGACCCAACTCTTTTGGAATTCAAACACACCATAGAACTAGCTGATGGTAAGCTTATCGAAGTTACCTAGCTCTATTAAAAGTAGAAACCCGTACGGTTTGACTAACCATTAGGTATCAATCTTATCATCCCAACTGCCCTTCGTAGCTCTGACATCATCATGGGCGTGGACGGGTCATCAAGCCATGAACATAAATCTTTGGCACGAGATAGTGATTCGTGTCCCTCGTTCCGATGGGGGAAAATCTTATCTGGCCGGCTACATCAAAACAACGCCAGTGTTGGCATCTCTTTTTAAGAGAACTCAGAGCACATAATCGAAAACTTGAACTGAATTTCGGGACGAAGTTCTTTTCAGCTTGGGGATGATATGACACCCAGAAAATTTTTCGGAATTTTCTCTCACTTGACACTCACGTGACGCCACCTTTACTGTTTACTTACTGAATTTCGGGACGAAATTCTTTTCAACTTGGGGATGATGTGATACCCCCCAATTTCATGTTCTCATTTTAACTGAACTCTAGTTACATTCTATGCATTCCACTTAACTAGGGTTAGCTAGTTAAGTCACACGTCGCACAGTTATAGGTTAATAACTGCATGAAGTGGTAATTCGGGGAATTACCAGACTATATACATGAGTAGTGAACCTCGGACGTTGGTGAACGGTGAAACTAGATAATTCTGAATTAGTTGATTGAGTTTGATTGCAATTACGTGCTTCTATGAAACTCTGTGAAACTATGTGCAAACTATATGTGATTACGTGAACTAAAACCGAAAGCGTTAATAAAAATCGAAATGGGCGGACCATTAGGATGGTTAGGGTCTTAACACATGGGGTTACACTTGTTATGGTCCAAAATAGCGAAATCATCAAAGAAAACACGCGGTACAACGAAGCAGGCCACCCGGAGCGGGCCGGGGAGGAGTGAGCGGCCGCTCACTCTCTCCGAGCGGCCGCACGCGGGAGACTGACGCAACCAGACCGACTTAAACACCTATTTAAACAATCTTAAGCCTCATGTATCCCCTAAAATCAATCCTAATCGCCCCCTACTGCCTAGTTACGAAAATATTAACCCCAAACACCTGCTAAGGCTCAAGAGCATTGATCGGGAAGCTTGGAGAGCAATCGGTTGATAGTTTTGAAGTGCTTGCGGTATAATATTCAATCTCTTGTATTTTAATCTTCTTTAATATGTTTTAAAACATCATAACCGAGTTTGTCCAGGCCTGAAACGTTTTCATAAAGATTAAAACTTGATGTTTATAAAGATTGAATGGGCTAAACATGATCTTATGTGATTAGTATTTAATAGGTTGCATGATATGCATGTTTATGATGTTTTAGACCTTTAGGGTTTATGTTTTTGCATGTATTCTGTAAGGTTCTGATCATGATATGTCTTATGAATGTTTAATGATGGTTTTTGAGTATCATTGATCGATTATATGCATAAATGAGTAGTTTTAATAAGAGTTTATGCATGATTAAAATCTAGACAGAATGTTGGTCTCGACTTGTAGGGTCTGTTACGTGACTTAGAAATATTAGTTTTGATGATTTCTTTTCATGGTTGTATTATACATGGTCTTAGCTTTTCATAATGGGCAAAATCATCTGATTTGGACATCGTTTGATAAGTTTTTGGAATTTTCTTTGATTAATGTTAGGACAAAGAGGATTGGTGAAACCACTTTTGGAAACCTTAGTCTAATTCACTTCTGTCATTTTGGCTAAGTATAGAAGTACTGAAGAGAAGACAAGAAACTGCTGAAGAGAAGATATGAGAAGTGCTGAAGAAGAAACTTCATCAGAAGTTCTGAAGTCCAAACCAGACAAGTTCACTTCAGAAGTACTGAAGACAAACTACTCATCAGTAGTTTGTCATTCATCAGCACTTAGCATGTAACACCCCAACCGATGGCGGAAACATCGGGGTGCCACGTATTGATGATTGTTCAATAGCTCATGGTAAATAATAGATTTCATTAAATGATTTAAATGAATTATAAACAATTGTTCTAAAATTTGTACATCAAATTGAATAAAACTATACACGTATCTTCAAGCATCAATTCAAATCTTCAAGCAAACAGAACCTGAAACATGTTAAGTTGAAAATGTTTTGGGTCAACAAAAGTTGGTGAGAATTACATAGGTTTTTGATAATTGAGTAAAAATGATGTGCAATTCATGTGTCATGTCAATCTAGCCCATATGTGAGAACATACTAGAAATAAATCGAGTGCATAATCAACCCTTGTGACTGTTATAAAATGATACATACCATACACTTATGGTCCCAATGAATATGTTATGCGATAACAAACACCCACGTAACCTTTGTAGGAGGCACGTATCCGGGTGGGATTGTCAGTCCAATAGATCTATCAATGTATACCGTCGGCTTGTACGGAGTTAATGATTATGCTAGAATGGTGCTTACTCTAATCATGCTCAAGACATAATGCAACATAGAAAACACATAGACACATTGATGATTGAATTGCAATGATAATGTTATAACATGTTTCACCCCAAAAATGGTGATAAATAAAAGGGGCTATGTAAAACTCACCTTAGCAAATGTTAACTTGTTGAAAAGATGTAATAATTGTGTTGCCCAAAATGATTCCAAATATCACCCTATAATAAGGTAATATTTAATAAGTCTAAGTCTAATTAACTTACAAGTGTATCCTAGGGTTTCGATTTGGGGATAATCAATTGTTGAATTTTAAATTAAAATGTTTAATTAATAAGGGAAAATTTGATAATTAATGGAAGAAAGTCTTTTTATAAAATTTGAATTTTGAATGTACACATAGAAGTGTTTGAAGCATAAAAATAATTTTTATAAAATTATTTCATTTAAAATAGATTTTTAAATCTATTTATTTATAAATAGCCAATATTTAACTTTAATAAAAAAAATACTAAAATTAAAGAATTCTTATTTTAAAAATCATATTTCTGTTCTAAATGATTAAAAATAATTTGTATAAAATTTTGGTGCAAAAATGATGAAAATTGGATTTATTATGATTTAATTATGATTAAATCTAACAAAAATTGATTAAAAATATAAAATAAATGATTTTACTGAATTAAAAATTATTTCAGTAAAGTTTGACTTTATAAAAAGTCAGGATAAATTTTGGAGAATTTAATAAAATTGTTTTGATATATAAATGGATTTTTATAAATATAATAGTATAAAAATGATTTAATTATTATAAATATTAAATAAATGAATTTCTGAAAAATAAAAATTACAAATAAAACTTTTATTACAGATTAAACAAATATAATTTTTTTAGAATTTATAAAATAGTTTTGATATTTTAAAATGAATTTAAAAGATTAAAAGGATTTAATATATATATATATATATATGTTTGTTAAAAAGAAAAGAAAAGAACAAAAGAAAGGTCAGTGCCGGGACTCGAACCCGGGTGACCACTGTGGAGGACCATGGTCACAACCACTTGGCCTAGGCCGGTGGTTGTGATGTTTCTGGTTTCAAATTAATAATATACACGACGCGAAATCAAGTTTATCCCCAAAATAAAAATCACGAACCCTAGAATTTTCAATTGAACGATTCAGACAACCTTAGCCCGATTAATGTTAGGGCTATTGTTGTTTGATAGCCGATGAATAAAACCCACAAAATTAATCGTACTCACAGTGATGATTTGATTGCAAACGTCGGGTCAAAGAAAAAGTCAACCAACGAGCACAATAATAATAATCAGAGTGAATTAGAGAGATTGGGAGGCTGAGAGAGAGTTGTGAGCGAGTAAACAAGGTTCGCAATGCATCTATTTATACTGAGGGTCGTTGGTTATGATTAATTGGAAAGTTGACCTTGATTAATGTCATACGCGTTCAATTGATTCAATAGGTCAACGATTGACGTGTAATCGATGTGTAATCATGTTGTACAAGGCCGGAAATCAACTAAATTTACCAAAGATAGGTCAATTACGAGTTAAAACATTGGATTGATCAACAAGGTAACCCACAGTTGACTTTCCTTGTCAACTGTGAAGGTTTTAATGTGTGTATATAATTATAACGCGTCTGGGTTTAAAACAAGATGATGGTCCAGCCGGTTGGTTAAGTTGGTGTGTGTGTGTGCGTTGTGGCTCGGGTTCGAGACCCGGGTAAAGCAGTTTCATTTTTTTTTGTTTTTAGATGGGCCGGCTCTCTAGGTCTTGGGCCTGAATCCAAGTGGGCTGAGAACTTGGGCTTCAAATAAGGGTGGGTTATATGTGGTAAGAATCCAAACAATGTAATAGTTATTATTATTATTATTATTATTATTATTATTATTGTTGTATAGGGGTTCAAAATATCACCAAAAATAATAGGGCTTGTCGTTTTAGTCCGTAACGTATAAATGATTAAATACGAAATGTTACATAGCATCAGATATTTTCCACCGCCTTTTGTATCAGTAGTTTATTGTTTATTATTACTTTTAGCTGTAATTGTTTGTTTCAATGTTGCAACTTGTGCAACTTGTTTCTGATATTTGTATACTTGCTTTATGGGCAAGTTACATGTATGTAAACGTCTATAAATAGGAGGCTTCAACCTTCTATTTTAGACATTGATTTTTATAGAAAAATCCTTCAAACACTTTCACTGTTCTATTCCATTTCAGTATTTATTGTGAATCTGCCTAAGTATCTAATTCTCATTTACTGCTTAGATTCATAATAAATACTTGTCATTATTTAGTTTCAATCATCAAGGGGAGTAATAACTCCTCTCTAAGTATAAAAAGTGTTGCTTTAACTTATACATTCCGCTGTGCTTACAATCTAATATACAAGAGCTTGCTAAACACTTAAGTGTCAAAGATAGCAAGTTCTTACCAAAAGAACTTAAGTGTCAAAGATAGCAAGTTCTTACCAAAAGAGCATACTGATCCAACAATTAAAGGTCATATCAGATTTTCGGATTAGTAATCTGGGTTAGCTTTAAATGATCATAACTCGAGTTTCACAAAGAATAAAAGTATGAAATTCGGATAGTAGGTCAACATTGGAATAACTTGGCCTTTCCAAGTGGATTCATCCCGTTTGAATGAATACACGACTTTTGGGAATTTTTTTACTAATCTGATCTGTTGCGTGTATTTTCTGGACATAGCTGTGTTACGTGATTTTACATAATTATTGTGCAAGGTTTTATCACAAACTAAAAATATGAACTTGTCCGGTAGACACCCTGGAATATTTGGTAAAACATTGGGAATCCAATTCACTGGATAAGTATTTTTAATAAATTAGTTTTCACGGCGCATAATCTGTCCTAAAAACGCAGATTGTGTGGTGTAAGTTTATGTGACTATTTGGAGTCTTATATAGTACGTATTTGACATGAACTTGAGGGGACATTTATATGAGATGTATATGAAGTGTAAAACTGGTGATAATCAACATATTCACCAACGGGTCAGTAGGGTTTACTTATGCATGTAGAATCATTAGGTGTCACTTACACAGCTTTGTACTTTTAAACGTCTTGGACAAACGGGTTATATGGTGTAATAATATTACACATATACTCACTTAGTGACACATGTAATAGGGAGTCGGTAGCACACCATACTTTGGAAGTTTGGATTTATTTGCTTGCATTCTAAGGTGAGTTTCACTACTCTTTTCTGAAAAGCATGTGTCTCGGGGAGACAACTTACTTTTCTAGTTCAGGTTTGGGACTACTATTTTTATCTCGGGTTTTGTTGGATCAGTTAGCTCTTGAACAGTTGCTTGCTTATGAACACTTATGTGTTTTGCAAGTTTAATCAAAGCAGTTTGCACAACGGAATAAATTGTAAAGTTTCACTTTCAACAGGAGTTATTACTCCCCCTAGATGTAATGAAGTAAAGACAGATAATAAGAATCTACGCAATTGAATGTATATGATAATAAATATGCAAAGAGATTCTCAGATTATGAAATGTTATTTCTAGTAAAAGCTTTTGAAGGATTTCAGTTTATTAAAATCGATGTCTAAAATAGTGGGATTAACCCATCTATTTATAGACAAACAGATACATGAACCTTGTTTCAAGAGCAAGACTGCAACAGGCTGTAGTCTTGGAACTTGTACAAAAATAAAAAGTAATGTTATAATAATAAACTACTGAAACATAAGGCGGTGGAAAGATTCTATTACAAATGCCGATGAGAGACAAACTACTAATGAGTAGTTTATCTTTAGTAGTTCTTTAGTTGACTTCTCTGGTTTGACTTCAGAACTTCTGATCTTTACTCTTCAGTACTTGTTGAATCCTTCTTCAGCAGTTTCTTCTTCTTTCTTCAGAAGTTTCATACTTAGAATGTTTTTGGCAAAAATAGGAATTAGACTAAGGTTAGCAAAGAGGTTTCTTCAATCCTTTTTGTCCTTAAAATTTCCCCCTAGATTGATGAAGCCAAAACCTTATCTAATCCTTTATTATCTTTTCCTGCCATCAAGTATCTTCCAGATTTCTTTGAACATGGAAGTCTTGAGTTGGTTCAGTTGTTCATTGGTGAGAGATCCTTGTTCAGGTTCAAGATGTTGAATTGTGAGCAAGTCTTGTGTAGATAGCTTTTTCAGCTCTTCCATAGATTTGAAGGCCTTGCTTGAACGATCTCTCCTTGTGACCAATAATGAGTTGGAATTAGTAAATGACCATTTCATTATCAGAACTTTAGATTGGTCAATGTTTAAAGTATAAGGGACCATGCTAGTTCCCTGGGATGTTCCTAAGTGAGGGATGTTTTCTACTTCAGTGATCCTCAGGTGGGATTCTCTTCCTTCTTCTGTTTACACCACATTAGGTATATCAAATGCGGTAAATGATGTTCAATGATTACCTTAGTGTGCAGTTTATCAGTTATTGTTTTCTGTATTTGGTAAGCAAATGTTGAAGGATCCCTGAATTGTGTATGCAGAGGCTTCTCTTCAATCACAAAATCTCCTTTTACTACTGTATTGCCTTCAAGCAATACCATCTTGAAATTAGTCTTTGTGATCTCCTCTTGCTTCTTCTTGGTAGCAGGCTTTGATGTTGATTGTTTAGTACCAGAGGTTCTATCTACTGAAGTTGATACTTCAAAAGTTTTGTACTTCTCTGGATTTGCAGCCTTATCAGCCTTGAATCTTTTGTATGTGTCAAATGATGTGTCTTCTCTCCATTTTGACACTGAGGCTTTTGAACCAAATCCATTGGCTACCGGTTCATCTATAACTTCAGCTCTTTTTGCCTTTTTGTCTTTTTCAGTGGCAATTTTGTCAGCAACAATTTGAGCTCTTCTTGTAAGCTCATCCATAGAGAGCCCTTTGAGTGAATAAGCCTTGGTTTTGCTGTTCTTGATAATATAAGACATCAATTGTTTTCTTTTGTCTTCCTCAGCAACTCTTTCAACTACAGCTTGTTTATTCAACTTTTCTTCATATAGTTTAAGTTTGTCATTGTAGCTCAAATTATCCCTTGCTTCTAGGCTGTTCCATACCTCATCTTCCTTGGCTTTCTTCTATGCTGCAAGTAAACTCTTCTCCAGTAATTCTTTTGACATTGAGATGGGAGAAGGGTTTAATACATGCATTTGAGTGGTTGTAGGCCTTGGAATAAGAGTTGGAATGTCTTCAGTTGCCATAGAAGGCTCTTAAGTTGGAATGTTGGAAGTGTTAACTACTGAAGGGTTGATAGAAGTATCAACTACTGAAGGATTGTCTTCAGTACTTTCAGAGTCTTCAGAAATTTCTTCATTGAGGCCTTGGGATGTTTTAGCTGCAACTTCACTTTCAGGTAGGAGCCTATCTTGATCTTCTAATTGTTTATAGGCCTCCTCCTCTTGTGGTTGTTGTTGTCGAGCCACTTTTGCCTTTATCCTGGCTTCCAGTGACTCTGTTGGTTCCTTAATCTTCTCTCCCTTTTTGGCTTCATCCACTTCTGGAAGCCTGATAGGTTGAGAAGTTCTACCAGATAATTTTGCAAGCTGTCTTGTGTTGTTGTCAATTTTCTTTGACGGCTCACTGAGTTTGTTGTTGATCACCTCAAATTGATTTTTGGTCTTCAACTCCCGAGAAGTTGTGAAGGATTTGAGGTGATTGGATATGAGGGTGTTCATCATTTGGTATAGGGGATCATCTGGGCTGTATAGGTGGTTCAAGTCTATGCTAGATGACCCAGGGAATTGGGTAGGCATTTTTAGTGTAGGGGGTGTTTTTAGGTGATCTTCAGAGTGTACTGGAGATGCCACTTTAGGGGAATCAGGGTTCAAGTGGTCTTTAACCTGATCTGTTGTGACCAGCTCTTTGAGCTTAGAGACATTAGATTCAGGACCTTTACTAGTAGCCGTCAATTCATGTTTTGTGGAGTTTGAATCATCATTCAAATCAATGGAATCATCTGAATCCCTGGTGATATCCTTAATGAGGACATCATCAGTTGTATCATGAGCTGGGCCCAACCCAGTTGTCTCATGAACCTCTTTGTCTTGGTTCCGATGATTTCCTACCTCAGGCATAAAGCCTTCATCAGTAGTTGCCACAAATGAGGTCTTAGCTATGTTACTTCTATCCTCAGATCTACCACTGGATGGTAAATGAGTAGTAGCAGCCTCAAATGTACCTAAAGTCTCTAAGTTTGGGCTTAGAAACCTTGGTTCATCCTCATCTCTTGGGATAGGGATAATGACATCCACATCCATGTCAAGTTCTGATGGTATTTCCCCTGTTTGATGTGGTTGTTAGGGAATGACATGTTCTGATGGGATTGTCTCTTTTAGCCCAGAGAGAAGTTTGGCAATTTCAATGGTTGTGTGAGATGTTTCCGGTTCAGTAGTTTGTGGTAATGGGTCAGCAGTTTCAAAGGATTGATCAGTAGTTATGGTCTTTTTAAATTTCTTCCTTTGAAAAAGAATGGTAATGGGTGCTCTTTTGGGGGTTTTAGATGGATGAGACTGAGAGGATGTTTCAGTCACATCTTTGACAAGTGCAGATTACACTTCAGCAGTTTCAGGCATCTCAATTTCCTGAACTGCCTTTCTTTTAGGGTTGGTGGGTTTGGGTTTTTGTTGTTTTGTTTTCTTGGCCTTTTAGGTGACGGTTTGAAAGATGGTGGTTCCATGGAGACTGTTTGTTGTTCCCCTTGGTCATCTTCTGGCAAGGCAGCCGGTTTGTTATGCCTTGAGTATGCCTGTGAGGTTAATGGTTTTAAAACAGTTGTTTTTCCCACAAGCACCCCATTTCCAAGTTCTTTAATTATGCATTGCATTATGAACCTTGGATACAACAAAAACTTCTTTTTAGAATTTTGATGATGCAACACCAACTCATTAAAGAAAAGTGCTGATGCCCTGAATTTTGTTTCATTCACAGTGGAATGAAAAATAGGTTGAAAACTATAGGGCATCTGATCATAAGATCCAGTTTTTGGACTCAAGCTCATGATTATATAATGAAACAAAAGTTTATATTTTGGTTCAAAAAATTTCTTAAAAATGGTTGCATGTGAGAGAGTACCTTGGTAACCACACTCTGTCATGGTTAAATGTATTGCAGAGTTGGGAAAATGATCTGGTGCTTCAGCATCATCCAGACCCAGTCTTATTCCCAATGTAGCCGGTGTGATTGCCATTACTTTCCCTTGGATGGTTGAATTTAGGGAAATGATCTGGTTATTCACTGTCACCGTCTCGGCGTTTGCCCAGAACTCATTAAGAGTTTCACTATGTAGAGGAGGATCAATGGTGAAAGTAGTGAAGTATTGAGATTGGACGACTAAATCAATGATTTCGTTGTATTGGGACCATGCTTCATCTTTCTCAAAATAGCCTCTTTGATTGTGTCCCTGTTTTAGTACTAGAGCCATGTGGTTTGTGTGTGTGTGTGGATCGAACAGTGTTCTTTGTTTGTTTTGCAGGAGAGGGTTTGAGAGTGTTTATGAGAGAGGAGGAGGGAATTTTGCTTTTTGAAAGGATAAGTGATGGAAAAGGTGTTTATCAGAAGTTTAAAACCGCCCTAGGTCAAAACTTCTAAAATGGGAAATGTCTGATTTACCCTTATTGACAAAACTGCTGATGAAGAACAATTTTCATCAGTAGTTGCCATTTTCTCTTCATTAGTTTGTTAACAAATGATGAGAACATTTATAAACACTTTATTCATAACTTCTAAAGTTTATTTTATCAGAAGTTAATCATTTTTCAGAAAATATCCCCATACTGATTTTTTTGTACATCAGTAGTTTCTCTCTTTTTGTTTTTCAGAAGTTTTATGACAGACAATGTAAGTGAAAGTAAAAATATGTGCAGGAAATTAAAAGAAACACTTACAAATTTAGCATCCCCAGCATGGATACTAACTTCTAAAATGTTGATGTGTCAAGGGGTATAGTGAATATGTCAGCTATTTGATTAGCTATTGTCACATGCTTCACTTCAATCTTGCCTTTTTCATAGCAATCCCTTATGAAATGATACCTGATTTCAATATGTTTAGTTTTTGAAATCTGAACAGGATTTTGAATGATGCTAATGACAGATTTACTGTCTACTAATAGTGGAGTCTTAGTCTCTTTGATTCCATAATCAAGAAGTTGATATTGGAGCCATTGTATCTGTGATGTACAACTTGTATCTGCAATGTATTCAGCTTCAGCAGTTGAAGTTGCCACAGATGTTTGCTTCTTTGATTGCCATGACACTAGACAGTTTCCCAAGAACTGACAACCACCAGATGTTGATTTTCTTGACATTTTGCACCCTGCATAGTCACTATCTGAAAAAGCTGTTAACTTGGTATTGCTTGAAGCAGGATACCAAATTCCAAGTGTAGGAGTTCCTTTCAGATATCTGAAAATTCTTTTGACTGCAATGAGGTGTGATTTCCTAGGAGCTGATTGATATCTAGCACAAACACATGTTGAAAACATAATATCTGGTCTAGAATCAGTTAGATACAGCAGGGAACCTATCATACATCTATACATGGTTTGATCAACCCGTTTTCCTTGATCATCTGGTTCAACTTGTGTGGTTGGTGTCATGGGAGTGGAACATGATTTACAGTCTTGTAAAGAAAATTTGTTTAATAATTCTTTAACATATTTAGATTGATGTATAAAAGTTCCCTTTGTTTGTTGTTTATTCTGCAGTCCCGAAAGGTACTGCAGTTCTCCCATTGTACTCATCTCAAATTTTGATTGCATGAGTTTCTTGAATTCATCACACAATTTTGTGTTAGTTGAACCAAATATGATTTTATCAACATAAATTTGAACAAGTAAGACATGATTTCCAACATGTTTTATGAAAAGAGTTTTATCAATGGAGCCTCTAGTAAAATGATTTTTGAGTAAAAAGTTTGAAAGTATTTCATACCAGGCTCTAGGAGCCTGTTTTAGCCTACAAAGAGCCTTGTCAAGTTTGTACACCCACTCAGGATGAGAAGGATCCTCAAACCCAAGTGGTTGACAGACATATACTTCCTCTTTAAAATTTCCATACAAAAATGCACTCTTAACATCCATTTGAAAAACTTTAATTTTGTTGGAAATTGCATAAGCCAAAAATAACCTGATGGCTTCAAGTCTTGCAACTGGAGCAAAGGTTTCATCATAGTCAATTCCCTCTTCTTGAGAATAACCTTGTACCACCAGTCTTGCTTTGTTCTTGATAATCATACCAACTTCATCTTGTTTATTTCTGAAAACCCATTTTGTTCCAATTGGTAGCTTGTTTGGTGGTAAGGGACATATTTCCCAGACCTGTTGCTTCCTGAATTGGAGCAACTCTTCTTGCATAGCTTGAACCCAATTGTTGTCTTTTAGGGCTTCTTGATACTTCTTAGGTTCCAACTGAGAAATGAATGCTGAGAAGAAGCAAAAGTTTGAAAGCTGGTTTCTTGTAAGAACCCCTGTTGCAATATCACCCATGATTTGATCCAATGGATGATCCTTGTGTTCAATCAGTTGTTGTAAACCACTGACAGGTGTATGTGGTTCTTGTACTTCTTTAAACAAACCATTGAGGTTTATAATATCTGGTTTAACTGTTTGAACATCATTAGTAGTTGTAGGAGCTGAAACAGATGTTTGAGTTTGTACATCAGCAGTTGTTGAATCAGAAGTTTGTAAAACTTCTGATGGTTTAAAAGTTGACTTAATGACTGTATTAGGAGTCCATGGTGCAGGATCCTCGTCATCAAACCTTTGATCACCATAATAAACGTGCTTAGATGAAGTGACAGTCTTTTCAGGTCGAAAATAGAAACTGTCAAGGTGACAGAGTTCAGCAGGATGTGCTGGAATGAGAGTGTGTTTTGACTCATTGAACTTGACATTCAGTGTTTCTTCTACGATCTTGGTTCTTGAATTAAAAACCTTGTAGGCTTTTCTAGTGGAAGAATAACCAAGAAAATAACCTGATTCAACTTTTGCAGCAAACTTTGAAATAGAGTCTTTAATGTTTAGAATGAAACATTGACATCCAAAAGACCTGAAAAAGGAGATAAGGGGCTTAATGCAATGAAGAACTTTATAGGCAGTTTTGGAATGTCTCTTGTTGACAAGGACTCTATTCTGAACATAACATCCAATGTTGACTGCTTCAACCCAAAAATCCAATGGTAGGCCTGAATCAGCTAACATGGTTCTTGTTGCTTCAATTAGTGTTATGTTCTTCCTTTCCACCACACCATTTTGTTCAGGAGTTCTGGGAACATTGAATTGTCTAACAATCCCTTTAGACAAGCAGAATTCATCCAGAGTTTTGTTCCTGAACTCTGTCCCATTGTCACTTCTAATGGTTTTGACAGAGAGATAATATTGTTTCTCTACTTGTAGAATGAAGAACTTGATGATTTCAGCTGCCTCATCCTAGGAAAATAAGAAGAAGACCCATGTGAATCTTGAATAGTCATCAATGATGACTAAGAAGTACTTCTTCTTACCAAGGCTCATGATTTTGACTGGCCCAAATAAGTCCACATGGAGTAGTTGAAGACATGCAGTTGTTTTTTATTCTTTAATAGACTTATAGGAGGCCTTATGCTGTTTTCCCTTTAAACAGGATACACAGTGTTCTTCACACTAGTATACTTTCAAGGGTAGACCTCTGACCAAGCCCATTTTTGTGACTTTATTTATGGTTTTAAAGTTCACATGGCCAAGTCTCCTGTGCCAGAGATCAGTCTTTGAAGTTGATGCCCTTGAGAAGAAACAGGCAGTGTTGTTCAGTACTTTGTCCTTCTGAATGTTCACTGCATAGACATTGCCACATCTTTTGGCTATCAACAAAGTATGATCTTCAATGATTTTCTATATCAACTTCTGGCCTTCTGGTGATATGATCTTGCATGCTGTCTTTGTGAAAAAGGAAGAATATCCTTTATCACACATTTGTGACACACTTAGCAAGTTGTACTCAAGGTTTTCAACCAGATTGACCTTGTCAAACTGTATTTTTTCAGAAGAGACATTGCCATGTCCTAGAACATATCCCTTGGCATTGTTCCCAAAGGATACAGATCCTTCTCTTTGACTGATAAATTTTTTTATCAGGTATCTGCATTCTGTCATGTGCATTGAGCCTCCACTGTCAACATACCAAATACTATTTAAGCCTCTGGAGACTCTATACACAAAGTAGCAAATTAGTTAGATTTAGGAACCCAAGCCAATTTGGCTTTGGGTTTGCTCTTGAGAACATGAACAGTTTGTTCTTGACCAATTTGAGGAATCCATGTCTTTTTGGCAATGGATTTTTCTTTAGGAGCAATGGTGGTATCCTTTTGAGGACCACCATCAACTTTGGTCATCAGTAGCTTTACTATATACATTAGATCTTCAATCTCAGCAGTTTGTGAAACTACTGATGATGTAGGTCTAACTACTGAAAGAGAATTTTGAGAAAAAAGACTTTTGTTGAGATTTCATCTTTTTCTCAGAAAAGGAGTTGCTTGGTTGTTGTTTGTTGGGAAAGAAAGTTTCTTCAAAATCATTTTTGAGTTATTTTCCCACAACCAGCTGTGAAATCTTCTTGTTGTACTGATTTCCTTTTCTATATCTACAAAATTTTGTTTTGTGGTTAAACAGACCACAAATTTCACATTCTTTTGCCTTCTCTTTTTCATTTTGAGATGTTAAAGGCAAATTTCTGACAGTTTTGATATGATTTAGGTCATCAGTAGTTTTCAGGTTCTCAACTCCGGATGTAGATGAAACTACTGATGGCTTAAAGTCAGATTTGTTTAGTACTTTTGAAGAACTTTCCTTTTCAATTTTGAGAAAGTTTTCATGAAAAGATGTGCATTCTTTCACTTTAGAAGTTTGATTTTGAACTATTCTACTCCCATCATCAGTAGTTTTGGGAGTACAATCAGTTGGTGTTTCAGTGTGATTGTACCCTATGCCAAACCTAACATTTGGGGAGGGTGCTTTTAGATGTGGCATAGGAAATTAGATTTCACCCTCACGTTTTTGTTGGTCTTTATGCGTGATTGTCTTCTTGTGCTTTAAGGGTTCTTTATATGTTATTTCTCGTTGTTTATCTTTTAGTTTTGCCATGTAGTCTTTCCGCCATTTATATGATATTGGTAGTTTAAATTATTATCATCATTTTTTTGAGCCGAGGGTCTCTTTGGAAGCAGCCTCTCTATTCTCAGGGATAGAGGTAAGGTCTGTCTACATCCCACCCTCCCCATACCCTACCAATAGTTTACTATTTGTGGGATTCACTGGGTATGGTTGTTGTTGTTGTTGTTTGTTAAGCAGCAGTTGGTACCCTTTACATGACTCAACCCATTTCTCACATTCAACCTTGGTGTCAGCAAGCTCTTTTCTGACATTTCCTAGGTCTTCTATCATGATTTTAAGTTGTGCTTGGGTTTTAATAGCATTATTTGTCAATTTAGAATTTTCTTTTGATTTTGCAGCAAGTTTTCTTTCTAAATCACATTTTATTTTAGTATATTTTCTCCCTGAGTCATTGGCTTTGCCCTGTAAATGCACATTGGTCTCTCTTATGAGAGCAAAAGATTCTTTGCAAGCATTTGAACATAGTTTTGTCAAAGATTCTTTTGATACCTGAGATAAGGCAGATTTAGAGGTGCAGCCCTCAAATGCCATCAAGGCAAAGTTCTTTCTGCCATTGTCAGGTTCTCCCTAGTTGATGCCAAACATTTTGTTGTCTGCATCAGGATTGCACTCAGTTGTGTCAAATGGAAGACTGCTCCAGTCAACATACCCTGAAGTAAAAAGACTTTGTTGTGAGGGTTGTTGAGTTTGTGGAGGTTGTTGAGCAGCTGAAATGGAAGGCATTGGTTGTTGGCTCTGCATTTGTTGAGCAGGCATCTGTACATATTGTATTTGTGGCACGTATTGGATTGGTGGAGCTTGTGCCTGTACAAAATGTGCACTTCCCTGTGTTCCATTATTCCTATTATAATTAGGGTTAAACTGATTTCCAGACTGTGGTTGGTTATAGCTAGAGCTTCTACACTCTCTAGCAAAGTGTCCCAACTTCTGACACTTGTGACATCTAAGTTTAGATTTGTCAAAACCAACTTTTGTTTAACTATACTTAACATGGCCAGTTGGTGTAAAATGTCCATTTCTTCCAAGTCATCACTGCTAAAATTTTTTAAGTCAACCATGATAAATCACATGTTATTAGCAGTTTGACTATTTTCATCATTGTCATAAGCTGGATATGATCTTTCTGATGAGATCCCAGCAATTATGTCAATGTGGTCAAAAGATCTAAAATTATTTGAACAAGAAGGTTAGTCTTGTCCTAAAAGTGCTGTACTACCTGGTACATAGTCATCAGCTGTTTTGCCAGAGTTTTGCAACCTTTTCTTTTGATCAATTTTTCTTTCAAAAGTTAGAAATCTCCCATGTAATTTTGTAAGAGTGAGGGAGTTAAAATCTGGTGTAGATCTGAGGGCTATAGAGTAAGTTTTCCATTTTTCTGGTAATGACTTTAAAAATCTATGAAGCATAGATACATTTCTGTAGGTCTGACCATTTAATTTCAACTCAGAAATTAATGAGGAGAATCTTTCAAACTGTTGTGTCAATGTTTTCCCATTAATATCAGTAAATGTTTCATATTGCTGAGCCAGGATTTCTCTGGTGTTGGCAATCACCTCTTCAGTTCCTCCAAACTGCTCTTTTAGGCAGTCCCAAAGCTCTTTGGCACTTTCACAATGTAAAATTCCAGAGTAGATTTCATTTGGGAGTGCCATTGCCAACATAGAGAAAGCCTTGGCATCAAGCTCAAGTTTAAGGAAATCTTCATCTGTGTAGTCTTTTGGGTCTTTTGGTATTTCCACTTTAGTTTCAAGGCTTATATTTACTGGTTTGTGAGGACCATACATCACAGATCTCCACTTTAGTTTCAAGGCTTATATTCTAAACGAACAAGCATAGCAGGCTTATTGGCAAATCCAGTATTATGAGGATCCATTTTTGAGAGTATTGATTTGTCAAGTTTCTCTCAAAGTGATGGATGTTGAAAAAGTGAACTTTTATCCTTTATTGAATATCAATAAGAGCCTGTGTCTGATTCTCAATTTGTTATATTGATATTTGATTAGATAAACCAGGGCTCTGATACCAATTGTTGGATCAGTTAGCTCTTGAACAGTTGCTTGCTTATGAACACTTATGTGTTTTGCAAGTTTAATCAAAGTAGTTTGCACAGCGGAATAAGTTGTAAAGTTTCATTTTCAATAGGGGTTATTACTCCCCCTAGATGTAATTAACTAAAGACAGATAATGGGAATCTAAGCAATTGAATGTATATGATAATAAATATGCAAAGAGATTCTCAGATTATGAAATGGTATTTCAAGTAAAAGCTTTTGAAGGATTTCAGTTATTAAAATCGATGTCTAAAATAGTGGGATTAACCCATCTATTTATAGACAAACAGATACATGAACCTTGTTACAAGAGCAAGACTGCAACAGGCTGTAGTCTTGGAACTTGTACAAAAAGATAAAGTAATGTTATAATAATAAACTACTGAAACATAAGGCGGTGGAAAGATTCTATTACAAATGCTGATGAGAGACAAACTACTGATGAGTAGTTTGTCTTCAGTAGTTCTTCAGTTGACTTGTCTGGTTTGACTTCAGAACTTCTGATCTTTACTCTTCAGTACTTGTTGAATCCTTCTTTAGCAGTTTCTTCTTCTTTCTTCAGTAGTTTCATACTTAGAATGTTTTTGGCAGAAATAGGAATTAGACAAAGGTTAGCAAAAGACGTTTCTTCAATCCTTTTTGTCCTTACAGGTTTTTGGATGGCTTGATTCCTGGGAGGAATCGGACCTTGCTAGTTTCACACTCCGTGTCCTTGATGAACTAAACTGCACTCTATCATAGAAGTCCTTCACTATTTAACGAATGAGTTGCCGGGTGGCAAGCGGGTTACTAGTTGATAGCGCTATTAGGTTTGACAAACCTCACACTGTGCTGGGAGCCGGGCGTGAACTACGACCTTAGACTTTATCATTGTTGATAGGCAATGATGGGAGGCAAAAACCAGCTCGCGGGGCGAGTGCATCATTCAAATAGCAATTCGGTATATCATTGTTTAGTTATCATGAATGGGTTAGCTACCCTTGGCATACGCTGAACTAGTGGTACTTCGTTCTTGGTTTTGGTTGATGATTACTACTTTTGGGTTTGGGAAACCTAACTCTCGTTCTTGGTTTGGGAAACCTACACTTTTACTTACTTTACTTTGTGAACTCACCAACTTTATGTTGACACACGATAGCATGCTTTTGCAGGTCTCATGTTCGGAGCACGATAGGACATGCATCATTGTGTCATGGGTTGTGAACATTATTTCACTTATACACTTTGCTTTACATTTAATGGTTTTATTTTGGGCACGTTGTTTTGCGCATGAACTTAAACGATTATGTTTGATTTACGCTTCCGCAACTTAACAAAACTTTTTGGTAAACGCTAAACTTGATTTTCAATAACGAACTAAATGGTTTTGGGCATTTAGAGTCATTCTTATGACTTATGGCTATGGGATCCTGGTATGTCACGCGCCTCGCGGTATAAACCCTGCTGCGGAAATTTGAGGGTGTGACAGATTGGTATCAGAGCCATTGGTTATAGTGAACTAGGACTGCATGGTGAGTCTAGTCTATAACTGTCATAGCATAAGCATTGCATTAGTACACTCACAGCTTAAGTGCACAACTAGCTTTCGGGCTATGTATACTTGCTTAACAGGTTATAGGAGATACATAATTCTTTAACACTAAATACGATATCGAGCACATCCTTGGTGAAGGACGAAAGCTAGGCCCTGTGGCGCATCCATTGGGACTAAAATTCTAACCAGCTTCACGGATGGGGAGTTTGCCATCGAGTACCAGTGCGAGAACCAACCATTGAACACGGTGCAACATTACAAAGGCAGAACTGAATGCAATGATTAACGAAAGGGTAGCTGCAGCCCTTGCAGCCTTTCACGCTGGTCAACCTGCTCATCACCAGATTGTTGTTACCTACAAGTCATTCATGGACTGCAAGCCTCAGAATTTTGGAGGATCTGAAGGGGCAGTCGGGCTACTAAGGTGGTTTAAAAAGTTGGAATCACGCTTCGCTATGTGCAACTGTCCACCAGCTGACAGGGTTAAATATGCCACTGCTACACTTGAGAATGCAGCATTATCCTGGTGGAACTCGCAGGTGCAGATGCTAGGGGTGGATGTGGCCAATGCTACACCTTGGGCGAATTTCAAGGAACTGATGAAGGCGGAGTATTGTCCTCGAGATGAGATTCAGAAGTTGGAGACTGAATACCGTAACCTGAAAATGGTGGGGTCAGAGATTGAGACTTATACTACTAGGTCGCATGAGCTGGCGACCATGTGCCCTAATTACTCTACTCCGCTCTACAAATGAATTGAGTTGCACATCAAGGGTTTGGTGCCTCAGATTAAAGGAATGGTCACTGCTGCTAACCTGAATAACATTCAGCAAGTCATTCGCTTAGCCCACCAATTAACGGATCAAAAAGTGGAAGAAGGAATCTTGCCCCCCACGGGGTACCTCATCGTCTACCACTAAGGATAACAAGCGGAAATGGGAAGATGGCTCGGACAAGGTCTCAAGTGGTGGCGGCAGTCAGCAGCAGCGGAAGAGGTCAGGTGCAAACGACAACAACAACCAGACCTATTCTGACAATAACCAGGGTACTTACAAGGGGAGACACACGAAGTGTGAACAGTGCAACTATCATCACTCTGGTCCATGTAAGGACGGAAAGTGTGAACGATGCGGAAAAACTGGTCATGCAGCTAAGGACTGTTGATCTCAATTCCAAAAGAATCAGCAGCAACAGTAGGGGCAACAGAGTCGCCGAAATACTGGAAAAGGGTGTTTCCAGTGTGGGAGTGAAACCCACTTCAAAAGGGTTGTCCCCAGCTCAAAGGTGACAACAACAATGGGAACAATTATAACAACAACGCGTGACGGGTACGTTCTTTATAAATAAGTAAATTGCTAGTGTCCTATTTGAATCTGATGCTGGTTGAGCATGTGCCTTTGGACTTTAGTGCAACTCTAGGGTTAGACCCAACTCTTTTTGAATTCAAACACTCCATAGAACTAGCTGATGGTAAGCTTATCGAAGTTACCTAGCTCTATTACAAGTAGAAACCCATACGGTTAGACTAACCATTAGGTATCAATCTTATCATCCCAACTGCCCTTTTCTACTTGGGGATGATATGACACCCATAAAAATTTTTGGAATTTTCTCTCACTTGACACTCACTTGACGCCAGCTTTACTATTTACTTACTGAATTTCGGGATGAAATTCTTTTCAACTTGGGATGATGTGATACCCCGCAATTTCATGTTCTCACTTTAACTGATCTCTAGTTACATTCTATGCATTCCACATAACTAGGGTTAGCTAGTTAAGTCACACGCCGCACAGTTATAGGTTAATAACTACATGAAGTGGTAATTCGGGGAATTACCAGCCTATATACATGAGTAGTGAACCTTGGACGTTGGTGAACGGTGAAACTAGATAATTGTGAATTAGTTGATTGAGATTGATTGCAATTACGTGCTTCTATGAAACTCTGTGAAACTATGTGCAAACTATATGTGATTACGTGAACTTAAACTGAAAGCGTTAATACAAATCTAAATGGGTGGACCCTTAGGATGGTTAGGGTCTTAAAACATGGGGTTACACTTGTTATGGTCCAAAATAGCGAAAACATCAAAGAAAACATGCGGTACAACGAAGCAGGCCACCCGGAGCGGGCCGGGAGGAATGAGCGGCCGCTCACTCTCTCCGAGCGGCCGCTCACGGGAGACTGACGCAACCAGACCGACTTAAACACCTATTTAAACAATCTTAAGCCTCATGTATCCCCTAAACTCAACCCTAATCGCCGCCTACTGCCTAGTTACGAAAATATTAAACCCAAACACCTGCTAAGGCTCAAGAACATCGATCGGGAAGCTTGGAGAGCAACCGGTTGATAGTTTTGAAGTGCTTGCGGTATAATATTCAATCTCTTGTGTTTTAATCTTATTTAATATGTTTTAAAACATCATAACCGAGTTTGTCCAGGTCTGAAACGTTTCATAAAGATTAAAACTTGATGTTTATTGAGATTGAATGGGCTAAACATGATCTTATGTTATTAGTCTTTGATAGGTTGCATGATATGTGCATGTTTATGATGTTTTAGACCTTTAGGGTTTATGGTTTTGCATGTATTCTGTAAGGTTCTGATCATGATATGTGTTATGAATGTTTTATGATGGTTTTTGAGTATCATTGATCGATTATATGCCTACATGAGTAGTTTTAATAAGAGTTTATGCATGATTAAAATCTGGACAGAATGTTGGGTCGACTTGTAGGGTCTGTTACGTGACTTAGAAGTATTAGTTTTGAGGATTTCTTTGCATGGTTGTATTATACATGGTCTTAGCTTTTCATAATGGGAAAATCATCTGATTTGGATATCGTTTGATAAGTTTTTGGAATTTTCTTTGATTAAAGGTCATATCAGATTTTCGGATTAGTAATCTGGGTCAACTGTAAACAATCATAACTCGAGTTTCACAAAGAAATAAAGTATGAAATTTGGACAGTAGGTTAAAATTGGAATAACTTGGCTTTTCCAAGTGGATTCATCCCGTTCGGATGAATACAAGAGTTTTGGGAATTTTTCTACTAATCTAATCTGTTGCGTGTATTTTCTGGACATAGCTGCGTTGCGTTAATTTACGTAATTGTTGTGCACGGTTTTATCGCAAACTAAAAATATGGACTTGTCCGGTAGACACCCTGGAATATTTGGTAAAACTTTGGGAGTCGAATTCACTGGATAAGTATTCTTAATAAATTAGTTTTCACGGCGCATAATCTGTCCTAAAAACGCAGATTGTGTGGTGTACGTTTATGTGACTATTTGGATTTTTATATGGTACATATTTGACATGAACTTGAGTGGAAATTTATATGAGATGTATATGAAGTGTGAAACTAGTGATAATCAACATATTCACCAACGGGTCCGTAGGGTTTACTTATGCATGTAGAATCATTAGGTGTCACTTACACAGTTTTGAACTTTTAAACTTCTTCGACAAACAGGTTACATGGTGTAATGATATTGTACTTATACTCACTTAGTGACACATGTAATAGGGAGTCGGTAGCACACCATACTTTGGAAGTTTGGATTTATTTGCTTGCATTCTAAGGTGAGTTCACTACTCTTTTCTCAAAAGCATGTGTCTCAGGGAGACAACTTACTTACTTTTCTAGTCCAGGTTTGGGACTACTATTTTTATCTCGGGTTTTTGGATGGGTTGATTCCTGGGAGGAATCGGACCTTGCTAGTTTCACACTCTGTGTCCTTGATGAACTAAACTGCACTCTATCACAGAAGTCCTTCACTATTTACCGAATGAGTTGCCGGGTGGGAAGCGAGTTACTAGTTGATAGCGCTATTAGGTTTGATAAACCTCACACCGTGCTAGGAGCCAGACGTGGACTACGACCTTAGAATTTGTCATTATTGATAGGCAATGATGGGAGGCAAAAACCAGCTCGCGGGGCGAGTGCATCGGTCAAATAGCAATTCGGTATATCATTGTTTAGTTATCATGAATGGGTTAGCTACCCTTGGCATACGCTGAACTAGCGGTACTTGGTTCTTGGTTTTGGTTGTTGATTACTAGTTTTGGGTTTGGGAAACCTAACTCTCGTTCTTGGTTTGGGAAACCTACACTTTTACATACTTTACTTTGTGAACTCACTAACTTTATGTTGACACACGATAGCATGCTTTTGCAGGTCTCAAGGTTCGGAGCACGATAGGACATGCATCATTGTGTCATGGGTTGTGAACATTATTTAACTTATACACTTTGCTTTACATTTAACGGTTTTATTTTGGGCGCGTTGTTTTGCGCATGAACTTAAACGATTATGTTTGATTTACGCTTCCGCAACTTAACAAAACTTTTTGGTAAACGCTAAACTTGATTTGTATTAACGAACTAAATGGTTTGGGCATTTAGAGTCGTTCTTATGACTTATGGCTATAGGATCCTGGTATGTCACGCGCCTCGCTGTATAAACTCCGCAGCGAAAATTTGAGGGTGTGACATAACTGTATTTGATTGCCCTTACATAAAAACGTAATTTCTTTTCATATTTTGTTTGCATATAGTTGTTGAAGATAGTTAATTGAGAAAAGAGAAGTTATATAACTATTTTTTGTTTTCGGGTAATTTACATGTATCCACTGTTAAAATAATTTATTACATATTTTATTCAAGTTAAAAAATCAATTACATATTTTCTCTTTCATAAGAAAAATATGTAATTGATTTTAGGGTTTTGGTCTAGCGGCACGCTTTAGTTTTCCTGTTGCACGATGACATTACTAAAAAAATGTCAAGTGGATAAAAAATGGAAACAAAAAATTAAAAAATAGTGAAATGTTTAAAATTACGCGATTTAAAAAAATAAAAGAAATTATGAAAAGTTTAAACAATTGCAAAAAAATATAAAAAAACTAGATTTTGTAGAAAATCGAATTGTTTTAAAAAATGCTAAAACTCAGTGTCGTAAAAGTCGGATTCCAAGGCCTTGTACTAGGAGAGTACTCGGTCCTCGGAACCCTCCGATGTGACTTTCTCCTACTCGGCCACAACTAGTTGGCGGCGATCAAACTCGGCCAACATCGGGCTACTCGGTCAGCACAACCTTGTACTCGGTCAACTCGACCTTGTACTCGGTCAACTCGGCCCTGTACTCGGTGGTCAAAATCAGCCATCGTCGTCCTACCCAGCCCAACTCGGCCTACTTAGCCTGGTACTCCGCAAAGTTTGAATTTTAAACATGTATCATTTAAAAACATGCGTATTTTGACATGAATTATGCTTATTTTGACATATATATTATATCAAATAATTAATTTGCTTTATATTTACTAGGTCCGAGTACTCCCTGTGTACCCATTGGGTTTTCGATTTTTAGTAGAAATATATAGGAAAAATGAGTCATGAACCCATAAGAAAATTTGGCATGAACCCATTGATATTTCATATGAGTGGCTTAATGGTTAAGTCTCCCTCCCTTTAAATTGTAGGTACTGGGTTCGAAACAGTAAACTGTTTTTTTTTTAATTATTACAAATGGCCCCAACCCCCTTTTAGGGTTTTCGTATCTTGGAGCAATCCCAACCGCAAGAATTTACATCCATCTATTATTATTATTCTATTCAAATTTTCTTTGGGAGGATTCTACCAAAAACACACCAAAACTCACAAACCTAATCAGCAACTAACCAAAATGCACATACAATTCTTCATTTTTATTAATCCATCGCTTCCAAATCAAGTTAAAACTGAATCAAGGTACAAACTAATTCTTAATTTCAACTCCTAAAATTATTATGTGTGATTGGCTTGTTTTGAAGGTTTATACAATTTATGTATTTATGTGAAGGAACTGGGATTTGTGTATTAATGTTTGTATGGTCCATATTAATAAGTTAGATTATGTTGTGCGCTGTTTCAGTTTTGGATAGTTAATTTTACCTAATGCATTTGATTTTTAGGAGATTATATGCAAATCTATTGCACTGGGACTTGAATTAACTGATTTAGTTAAAAATAATATGTGGAATAGAGACAGAGTTAGGGAATTTAGGTGATGGATACATGAATGATTCTTGCATTTATTACATCGAAAGGGAGTTCTTTCAAGAAGTTTCGGTCAAAGATGTAATGCGACGTTTTCAAAAAATGAAAACTCATAGGGAACAACTATAGGTATTTTTTTTTTAATTTGCAAAAACCATTGTGTTTATATCATGTATTTTTTTAACTTCTAATGAAGTTTTTTATTATGTCATATATTTTTTATTATGTGATGAACCATATGTCGATTTACGACCCGAACCGAAATTTTTTATATCTGATCCAATAAGATTGGACCACAAAAAACAACGAACCCATTGGGAAAAATTCCTGGATCTGCCACTGTCTCTAAGTACACCCAATTCCCCAGTCAGCCGACTAGGGACCGCCTAACGACTTTTGCAACATTGGTAAAAATAATAAGAATTTATCATTTTTTAAAAAAATATTTACAATTTGTTAATTTTTGGATTTTCTTTGGCAAGTTATAAAAGATTTTGCAATTTTTATTTTCTTTGCCATATTTAATTTTTTTTTGCAATTTTAAAATTTTTAGTATATTTTTAGCAATGATTAATTTGTTTTATTTTGCAATTTATAAAATATATGCAATTCAAAATGTTGTTCTTAGAAGTTTCAACACTATCTATTTAGCATGCTTAATTCATGTTTTAGCTATTTTATTCACTTAATTCATATTATATTTGGTTTGTATAACATGGTGAGCAAACAAGCCATTGAAAAGCTGACTATAGATCTTATGTTTTGACTTTTAGGAACTAAGATGTGTGACTTTCTAAATTAAGATATAAGCAGTTTTGTAGGATCTCACTCTCGAAGAAGGCTTCCATCAATTTTCTATATAAATCATCTCAAACATGTTCAATGGGACATTAGAACCACATATTTGATTTTTTTTAACGGCCAACGAAATTATTGCCCGGCTACCTGAGGTTGCCTGCTACCTTGCAAAGCACCTCAAACGCCCAATCAGATTGTAGCGTTGGTAGCCTAAGCCTGTGTGGTTCCCGAACAGGGGAAAACCTGTCCCCTTACCCACCCGAAGGCACGACAGTGGAGAATCGATAAAACCCGGGTGGAATTAGGCTGAAAGCTTTCAACCCCAATCTTTATCCTTCACTTCCCATGCCGCTCCACCACAAGGGTGGGGAGAACCACGTATTTGATTAAACATAATAGTTTATATCTTGTATCGTGATGCTTAAGTCAAATTCAAACATCAGGTAAAATTTTATATATACATATAGGGTAGAGATCTTAAGAGAATCAACCATTATTTGAGAACTGAGAAAACAATTTTGGAACACACATTTCTCTAAGACAATTTTTTTTGCTTAATCGCATGTTTTTTACAAGAATATTTTTTTTTTTATTTTTTTTCTATTTCTTTTCATTTATACATATGTGTATAGTGTCAGACATATATGTATGATACTTAGGGGTTGTTTGTTTGCGTCTGACTGGGTCTGATTGGGGTGCACGTCTGACTCGATCAGACTAGAGGTTGTTTGGCTGGGTGCGTCTGAACGGGAAAATGTCTAACCAGGCCTCTTATTGTGTTAGATTTGGAGAGAACCCTGACTGAATAAGAGCTGCTGCCTGCTGCTGCGTTATCGAGCTAATCTCCAACCATCACAAACCTAGTAAAATGTGAGACATAATATTTGATACTTCCAAGTGGTATTATGCACTTAACCCTTCAGAACCTCTTAACCATTCAGACCTCTTACTGGGTCAGCACTTACCCATTCAGAAGTTGCCAAACGGCCATTATTGTTTAAACTTTAACACATTTAAACACCTTTCTACAATAAAATAACATGCTCTTATCCACAATCTTTTTTTTTTCTATACATGTATGTGAAATCATTTCTACATATTTGCACATCTATGTACATTACAGAACATGTATATATATATATATATATTGAAGAAACAAATAGTCTTACCACCCGGTAGGGTTGATAAGATTATAAGTATTCTACAGGATTGATCCTTCACTAGCAGTCTTGGTAAAAATGGCCTGCAAATAAGAGTGTAATGTGGGTAGGGAGACGACTACACAAGGTAGCAGTTTCTAACAAAAACGGGGTGAATGGGGATACTATCTTTAGTGATAGCTCTTTGGGTTAGCCAAAAGTGTCCTCCCTACTAGGGATGTAATCCCTTTATATAGGGAGAGATGTATGCCACCATTACCCAAGTCCTAACGGTAATGCGCCGAAGCCCAGTTAGGTTGTCTCCACTACCCTCAATTGTGTTAGTAAGGCAGTTACGAAGAGCTAAGTTTGAGGGAATGATGGAACGGTTTACCGCCTTTAATGTTGGGCTTACGGAATTGTCTCCTTAATTCATGCATGGTCGTTGACCATGCATGATATTCTCCTTTGACCATTACGTGGTTGTTGACCAGGCGTAATTTACTCCTTTGGTCTTGTGCGTATGAGTTTTTCCCGCGCAATTGTACATCCGGGTTTGCGTATGACAACGGGTCAGTTTAGTACCCAATCCCATCAAGTCCTCCCAGTCCAGTGTGTCTTCTATCTCTGAATTTATGATGAGGTAGGAGGGATGCTGGACTTAAAATTGTTGTGGTCTTGATGATAACTCATCCAATATGATGTTGTATGTTTTCCGTAGGTGATGTTATGCAGAATTGAGGGGAGTATCCTTGTGCAAAGTCATATTGCGAAGAACGTAAATGTCATTTTTTTCGTCAACTTTCCGCAGCCAGATGACACGTTAGTCGTCCGCGATGGACAGTTGTCAATTCCCCACGAATTTGAAAACGTGTGGCTGTGCTGGCGAGTGGGATTTGACGTGAGTGGTGACAGTTGATGTATGTACAGACACGATTCTGTATACGTGTCAGGCGAGTGGGCGCGTGTGGCGTTGCCCTTCCTTCTGCCATGTGACAACCGGTAGAAATCCAGGTACTATCCGTATAAATATAATAACTGTAAATATGATTGCATGTGATGTGATATATTTGTTTTGGGCAATAACTGAAAGTTGTTATTGGGAATTAATATTGTTGGAAATATTATGGGGATTATAGTGATTCCATATCACGTAGTGATAGATTACCGTATTAGACCTTGGTGACGACCCGACTAATGGTAGAAAGTCTAGTTAAATCGTAATACGTGGTCCGACATGCTAAGTTTTTTTATGGATGAGTGTGATTATTATTATTGGATTAAGGGGTGAAAACCTTAGATAAGTAAGGTTTGTAGATTTTATAAAAGGTAGGATTGTGTATATTATGTAAAGGTTTTTATAAAAAAAAATAAATATACCCAACCCCCCCCCCCCTATGTCTCGCCCCCTCCCTCTCTATATAATAAAGAAAAAGAGAGTTGTATTATTATTATTATTATTATTAAGGTTAATATTATTATTAAATAATAATGATTGGCCTATTTAAGGGGTGCTCCATCCCAAGAGCACACCACATATACACTCCATCTCTCTCTCTCTCTCTCTCACTCTCTCTCTCGACAAAAACCATCCATATTCCCTCTTCTTCCCCCTCTTCCAACCGAAACACCCTCATCACCACCACTTTTCTTACTCTCAATCATATATTCATCATAAGAAGCATGATATTATGAAGTGTTAAGCATTCTTGGTGATCTAGAGTTAAAAAGGTTCAAGAAATAGAAGTTTAGAAGGAAAACCCCAAGTTGTTAGTAAGGTGAGTATAAAACTAAAACTATTTCATTATTTATTCTAGTTTTTACATAAGTATTCACCAAATACACAAAGGTTTTTCAATCTAAAACTAATGGGGAAATAAAAGGAGAAAGTATATGAATGTAGTGTATGTATGCGTGAGTATGTGTGTGTGTGTATGTGTAACCGTGTGTGTGTGCGTGCGTGTGTGAGTGTGTGTGAGTGTGTTTAGAGTAATAATCTTGATGTTTTGATGCTTAAAATGTTAAGATCCTTCATATTTAGACACATGCAAGAGGATTAAAACGGTGATTAGAAATCTGAATAATAACCAAACATTTGAGAAATTACTAACTTAGATAAATGAGTTCTTGGATGAACTAAATGGAAGATGACTTATGGACCCTTATGGACTTGAAATGGACTTTGATAACACATAAGTTTGGATGATTTTAAATATAAACTCAGACCTGATTATGATAAAGTTTTAATGGATTTTATGAACTTAAACTAGTACAAAACAAGTTTTGATATGATCTACATGATTGGGAAACATTGCATGTACGATCGGAACCCATTTTTTGGCTTAAAAGTGCCAAAAACTAAGCTTTAAAGGATGATTTTCTAAACTGATTTAGAACAGATTTTTATGACTTATTTTGATGATAAATAAGGTATTATAAGTTTAACATGAAAGACTTAAGGTTAAAACTTAAGAATAATGGCTTAGGATGCATAAAAACGCCCAATATCGTCAGATTTGAGCACTAGAAATGCATGCATGTAGATCTGATGTAAAATGTGTATATAATGGAAAATGTAGTATATTAAGCACTAATCAAGGTATATTAGGTATTTACCTTGATAAGGGGTGCTTACAGTGTGAAACTATGCTCTGAAAGTGGCCCGAAACATAGTTATGAGGCATAAATGTTAGCAAAATGTAGCAAGACTTGAATAATAAATATAAGGTTGTTACTTGGATGGGATATTTGTCTTATGAATTAATTAGAAGCTATATTAGAATCATGAGGATTAGTTGTTAAAAACAACATATGAAGCTTGAAATGTTAGATAAAATATACAATGGTTAGACTTAGCCTCTCGTCACGTGTCACCAATGGGGTTAATAGGGTAAGGGATAACTAAAATCCGGGGATTTATTGGTTTACTAAGTCGGGATATTTGGTGAATAACTTAATTAGACTTAGTATGGTTACTAAATCGACCTACGATATGGGTGGTGATTTAGGTTAATTACTAAATCGGGATATTTGGTAAAACTTGTTTTCTTGTTTCTAACAATGCTTCGTTTATTACGAAAATAAAACAACGTCGCACTAGAGAGTGTTAGCAAGATGTCCACACGTAACTTTATGTGATCCGCTAAACCTTATGGTAACAACTTCCGTTACCTCATGACTTGCTTTCCGCTGTGCGCTGTCGGGGTGTGACGAGTTGGTATCAGAGCGGTGCTTATTGACAAGTAGAAAATTTTAATCTACTCTATAACCATAAAAGCTCTCGAATATTATTTTAATTTATGTCAAGACTTATTATGCATCGCTTAAAATACCTTAGAAAAATAGGGCTTAGAATTAATTATATGTGATATTATGTTATTATTGTGATTAAGTAATTTAGTATAATGTAAAGCTATATATACTTATCTGATACGGATATACTTGTCACAGATCATGGCTACTTCACACGTCAGTCTCTCCAGTACCGACAGTGAGCCCCAACAGGATCCGTATAACCCTGTACTCGTGGCTCCAGCTAAAGTGGAACCAACAGTTGCACCGACTGCTGACACAGAGTATGTGGTTAAGGCGTTGATCATGGAGGAGCCTATACCTGCATTCATGTTACCCTCAGAGCCTAAGAATGACGGTCTTTTCGCTATGTTCAGGTCACAGCCCAAAGATACTGAGATTAGCACTCCAGCGATTGCTACGTTACCTATACGCAAGCGACCGATGGATACCGAGGGACAGTCGTCGACCAGCAATAAGATCAGTAAGGTTGAGTTAGGTTGCTGGGAATGGTTGCCTAAGAAGTTGAAGGATTGGGCAGAGATTGAAGGCATACCTCGCACGTATGAGTTGGGTGAGTCTTCATCGGCGGTAGATTATCCATTGTTGACGGGTGAGTCCGCGGCACGTACTGTGGCTACGCTAGCAGCTAGAGGAGCTCGCACAGAGCACAGGATATCTCAGCTACATGATAGACATTCATCCTTGGATAGGAAGATTGATGCGCTTCAGCATGGGGTTATTCTTTCCGAGCAGTATAGAGAAGGCATGGGTAGTAGGATGGACTCTTTGGATGAGCAGATTGCGTCTCTGGATGACAACATTAGAGGCATGGACACTAGGGTTGACGGGATGGATGATAGGATATCATCGGCAGAGGAGTATATGATCACTGATAGCCAGGCACGAGACAGACAGTTGGCTAGGATCGAGCAGTTAGAGTTCAAGTTTCGTGACGTTCAGGAAGAGATAGGGGATGCCCAGAAGAAACTAGTGGAGAGTGAAGCTAAGTTTGAGGAGACCGAGGCTAGCATTGTGGGTTTAGAGCAACGACTAGTGGCGGTAGAGGAAGGACACAGTGCTACGATGGCTTTGGCATTGATGGTCCTTATGGTGAGAGCGTCTGCCCTTCGTGGGGGCAAGGCTTCTTGATTTCTGATTATGATGTTGTTCATGGGCATATTAGGCCCTATCTTTTGGTTGTATCCGTATTTGCTTGTCATTTTGGTGGTTGATCTACCACGTTATTTAGTACGATCTCCTAAAACACTTTGATGTTTGGTTGTATGATCCATGTAAACAGTGAACAAGCAATCTAATGGTTTATTTTGGTTTATTATGTAAACATTATAACCGTGGTTTATGGATATTATCTTTCCTTGATTGTTGTTTGTTTGTTATTTTTTTCTATGCATTGATTTATGGTGGTGAATGATGATTTTTATTATGAATTACCTTGGTTGTGCATAGATCATGAAGAGTGGTCTATGATATGAACAAGAATGGTTCTTAAATCATTATCATGTTTCTTATGTATATTTATTTCCTAAATATATAGAAAAAGGATCATGGCACCCGTTACCAGATCAGGCACATATGCGGGAGGATCATCACTTCCGGTTTCAAACGAATAGCTAGCCAGGATGATAGCTCAACAGGTGAATTTCGTATTCGACCAGCGTGAGGCCCGAGGCAGAGGTGGCGGCGCATCAGGCAGTGGCGCACCAGGTGGCGACGCATCTGGCGGTGGCGCACCAGGTGGCAGCACACTCGGCGGTGGTACACCCGGAGCTGCCAGAGGACCTAGAGAGCGAATCAATATTGAGAATACATCAGGTAAAAACCTTTGGGATGAGATCGATGTTTCATGAAGTTATAGTTTTGATTGCATATCAACTAATAACTAAGGCCTACTTGAATGAAACAGGAAACGCCGAGGTAGGTTGCACTTATAAGACATTTCAGTCTTGCCATCCTCGAACGTTCTCCGGAGCTGAAGGTCCACTGGATATCATTAGATGGATTGAGAAGATGGAATCAGTCATGATGATCAGTAACTGTTCGGCTACCCAGAAGGTTAAGTACTCTGTTTGCTCATTTCTTGATGATGCTCTTACATGGTGGAACACGCAAGTGCAAGCTTTAGGAGAAGAAGTTGCATATGGAATTTCGTGGGACGACCTTAAGGATATGTTGTTGAGAGAATATTGTCCACGTAGTGAAATGCAGAAGATTGAGGCTGAGTTCTGGACTCTTTCCATGAAAGGAGCGGAGGTTAAGGCTTACACTACCAGGTTCAATGAGTTAGCCAGATTAGTTCCACGATTGATTACACCGGAATATGTTCGTATTGAAAGGTACATTTGGGGTTTAGCACCACAGATCAGAGGTATGGTATCATCTTCTAGACCAACAACGATATAGAGCGCTATATCTCTAGCGAATTCTTTGAGCGACGATGCGATCAGGATGGGAACGTTGACAAAGAATAGTGATGGTGGAAAGAAAGTATCGGATGTCGTGGAAAAGATTCCTAAGTCGGAAGCGGTGTCGTCAGGAAGGAAAAGGAAAGGATCTGAAAGGTCAAGGAAGGTGTCCGAAAATAAGAAAGGTAGGAATCGTAAGTCGGGAATACTCTATGCCACCACCAGTGAAGGTAAGAAGGTGGAAGGGACGATACCTATATGTCAGAAATGCAACACTAAGCACACTGGTAAATGCAAGGTGGTTGAATGTGAACGATGTGGACGGTTCGGGCACACAACCGCAAGGTGTAGAGCAAGTTTGCCTTCGGAGAAAGGCAAGAGCGAGCAGGGATGTTATGAATGTGACGTGGTAGGACATTTCAAGAGGGATTGCCCTAAACTTCGAGGAACGAATGCAAGGGGCAGAGACTTTGAAATGAACACGGAAGCAGCACGCCAAGATCCCACAGTGGTTACCGGTACGTTCCTTGTCAATAATCAATTTGCATCTATTTTATTTGATACCGGAGCCGATATGAGTTTTGTTTCAAAGAAATTTGAACCTTTACTAGCTGCAAAATCAAATGAATTAGATAAGATTTATTCTATAGAGTTGGTAAATGGTAAGTTAATTGAAGCCCGTAAGATAATTAAAGGTTGTGCCTTACAACTCGAAAGTCATACGTTTAGCATAGACCTCTTGCCGGTAGAATTAGGGAGTTTTGACATCGTCATAGGAATGGATTGGTTATCCAAGAATCGAGCCGAAGTAATTTGTCACGAAAAGTTAGTTCGCATTCCGGTTGCGGATAACGAGATTTTAATCATACGAGGTGACACCGAGAAGAAACCTCTAAGATTGATTAATGTGATGAAGGCGCAGAAGTTTCTACGGAAGGGTTACCCGGCATTTTTAGCTAGTGTGGTTAATACCAGAGTTGAGGAAAGGAAACTTGAAGACATTCCCGTGGTTAGGGAATACCCTGAAGTTATAACAGAGGATTTGCCTGGATTACCACCTGCAATTAGAGTTCAAAATAGATCTTGTACCAGGTGCAGCGCCAGTCGCTAAGTCTCCTTATCGATTAGCACCTTCCGAAATGCAAGAGCGTTCAAATCAATTGCAAGAATTGTTGGATAAAGGTTTCATCAGACCAAGTTATTCTCCTTGGGGTGCACCGGTGTTGTTCGTCAAGAAGAAGGACGGAACCTTTCGAATGTGTATTGATTACAGGGAGTTGAACAAACTCACTATAAAGAATCGATACCCATTACCCAGAATCGATGATTTGTTTGATCAGTTGAAGGGATCGAGTTTTTACTCAAAGATCGACCTTAGATCTGGTTATCATCAGCTGAGAATTGTAGAAGAAGATATTCCAAAGACCGCTTTCAGGACACGATACGGTCATTATGAGTTTCTTGTTATGCCATTTGGTCTAACTAACGCTCCAGCAGTGTTTATGGATCTAATGAATAGAGTTTGTAAACCTTACCTAGATAAATTTGTCATAGTGTTCATTGATGACATACTTATCTATTCACGAACAAAGGAAGAACATGAACAGCATTTGAGACTCATTTTGGAGTTGCTGAAGAAGGAGAAGTTGTTTGCGAAGTTTTCCAAATGCGAGTTTTGGATTAGAGAGGTTCATTTCTTAGGTCATATTATTAACGAGAGAGGCATTCAGGTGGATCCAGCGAAAATCGAGGCGATTAAGGATTGGAGTACACCAAAATCTCCTACAGAGATTCGTCAATTTGTAGGGTTGGCAGGATATTACCGGCGATTCATTGGTAATTTCTCCAAAATAGCGCAGCCTTTGACGCTATTAACCCAAAAAGACCGCAAGTTTGAATGGACAGAGAAGCAAGAAGAAGCCTTCCAGCTTCTCAAGCAGAAGTTGTGTAGCGCGCCAATATTATCTCTTCCGGATGGAAGTGACGGATTCGTTGTATATTGTGATGCTTCGCATCAAGGGTTGGGATGTGTACTAATGCAGAATGATAAGGTCATAGCATATGCATCGAGACAACTCAAGGTGCATGAGAAGAACTATACAACACACGATTTGGAATTAGGAGCAGTAATTTTTGCGCTCAAGATATGGAGACATTATCTTTATGGTACCAAATGCACAGTCTTTACTGACCATAAAAGTCTTCAACATATCTTTGACCAAAAGGAGCTCAATATGAGGCAGCGTAGATGGGTCGAGTTACTTAATGATTACGATTGTGAGATTCGTTATCATCCCAGAAAAGCCAATATTGTGGCAGATGCCTTAAGCAGAAAAGAGAGAGTTAAACCGTTGCGTGTTCGCGCGCTGGGTTTGACAATCCATTCGAGTCTTATGGCTCAGATTAAAGAAGCACAACAGGAAGCGTTGAAGGAAGAGAATTTGAAGAAAGAATGTCTTTTCAAGATGATTAAGGATGTGAATCCGAATGACGATGGGGTGTTGTATATCATGGATCGTGTTTGGGTACCGATTAAGGGCGGTATGCGTGAGTTAATTATGGATGAAGCCCATAAGTCTAAGTACTCGATACACCCTGGTTCCGACAAGATGTATAAAGACTTGAAAGAACTTTACTGGTGGCCGAGCATGAAAGGAGAGATAACAGCTTACGTGAGCAGATGTTTAACATGTGCAAAGGTTAAAGCTGAGTATCAGAAGCCTTCGGGATTGCTTCAACAACCGGAGATTCCTCAATGGAAGTGGGAATGTATTTCAATGGATTTTATCATGAAGTTACCCCGGACATCAAGTGGGCATGATGCCATTTGGGTAATTGTTGATCGATTAACTAAGTCCGCATATTTCTTATCGATTAGGGGAACCTATTCTATTGAGAAGTTAACTCGGATTTACATCAAGGAAGTTGTCTCTAGGCACGGTGTTCCAATATCGATTATTTCCGATCGAGATGGTCGATTTGTGTCAAGGTTTTGGCAGTCATTGCATGACGCACTAGGAACCCGACTTGATATGAGTACCGCTTACCATCCCCAGACTGATGGCCAAAGCGAGAGAACGATTCAAACACTTGAAGATTTGTTAAGAGCATGTGCGATTGATTTTGGAGGGAACTGGGACACTCACCTTCCCTTAGTTGAGTTTTCCTACAATAACAGTTATCACTCCAGTATCAACGCCGCACCCTTCGAAGCTCTATACGGTAGAAAGTGTTGCTCACCTCTTTATTGGGCAGAAGTGGGAGACAAATGTTTGACAGGCCCAGAGATAATACAGGAGACAACAGACAAGATCTTCCAGATAAGAGATAGATTGAAAGCTGCCACAGATAGACAGAAGAGTTATGCAGATAACAGAAGGAAGCCGTTGGAATTCCAAGTGGGAGACAAGGTCATATTGAAAGTCTCGCCTTGGAAAGGGGTTATAAGGTTTGGCAAGCAAGGTAAGCTTAGTCCTCGTTACATTGGACCCTTTAAGATCGCAGCAAGGGTAGGTCCCGTTGCATACCGATTAAAGCTACCACAGAAACTATCAGGCGTTCATGACGTTTTTCACGTTTGCAACTTGAAGAAATGTTTAGCAGATGAAACGTTAGTTATTCCCTCGAAGGAAGTTAAGGTTGATAACAGGTTGCGTTTTGTTGAAGAACCTGTTGAAGTTACGGATTGGAAAATCCAAAAGTTGAGAAGGAGTAACATCAAACTGGTCAAAGTTAGATGGAACTCTAAGAGTGGACCCGAGTTCACGTGGGAAAGAGAAGACCAAATGAAGCTAGAGTACCCTCACTTGTTTCGGTCGAAATCGAAACCAGTAGTGACTAAACGAAAATTTCGAGGACGAAATTTCTGAAACAAGGGGAGACTGTGACAACCGGTAGAAATCCAGGTACTATTCGTATAAATATAATAACTGTAAATATGATTACATGTGATGTGATATATTTGTTTTGGGCAATAACTGAAAGTTCTTATTGGGAATTAATATTGTTGGAAATATTATGGGGATTTTAGTGATTCCATATCACGTAGTGATAGAGTACCGTATTCGACCTTGGTGACGACCCGACTAATGGTAGAAAGTCTAGTTAAATCGTAATACGTGGTCCGACATGCTAAGTTATTTTATGGATGAGTGTGATTATTATTATTGGATTAAGGGGTGAAAACCTTAGATAAGTAAGGTTTGTAGATTTTATAAAAGGTAGGATTTTGTATATTATGTAAAGGTATTTATATAAAAAAAAAATATATACCCAACCCCCCCCCCCCTATGTCTCGCCCCCTCCCTCTCTATATAAAAAAGAAAAAGAGAGTTGTATTATTATTATTAAGGTTATTATTATTATTAAATAATAATGATTGGCCTATTTAAAGGGGTGCTCCATCCCAAGAGCACACCACATTTACACTCCATCTCTCTCTCTCACTCTCTCTCTCTACAAAAACCATCCATATTCCCTCTTCTTCTCCCTCTCCCAACCGAAACACCCTCATCACCACCACTTTTCTTACTTTCAATCATGTATTCATCATAAGAAGCATGATATTATGAAGTGTTAAGCATTCTTGGTGATCTAGAGTTAAAAAGGTTCAAGAAATAGAAGTTTAGAAGGAAAACCCCCAAGTTGTTAGTAAGGTGAGTATAAAACTAAAACTATTTCATTATTTATTCTAGTTTTTACATAAGTATTCACCAAATACACAAAGGTTTTTCAATCTAAAACTAATGGGGAAATAAAAGGAGAAAGTATATGAATGTAGTGTATGTATGCGTGAGTATGTGTGTGTGTATGTGTAACCGTGTGTGTGTGCGTGCGTGTGTTAGTGTGTGTGAGTGTGTTTAGAGTAATAATCTTGATGTTTTGATGCTTAAAATGTTAAGATCCTTCATATTTAGACACATGCAAGAGGATTAAAAGGGTGATTAGAAATCTGAATAATAACCAAACATTTGAGAAATTACTAACTTAGATAAATGAGTTCTTGGATGAACTAAATGGAAGATGACTTATGGACCCTTATGGACTTGAAATGGACTTTGATAACACATAAGTTTGGATGATTTTAAATATAAACTCAGACCTGATTATGATAAAGTTTTAATAAATTTTATGAACTTAAACTAGTACAAAAGAAGTTTTGATATGATCTACATGATTGGGAAACATTGCATGTACGATCAGAACCCATTTTTCGGCTTAAAAGTGCCAAAAACTAAGCTTTAAAGGATGATTTTCTAAACTGATTTAGAACAGATTTTTATGACTTATTTTGATGATAAATAAGGTATTATAAGTTTAACATGAAAGACTTAAGGTTAAAACTTAAGAATAATGGCTTAGGATGCATAAAAACGCCCAATATCGTTAGATTTGAGCACTAGAAATGCATGCATGTAGATCTGATGTAAAATGTGTATATAATGGAAAATTTAGTATATTAAGCACTAATCAAGGTATATTAGGTATTTACCTTGATAAGGGGCGCTTACAGTGTGAAACTATGCTCTGAAAGTGGCCCGAAACATAGTTATGAGGCATAAATGTTAGCAAAATGTAGCAAGACTTGAATAATAAATATAAGGTTGTTACTTGGATGGGATATTTGTCTTATGACTTAATTAGAAGCTATATTAGAATCATGAGGATTAGTTGTTAAAAACAACATATGAAGCTTGAAATGTTATATAAAATATACAATGGTTAGACTTAGCCTCTCGTTACGTGTCACCAATGGGGTTAATAGGGTAAGGGATAACTAAAATCCGGGGATTTATTGGTTTACTAAGTCGGGATATTTGGTGAATAACTTAATTAGACTTAGTATGGTTACTAAATCGACCTACGACATGGGAGGTGATTTAGGTGAATGATTGTGATCGGGATTGGAAAGTTCCCAGAAGTATTGCACTAAGGTGGGTTTCACGGCCCCTTTTCTCTTTTAAATGTTTTGAACGTTTTATAAATCGGGGAATTAACATGCTTATATGATACGATAGACCATAAAATAGAATATTGATGGCCTTAGGATAAGTGCGCCGGTGGATACGTAGGGTAAACGTGACACCAGTGACGACCGACGGGTTGACACTCTCTCTCTCTCAGCACATCTTAATCTTTAGCTTTCAGAAAAGGCCGTTGTTTATGTTATATTACTATTGGGTTGACGCCCCCGTTTTCATGATTTGACTGGATCGAAATCTGCTTGAAAAATGAACGTAACCTCCAACAAATACCTCTCACGGAGAGGCCACCACAGGGAACCAAGTTATGGATTGATTAAGAGCCTTAGGATACATCATACTTGTAGACCTCATGACTCTACTTGATTTTATTTTAGTTCTATTCGATCATATGTTATTACTAAACTGAAAGTTTACTATTACTCATAAACCTGTGAACTTGCCAACATAATGTTGATGTTTTTAAGCATGTTTTTCAGGTACTGATGCATAGGTAAAATGAGAGTGGTTTGGCTAGGGCACTATGGTGGACATGATGTTGGGACCTAATAATAATGATAACTCTATCTAAAACTTTGTTTTTATTTGTGTTTTGTAATACAATATTAACATATATTTTCGCTTCATCTTGGTAAAACTTGTTTTCTTGTTTCTAACAATGCTTCGTTTATTACGAAAATAAAACAACGTTTCACTAGAGGGTGTTAGCAAGATGTCCACACGTAACTTTATGTGATCCGCTAAACCTTATGGTAACAACTTCCGTTACCTCATGACTTGCTTTCCGCTGTGCGCTGTCGGGGTGTGACATGCCAAACACGTGTAACACTCTGATTGGGCTCATGTTTGAAAAGGCGTCCAGCCCACGTGACATGACGTCAGCCGCATTAATAGCATAGCCTATATAATCATTTCAAAATTACTGTTTCATATTCCTTCCCTATTCCTCTCGTTTGTTATTAAAATATTGGAAACGTCTTTCATTCAATTCCATTTCAAAATTTTGTCAATTCTTCCACCATGTCTCAGGATTCCCAGAACATTCCTGATATAGCCAAAGCCTCTGAGTCTGTTAAGCAATCGTCCAAAAGTATTGACACTACCACGATTAAATGGGAGAAAGCCTCGTTTGCTGCATTTCTTGATCAATATGGTATTCAGAAAAAATGGGATCCTGAACTTCCTGTTGAGGGCAAGACTGCTTTGCAGGCATCGGAGGGTAAGATTACATTATATGAAGCAGTTTTTTCCAAGTGTTGCTTCTGACTCCCCACCACAAATTTTATAGTGAACACCCTTTTCACTTCTAGTGTTCATCCGACCCAAATGACCCCATTTGGGTGGCTTCGGTTAATACACTTTGAAGCAACATGTAGATCTTTAGATATCGAGTCTACGTTTGATAGACTAAACGTATTTTACGTGCTTGAAGTTTCTCGTGGGGAGTGTGGTTGGTATAGCCTTGCTGCTCGTAGGAAGGTGAAGCAGCTTGTGTCTGAAAATCTTAAATCAATGTATGACTGGAAAGAAAAATTCTTTTATGTTAACCGCGGAGTCATCCCTGCTCCCTTGCAATGGATGGCTGTGGGCTTGAAGGAGAAGATTATTGAATTCCCTTGTGTGGAAGATTATAAGAATCAAGAAAGGTATAAGTCTCTTTGCGTGCACGCTACACCGCTTGTCATGGACAAATGTCCAGAAGGGGTGTTGGTGATGCTGGGTTTGAACCAACTGCGCAATCCAGTAGGATATGATCCATGCATGCCAGAAGAAGGTATTATTTCATTTTTACCGTCAATCATACTACTGTCTTTAAAATATTTTCATGACGTACTCCTGTGTATTGTTCGACACGTATGTCATTGTTTGATTTGTTTGCATAAAGGGGTAATGCACGCGTTGTGTATAATCAAGTTCCTGAGGGTGCGCCGTCATTGGTTGAAAGGTTGAGCTCGAATTTCTTAAATCCGAACCTTGTTGACCCTCCAAAGCATTATACTAGGACATGTTAGTTTATATGTTGTGTTTTTACTCTTTTCTTTGTGGATACCGCATGCGCACGAAAGGTGCGCAGTTGTGTACGTTGGCCGCGTACTAATATCGCTCGTCCTTCATGACAGGCGCAAGGATTCAATCCTATAGAAAAGTGTTGATAGATTTAGAGGAACAATCCCAAGAGCACAAGAAAGATGCTTGTACTGGTCAGTGTTGAGTTAATAATGTTTATTTTTATTGTTGATTACTCAGGTGCAGATGTGATTTCCAAAGCAGATACTGGCCCTTCAAAGAAGAAGCGTGCCAAAAAATTCAAGAAGTCTAAAGCATCCACTGCCCCAATCATAGAGGATGATGATGATGAGGCTACCGAGTCTGATGCGGAGCTTGAGCATAAACGCCGTCGGCAACATTCTCCGGTACGCCAAACTGAAGATGTGTCTGCGGAGTTATTCTAGCAAAGATTGGATGTTCTGAATCAAACTCAAGTTCAGATTCCACTGTCAACCGTTGAAGTGACAAAAACATCACCTCCGGATCCTGTTGCAGCCGTACCTCTAGACATGTTCAAGCCCTCTAAAGGTCGTCATCCGACGTTGACGGTGAAGCCTCCACCCATACGTGAGAACTTACCGCTGAAAACTGTGAAGCATTTAACAGGTAAATGCGTTCAATTGTTGTATTTAGAATTTTGTTTCCCTGCGTGTGACTATTGTTTCTTGGTTATGCGCAGCTACACTTCCCCTTGCCACTTCGCCATTTGAGCAGAGCTCTTCTGGAGTTGATAAGACATCATGTCTTGATCCTCACGTTATTGAACAGGTTAACCCAGTTGAAGAGTTATTGAATCTGAATCCTCCTGTTGCAGAGCAAGCTAGCCTTGTGATTCAGGATGTTGAAAATATTGAAATGGATTTAAGTCCCCAAGGGTCAATTATTTTCCAAGTGCTGCCACAGTAGGCTGAACCGACCACTGATGACGTGGTTATTGCTTTGTAGAAAGTTGAGAAGGCTGCTGGGAAGAAGAAGGTTGATGATGTGTCCTCTTCTAATGTAGATTCTGAGGTTCCCGCATTCGAGGGAGACCGAGTTCTTGGTCAAAGCTCTGTGCAGGGGACAGATGCTGATGTTAGCTTGTTGAAGCTTGATGTGGTTGAGACCTCGAGGAGCAACCCAACTGATCTTGTGAGGACCGTTGAAGGTTCAACGGTGTTGTACAGGAAAGCCAATTCTGAAGGTAATTAGAGATCTCGCGGATCCGGTCAGGCTAGACGCGGACGAGGTAGGTTTTCCTCGCGCGATCTTGATCAACCTAGACCTTACCAACCACGTTGGGATATATTGGATACAACTCGTTTTACAAATCCTCTTGATGCTGAAGAGTTTGTGACGCTGTCTGTTACTCCTGCTGAGCGTGACTACCAGGATAGCGTGGATCACAGGTCCTTGTTTACTGATATATCCATGAACCTTTCCTTGCAAATGAGTGGTCTTGGATCACTTATACGTCGTGAAAATGAATTTATGCGTGATTGGCAAGATTTGAAGGATTCTGAGGCCGCATTGTTTCAGCGTGAGGAGGAGTTCCAGCTCGCTCGTGCTGATATCAAATCGGAGATTGAATCATATAAGAGAGAGGCACACAAAGCAGTTGCAGAGGTGAAGAAGTTGAAGATTGAGAAGGCAGAATCTTCCCAACGATGGAAAGAGTCCTGCAAGCAGACTAACCAAGAGATGGAGCGTTTGCGCTCAAGTGTTGAGAAGTTGAAGAACGATAATGCCCGACTTGTCAAGGAAGCCGAGGAGAAACAGAAGGCTATTGATGCTAAACAGGCGGAGTTAGCTAACACAATTGATAAATATAATCGTCAGCATGAAGACCTTTTGAAGGCCACATCCGTGCTGTCAGAAGCATAGTTGAAAATTAAAGCACTTTGCCAGGATAGGGGTAAGTTGGAGGAGGAAAAAGCCCTGGTTAAATCCTCACGTTCCCAAATTCAAGCGGAATTGGACCAAACCCGCGTATCGTTCCAAGATGCGTCCAACGTTGCCGTTGATGCCCGGGATCGGGTGAATTGGTTAATGCAAGATGGTGTAGTGGGGGTAAGTTGTTCATTCTGTTTCAATAAAACCGTTTCTTGTTTTTTTGTGCGCACTTTGAAACTTTGAAGCAGGGTCTTAATCTGGGATTTAGCGAAGGCTTTTATCACCACGCCTACGCGAAAGAAGATTGAGGAAGGTCCGTACTACAATAAGCCATATGAAGCGGAGATGCTACAGGCTCAAGGGGAGTTTGAGGCCCATACATTTGATCTGTTTGATGTGGTGAATGAATGCTTAAAGACGGATGATCCAGTTGGAGAACTCCGCGGGTATTTTGAAGAGTCGGGCTGGCTTGGAGCAGAGCTTGAGGAAAAAGCTCGTAAAGAAGAAGAATTAAAGAAAGCTGCTGCGACTAGCGGAGCTGGTTCCTCGTCCGCGGTTGGTGTTACGCAGGAGGAAATACCACGTACAGATGATGTATCACGATATTTGAATGTTGATTAGCTCGTCTTCTTCCACTTTTGAACAACTTTATTATTGTTATGACTTGTAATGCTTGTGAGCATCTTTATCGTTTGATTGATTTTATAATGTAGCATTGTTATGATTGTTTTCCATTTTGTCTGTGAACCAATCATATGATGATGTCATCTAGAGTGACAGGGATTTGTGTGAGTCTATTTCTGACACAATTTAACGCAGAAGTGACAATTTCGACGGCCTTGTGTCAGTTTCTGACTTGACGTCTATCACACTTCCCCATGCTACTCAAGTATTTTCCATTAATGGTAATTAAATACTTGTACTTCCATTTCTATATATAGCAAGTCCATGAGTATCATTTCATCATACTATCTTTTCAGAAAAACTCTTCATTTCTTCTACAAATAATGTCAAACCATATCCCGTTGAAAACTCTTCATCGTCATGAAAAGGTGGCTGTGAAAGGGATGATGAAGTTATCTCATCATCCAGTTCATATTGGGATGCCTGCTGATGCCTTAGATCGGATAGCTAAATATTGTGGTTACTTGTTGTCCCAGGAGAGTATGAGGCCTGGTGATTTAGATGATCAAGGGACCTTTGATGGCCAACCTTTGAAGATGAAGAAGCTGTCAGAACTAGGGGACTTACCCAGAACTCCGAACATAATCACACAACCTTATTTTATAAGCACGCCACTTTTATGCATAACACTAAAAACTTAAGAAAAAATCTTATAACTCTAGAAATACCGTATTTGAATTAAAATAAAAAATGCTTGACTTTAGAGTATATATATATTTTAAATAATACTAATAATGTACTAAAATTGTGTGTGTTTAGAAAAATAATGTAACTGTTGAAATATTATTTGTCACTTTATATAATCAAACAAGTTATTATATAAGTCCATATATATAAGTCCTATAACCATCAGTTTCTATTTGGTTGACTTCCGGGTTAAGTTTTTGTGAAGGTGGGCTTGGCTAAGGAATGTGGGCCACGTGCTTATGAAGTCCAGGCTCTAAAGTTTTGGAGTGCAGCCCAGCTCAGTTTTGGAGCCCAGTTTCAAGTTTTATTAAAGATATTTAACCGTGATCGTTGGATGGTGATCCGTGTGCTAAAGTAGATCCAATGGTTGAGATTGGAACATATTTTGTTTTCTCGTTAGAAGGTTCTTCTCCTTCTATATAAGATTTTCTTCTTTCTTTAGTAAAACGTTTAGCAAGTCAGTCATTGTAGTTTTTTCTCTCATGTAAAAAGTCTAGGGTTTCTGATCTTGTTGATCGTAGAGGTCCGTTAGGGTTGTTAGTCCTGGTCAACGTGTTGATGATCTAGGTAGAGAGTTTGATCAGTTTGTGTTCATTGTTTATGGTTTTGTTTGTAATCTTTGAGTTTGGTTTGTTTAAGTAAATAAACTTTGTGAGTTTTTAGTTTCTTTACATGGTTTCACAGCCCTGGCTCTTGTTCTGTGATTTTCTAATCCAATAGGTGTTATCTAGTTGATATCATTCGTATCCGGTTTTGATTCCGCTGTGTTCTCTATTGGTTTTAGGTCAAGAAAATTATCTTCTGTATAGATCTTCGTGACACTTGTTTTGTTCATTCAGAGATCAGATCTGTTTCAATAGATCGTGGTCGTTGTTTGTAAAATAGTAGATCTGATCTGTTTGATATATCTTGTCTACTATTTTATTTTTGTCTTGTACAGATTGATTGAGATCGGTTTGTATTCTTTAGATTGATTTGGTACTCATAAAGTAAGAAGACACATATTGAAGCTGGTGAAGAGAGTTTGCTAACCTTTGGAGTGGAGGATTTTCTCTATTTGCTTCAATCGCACTCACAGTATTGTACCCTAAGTGAAGGACAGACTGTGAATTTGAAAGAATCCTAACTTGGGTTCCCTAGTCGGTGAGATCGTTCTATACTTGCTATTTTGTACCTGTTGTGTCTTGAGTTTCTTGGCCGGGTTATGGGGACCGGCATTGATCGTGTCTTTTGGTTAGGTCTTAGGATACTCTTGCGTAAAGACCCGCATAGGCACCTTGAGTGATGAACCTGCGATCTGGATCACTGACGTGGCTTCGCCATTTTGTTGTGGTTATAGCCGAGTCATTGGATTTGTTGGTGTGTTTTTGTTTTGTTGTGCTGCCTGATTTGTTCATATTTTTTTTCATTGGATTGTTCTTTGTCTATGATTATCTCTGTGGAAACTGTTTGTTTCTGTGTTATAGTTGTTGTGTGACTTATCTTTTTTAACTAGATGTTAATAAAGTTGTTTGAGTTATTGTTAACTATGGCTGATGAAGGAGATAATGTTTGTCCAAATAATGAAGATAATGTGGTAAATGTTGGTGGTAATGACAACGTTATTAATATCAATAATAATAATAACAATGGTCTTGCTACCTTAATAAAATTGATGCTGGAGACCCTTTGTATTTGCACCCTAGTGATTATGCTAATCTTAGTATTGCTACTGTGAAGTTAAAGGGAACTGAAAACTACACGGTTTGGGAAAATGCTATGATATTAGCTCTTCAAGTTAAAAACAAACTAGGGTTTGTGAATGGGGATTGTGTTAGGCGTGTTAATGATGCTATGTTAGAAAGACAATGGGATAGGTGTAATTCCATTGTGATTACATGGACTGTAAACTCTGTTTTAGAAGAATTGTATCTAGGACAAGTTTATTGAAAATTAGCTTCACAAGTATGGAATGATTTAAAAGATACTTATGATAAGATACATGGCTCTGTAATACTCCCCCGTCCCAATTTAAATGCCATGGGTCCAAAAACACATATTTTAAGAAATCTTTTGTTTGTATGTGGTAAAATGACAATAATATCCTCTAAAGTGGTGATTGTGTTTTGTCTTTTATGGGCAAAACTGGAAATTACATTTCTATTTTTGGAAATGGACATTTAATTTGGGACAACAAAAAAGGAAAGAGGGATATTTAAATTGGGACGTGGGGAGTATTTGATTTATATCAAAGGATAAATAGGTTTTCACAAAATGGATTTTCTGTTTCTGAGTATTATTATAAACTTAATGTTATGTGGAATCAATTAGATCAAATATTACAGTTGCTTGCCTGTGTTAGTGATGTTACTAGATAATTTAATGAATTTAGTTACATGATTAACTTGATGCGATTCTTGATGGGGTTGGATAATGCTTATCAACATGTTAGGTCCAATCTGTTGCTTAGAGATACACTTCCTTCTTTGAAAGAAGCTTTTAATATAGTTTCTATAGAAGAGTCACATAAAAATTCAAATGTGTTTTTGTCTAAAGATCAAAGTCAAAGTATAGGGTTTATTTCTAAAACTAATCAAGTGGTTTACAATAAAAGGAAGTTTGTAAAATTACCTAATCAATCTTTGAAGTGTACTCACTGCAATAAAACCGGACATAACATTGACAAGTGTTATGAGTTAATAGGTTTTCCTAGTTGGATGAAACCTAGAAACATTGGTACTAAGAAAAATGTTAATTCTAGTGCTACTGTTAACAATTGTTTTGTGAGTAATGATAAGGGTTCTATTGTTTTAATAGCTAATCAAGTATCTCAGCTGCTAAGTTTATTGAATAAAAGGAATGATGAACCTGCTGCTAGTTGTAATATGTCAGGTAGAATGTTTGATTCTTTTTGTTCTTTTAGTAATTACAAAAGAGTTTTCTGTTTTGCTAATGTTAGTGTGGGATTAAAGTTATTAGGCTGGATTTGTGACTCTGGTGGAAATCAACACATGGTCATGAATGATGAAAACTTAATCAATTAACTAGATGTTACAGAATATAACATTAAAGTCAGACATCCTAATGGAACAAGTGCTGTTGTAACAAAAATAAGAGATATCAAGTTGAATGATAAAGTTATATTGCATGATGTGTTTGTTGTACTAGATTATTGTGTAAATCTAATTTCCGCTCATAAATTTGCAAAGGATAGTGGTTTGAATGTGTTGTTTGATGAACATATTTGTTACATTCAGGATTCATTAACCAAGAGAACTCTAATGACTGGTAATCAAAATGATGCATTTTATTTCTGTGGTGAGTATTCTATGTTTTCTAGTGTGTGCTTTAATAGTAATGAGTTAACTAATGTGTGGCATGCTAGATTAGTACATCCATCGAATATTGGTTTGAAATTTCTTAACGCTGATTTGAAAGTAAGAATTAATGATCACATGCCTTGTGATGTGTGTCAAAACGCTAAATAGCATAGGGAACCCTTCCCTATCAGTGATCATAAGACAAAGGTCTTAGGAGAGATCATTCATTTGGATGTTTGGGGGCCTTATAGGGTGAAAAGTAGAGAGGGATATAGGTATTTCTTAACCATTGTAGATGACTACACTAGGGCTGTATGGATTTATTTGTTGAGATATAAAGATGAAGTTTTTAAAAATATAACGAACTTTGTTAATCTGATTAATAATTAATTTAGTAAACCAGTTAAAATTTTGAGAAGTGATAATGGAACCGAGTTTGTAAATAATCAAATGAAAGAGTTTTGTAATAAAAAGAGAATAATCCATCAGACTAGTTGTGATTATTCCCCTCAGCAAAACGGAGTTGCTGAGAGGAAGCATAGGCATCTTCTAAATGTTACAAGAGTGTTATTATTTCAAAGTAATTTACCTTTAAAGTATCGGTCAAAATGTGTTTTGGCGGTTGCTTATTTTATTAACATGACCCCCTCTTCTGTGTTAAATGGTAGGTCACCTTGTGAACGTATGTTAAAATGTAAACCCCATATTAGTCATCTTAGAGTGATTGGTTGCTTGTGTTACAGTACTGTTTTGAACAATTCTAATAAATTAAGTAGTCATGCTAATAAATGTGTTTTGTTAGGTTACTCAAATGAAAAAAGGGTTATAAACTTTGGGACTTAGAACAAAAGGTTGTTTTGTTTTCAAGAGATGTTAGATTTTATGAGTTTATTTTTTCTTTTAAAGAGTCATATGTTTTGAAAAATTCTGAACAAAACAGTTTTTCTGAAATATATAACATAACTTTTTTTTTATTCTTATGAACATGACACTTTCAATTACTCTAATGATACAAGACCTCCCAACGATGAACAAGGAGGAATAAATGAAAAAGGTAGTTCTGATGGGTTTCAGCAGTCCACTGAAGTCCTTGATACTACTAGTAGAATGGCTGCTAGTCAGCAACCTAGTAGGACTAGGACTAGTGTAGATAGGGCTGAAGGTGATAACACTAATGAAGAAAATCCTATATCTGAGGGAAATGTTACAAGTCCTGATCATTTGATTGATGTCAGACATTTAAGTAGAAAAACTGTTTTACCAAAAAAGGTTGAAGACTATACAATAGAAGGAAAAGTAATGTATGGCCTAGACAAGGTTGTAAATTATTCTAGGTTGTCTCTTGAAAATAAATGTTTTGCTTCTAATTTAAGTAAAAGTGTTGAACCAAGACATATTTTTTAGGCTTGTAATGACCCTAATTAGGTAGAAGCCATAAACAAAGAAATGGAAGCCTTAAACAGAAATGAATCTTGGGACTTGGTTGAATAGGAAAGTTATAGGGTCTAAGTGGGTGTATAAAATCAAGTATAAACCGTCTGGCGAGGTTGAAAGATATAAAGATAGGCTAGTTGCTAAGGGCTTTAGCCAGAGAGAAGGAATTAATTTTGGTGGAACTTTTTCACCAGTGGTCAAAATGGTAACAGTGAGATGTGTTATCTCATCGGCTGTTAACAATGATTGACCGTTATACCAATTAGACATAAATAATGCTTTCTTATATGATGAATTAGTTAAAGATGTATAGATGAAACTGGCCGAGGGATATCTTTCTAAAACTAAAAATAGAGTGTGTAAGTTAAAAACATCTTCGTAGGGTTAAAGCAAGCTCCTAAGATGTGGAATGCAACATTAGTAAGTGTTCTTGTGGAGCTTGGTTTTGTACAGAGCAAATGTGATCACTCTTTGTTTGTTAAGTCTGTGAATTATGTGTTTGTTGTGTTGTTAGTTTATGTTGATGATATTGTTGTGACTGGAAATAGTTTAGAAAAAATTCAAAATGTTAAAAGGTTTTTAAGGTCAAAGTTTTTAATAAAAGATTTAGGTTTGCTCAAGTATTTCTTAGGTATAGTAGTGAAATCAGAAATTGGTGTGTGCTTATCACAAAGAAAGTATTGCTTGGATTGTCTTGCTGAGTATGGCATGACTGGGTGCAAACCAGCAAGCAGTCCGATTGAACCAAATCAGGTAATAACTTCTTTGTGTGAAAAAGAGAAAAACTCTTTGGTAGATATAACTAACTATTAGAGGTTAGTTGGAAAGTTAATCTACTTGTCACACACCAGGCTTGATATCTCCTATTCTGTACATGTCTTGAGTCAGTATATGCACAAGCCTACTAAGGATCATACACAAATTGCTATGCGAGTTTTGAGGTACTTAAAGGCTTCTCTTAGAAAGGGCCAGATCTTCAAAAGAGATGGCAATTTTGGTCTTAGTGCATATGATGATTCGGACTAGGCGAAATGCTTAGAAACTAGAAAGTCTATCACTGTTTTTTTGTGTGTTTTTAGGTGATGGTCTTATATCTTGGAAAAGTAAAAAGCAGGCTACAGTATCTCGGTCATCGGCATAAGCTGAGTACCGAGCAATGTGTGCTGCGACGTGTGAGGTCTTGTGGATTATTAATGTGTTAGCCGAGCTACAAGTTCAGGTATGTGTTCCTGTTTCATTGTTTTGTGACAGTTCTGCAGCTATTTCTACAGCTAAGAATGCTATTTTCCATGAGCGTACTAAACATTTAGAGGTTGATCTTTTTTTTAAGAGATCATATAACAAAAGGTAGTATTCAGCCAAAAGAGGTTGACTCAAAAAGTCAAGCTGCTGATGTTTTAACAAAAAGATTTGTTGGTTAAGGATTATGAAAAACTTTGCGAAAAGTTGAGCTGATTTGATATGTTTGGTTATAAAAGTGAGGGGGGGGGGGGGTGTTGAAATATTATTTGTCACTTTATATAATCAAACAAGTTATTATATAAGTCCATATATATAAGTCCCATAACCATCATGTTCTATTTGGTTGACTTCTGGTTTAAGTTTCTATGCAGGTGGGCTTGGCTAAGGAATGTGGGCCACATGCTTATGAAGTCCAGGTCGAGTACTGAAGTCCAGGTTCTAAAGTTTTGGAGTGCAGCCAAGCTCAGTTTTGGAGCCCAGTGTCAAGTTTTATTAAAGAGAATTAATCATAATCGTTAGATGGTGATCTGTGTGCTAAAGTGGATCCAAGGGTTGAGATTGGAACATATTGTGTTTTCTCGTTAGAAGGTTCCTCTCCTTCTATATAAGCTTTTCTTCTTTCTTTAGTAAAATGTTTAGCAAGTCAGTCGTTCTAGTTTTTTCTCTCGTGTAAAAAGTCTAGGGTTTCTGATCTTATTGATCGTAGAGGTCCGTTAGGGTTTTTAGTCCTAATCAGTTTGTGTTCATTGTTTATGATTTTATTTGTAATTGTTGAGTTTGGTTTGTTTAAGTAAATTAACTTTATGAGTTTTTAGTTTCTTTACGGTAACTAGATAAAAAAAAAGTAAACATTTGTTTTTTTTCTCCTTTTATCCTTTATATTAGATATAAATTTCCTATTTGACACACACACATATATATATATATATAAAACCTAGATTATTTAAGAACTCCCTCTTATTACAAGAACTTTAGAACTTCATTGGAAATCCTTAATTCCCGTGCAATTTTTAACAAAAAAGAAAAAATATGTTGTACATTTACATAGGTGTAAGTAAAATGACGTACTCTACGCCACATTTACACCTTGGAGCACAAAATTCATACCCGTGTAATTTTTTTTACACTGATGTAACTTATTGTATGCATTTTTTTTCTTATATTTTTTTTTCGTGAAAGTAACATAATTTTAAGATATTTTAGAAAAAAAATTGAAAAAAATTATTACCATGAAATTCTCACGGTTCTCGTAAGTGGCTATAGAAAATATATATTTTGCCACCAGCTCTAAAAATATTTTGAACATGTATATATATAAAACATCTTATAATGTTTGAACACGTAGTGGTTATAACAAATATATATTTTGCCACTTGCTCTAAAAATATTTTGAACACGTAATTCGGCATCTCAGTTCCTTCGACCCTTCGTTGAAGTTTTTTAATGCAAAGTCTTTGTTTGGAAAAGATAATGTCAACGCTCATGATCCAAGGAAAAAGGTCTACTTCTGTTATAATCATTAAACAAGAAGAAACTTGCTACACTTTGCTTTATTGTTATTTAATTACATGTTGAAAATTTTGTTCGTTAATTTATTAATTTAGTTTAATTTAATTACTCTTACTGGGATTGAAGTAGCTAAGGGGGACGGGACGCTACCCGAATTAATGGCCACGGGTACCAACAACCAGCACGGTATCATCGCCGCCATACACGCTGGTAGTGGTCCTGTGGACCGTTTTGCTAGTGTTGTTTACCGTGCTGGTACCGTTGATTTCTTTTATTTTTGACTTTTTTATATACCTTATTTTCTGATTTCTTTTATTTTTACCATTTGTTTTATGTATATCTCTACCTTTTTTAAACGGTTTGTTTAATAGAAACATTAAAGATAAATAAACATAAAAAACTAAAATTCATAACTATTAAAAATAAAAAACTAAAAATAAAATACATTAAAAGAAATAAAAAAACCCTAAAGTTGGCGCAACAGTTGCCATGCCTCGACATGGTCAAAGCTGTTGTCGTATCGACACGCATACTCCACATGCGTGAGCTCGATAGCCAACTCCAGGTCAATGCCCGGCTCCTCCCTCAACGTGTTCTGGTACATGCTGGTCCACCGATCACACTTATTGGTGAGATCGGTCCACTTCCGCTGCAGGCTGACGGTTGTGCGGTCATCGGTGCCAACTTGGCGGTTGAAATCGGCCAGTACACGTACCCAAAAAACCTACGAACGACGTTGTTGAAGTGTCGGGTCGTTCGAGGCGTCTTGGTAGCATATCACCAATGCAATCTCTTCTTCGGTGGTCCAACGAGTCATCTTCGTGTGTGTTTCTTTGTATAAACGGTGGTAAAAGTGTGTTTTAACCCAACCGTATGCTAAGTTTATATATAAAAATTTTCGAACGGTTTGGTGAAACGGTATCAATGCCATTCAATTCGATTGAACGGTTTCCATAATTTTGACCGTGAAGTTGGGACGGTTGAAATAGTATGGTAATTAATTTTAAACCGTGTGAAATAATAATAATAAATAAAAGGTTTAATAAAATTATAAAAAAAAAAGAATCAGTGGAGTATTTCCTACAAAAAAGTGTTTCAGTGAAGTAAATCAGTGAAGTGATGTGACAAAGTAGGATCGGTTAAAATCAGTGAAAAGAGAAATTTTTTCTAGTAGCACCCCTGATGGCCTAACAGATTTTCATATTTGCTTCTAGCTACTAGCAATTCATTGTTATTTAATTCTGATCAATAATACTGGAAAAATTAGTAAAAGTGTTTTTTTTGTTTTTTTTTTTTTTGTTTTTTTTTAAACAACCAGTGTTGCAGCCGGTGGAGCTCCGCCAAACACTTTGGGTCAGTCTGATCCCACCTGGATTGGGGATCTCCCCAAGTGGAACCACCACATGTGTTAAATATGGCTCCGACCGGAATCAAACCCTCAATCTCCACATGATCTCCACTCTAGCTCCCCGCACTATCATCAACTGAACTAGGCTTCATCGACAACTAACTTGGGAAAAAAATAGTAAAAGTAATTGGCATATCTTGAATTAATCGCTCCACGCCTCCACCCCTTGTCTTTTGGTAGTAACTAACTTCGTGTACTAATATGAAAGTCATGGGTTCGATACCTACTAACAAGTAACAACTAACATTAGAGGAAATTTGGCCGTTCAAAAAACAATCTTGAATTAATCGGTTCTAAATATCTGCATTTACATTAGGTTGTGACTTATGACATATTGTCGTCATTTTGTGTTTAGGGAGGGTGAATTAATGACCATTTCCTAAAGGAAACAAAATTTATGCAACTTGATTCAACTGTGAAATTTTCGTTGTTTTGGACTTTGGTATGAACTTTTCTTGATATTACGTTCAAATACATACAATTCAGTCGCTTTTAATTTCTATTTGACATATATTACTTGAACCACTTGTTAAAAGTATGGATTTTCAACTTTTAAAATAATAATTTTTTTTTTTTTTAGTTTGAACAACTAATTAATTTCTCTAATTATCAAAGAAAGTCATAAAATGGTTTTTTTAGGGTAAATTACACTCCGTCAAACCTGTGATAGGATTTAACCCTCATAGTAAAGAGTTACCTCTAACTCGTGTATTTATCCTATATTTTTAGCAGTTCTACTTCTATTATATTGGCTTAAAGTCATATATTATGCGACAGTATTTCTCATATCGACATACCGACGACTTTTATATTCATGGGCATTACATTAATTATTCACATATATATTATCTGTTTGTCTTGTTTGATGCTTCTTTTGTTCTACATATTGTTATTGTTAGTTTTATTTTTCTTTTTTTTTCTTTTCATCTTTAGAATCATACCTGTTGCCCATAAATAAAGAAACAACTATGCAACGTCACAACAATATATGATAACATTTGTATCTCTACAACTTAAAATGGAATGATATTTATTTGTAAGTGACTTTTATGGTAGATATCTGGATTCCTCCAAAATGGAATATTTGATCTCCAACAATAAGTTAATTAGGTCTATTAGGGTGGAGGAGGATCAACAACTTTTGCTTGACATCACAATTGAGAAGTCCATATGAGACACATATCACCTATTAGACTCTAATGATATATTTTCCAAAGGTTAGTCACATACAATTGAGTGAGGGGAAAGGGTGGTGAAAAGTGTAAAATCCCATTTTGATTGAACCTCTATGGGGATATGATGCAGTTTGCCAAATTTGATGGAGAAGTCAATCGGTAATTTTTGATATGTTATAGGTATTTAAAAGTTTAGAACTTCTAGCTTGTTTAACATGAAAAGTCATTATTTATTCAATTATTCTCCATCCACTAGAAAGTATTGTAGGGCCATCAATTCGAAATAGAAAATCTAATAGAGGTGCTCAAAGTGTTACTTGATTGTGTTACTATTCCAAACAATTGGATTTATATTTGTGAATATCGATTTGTTGATCAGTTCTGATTGTAACTAATTGAAAACATGTAAATAGCAATAGTAATACCTCATAGATTGATGAGACCAACAAAAGATGCATAGAGAGTGTTGGTGGAAGATGACATCCTGGTCAGTGTTGTTGGGTTCCTTTTAGGGTGTATATAAGTGATGGTATTTTGAGTTCTTGAAGAACTCGTTTGTGAAAGAGAGGAAGGAGACGAATTTCTAAGTAGGTGTTGTTACGATTTGCCAACAAGTCCTACAACCTTTAATAAGCTCTCTATTATAACGTACAGATTCCCACTAACTTCAGGTTTCCCCAATTTCAAAATTCGGATGAACCCATCATCAACTAAATGTATTTTGGTTCCCTCATAATTGCTAAGCATATTTTAAACTATGGTGTTTGTTAGGACAAAGAGGATTGGTGAAACCACATTTGGAAACCCAAGTCTAATTCACTTCTGTCTGAAATATTCTAAGTATAGAACTACTGAAGAAAGAAGACTAGAGTACTGAAGAATGATTCTACAAGTACTGAAGAAGAAATGCATCAGAAGTTCTGAAGTCCAAACCAGACAGTTCACTGAGGAACTACTGAAGACAAACTACTCATCAGTAGCTTGTCATTCATCAGCACTTGTTCAAGAATCTTTCCACCGCTTTATGTTTCAGTAGTTTATTAGTTTCGTATTACTTTAACTTTTTGTACAAGTTCCAAGATTGCAACTTGTTGCAACTTGCCTCTGAACTTGCTTTTCGGCAAGGTTCATGTATTTGTAAAGTCTATAAATAGATGGGTTCATCCCTCTGTTTTAGACATTGATTTTTAATACAGAAATCCTTCAAAGCTTATCATTGTTATTTTCCATTTCATTTACTGAGAATCTATTTAAGTATTCATTCTCATTCAATGCTTAGATTCTCATTAAATACTTGTCTTTAGTTTTATCAAACATCCAGGGGGAGTAATAACTCCTGTTGATAAGTGTAGCTTTAACTTATATCATTCCGCTGTGCTATTACTGATAAAGAACTGGCTAGACACTTAAGTGTTCACTAGTAAGTTCATACAAAGAGCAATACAGATCCAACAATTGGTATCAGAGCACCGGTTTATCTGATCACATATCAATCTAACACATTGAGAATCAGACACGGGCTCTTATTGATATTCAATAAAGGATTAAAAGTTCACTTGTATCAACATCCATCACTTTAAGAGATATTTGACAAATCAATACTCTTTAAAATGGATCCTCATAATACTGGTTCTGCCAATAAACCTGCTATGCTAGTAAGAAATGAATATAATATCTGGCAAAGGAGAATGGCACATACCTTATCACAGACCAACACAGGTTGCTGGAAATCTGTGATATATGGCCCTCATAAACCAGTAAATATCAATCTTGAAACTAAAGAAGAAATACCAAAAGACTATACAGATGATGATTTCCTAAAACTTGAGCTTGATGCTAAAGCTTTCTCTATGTTGGCAATGACACTCCCAAATGAAATCTACTCTGGCCTATTACATTGTGATAGTGCCAAAGAGTTTTGGGACTGCCTCAAAGAACAGTTTGGAGGAACTGAAGAGGTGATTGCCAACACCAGAGAAATCCTTGCTCAACAATATGAAACTTTTGCTCACATTAATGGGGAAACTTTAACACAACAATTTGAAAGAATCTCCTCATTAATATCTGAGCTAAAATTAAATGGTCAGACCTACACAACTGTATCTATGCTTCATAGATTTTTAAGGTCTTTACCTGAAAAATGGGAAACATACTCTATAGTCTTAAGATCTTCACCAGACTTTAGCTCCCTCACTCTTACAAAACTTCATGGGAGACTACTTACTTTTGAAAGAGAAATTGATCAAAAGAAAAAGTTACAAAGTTCTGGTAAAACTGCTGATGACTATCTACCAGGTAGTACAGCACTATTGGGACAAGACTCACCAACTTGTTCAAATAGTTTTGGATCTTTTGACCATATTGACATAACTGCTGGGATCTCATCTGAAAGATCATTCCCAGGTTATGACAATAATGATTTTAGTCAAACTGCTGATAACATGTGTTTTATCATGGATGATTTAAAAAATTTTAGCAGCGATGACTTGGAAGAAATGGATATTCTACACCAACTGGCCATGTTAAGTTTAAAAACAAACAAATTTTACAAAAGGTCAGGAAGGAAGTTTCCAGGACTCAACAGCTCAACAAAAATTGGTTTTTGACAAATCTAAACTTAGATGTCACAAGTGTCAAAAGTTGGGACACTTTGCTTGAGAGTGTAGAAGCTCTAGCTTTAACCAATCTCAGTGTGGAAATAATTTTAACCCTAGTTATAACAGGAATAATAGAACACAAGGGAGTGCACATTTTGTACAGGCACAAGCTCCACAACACCAATATGTGCCACAAGTACAATATGTACAGATGCCTGCTCAACAGATGCAGAGCCAACAATCAATCCCCCCCTTTCCAGCTGCTCAACCACCTCCACAGACTCAGCAACCCTCACAACAAAGTTTATTTACTTCAGGGTATGTTGACTGGAGCAGTCTTCCTTTTGACACTACTAAGTGTAACCCTGATGTAGACAACAAGATGTTTGACATCAACTGGGGAGGGCCTGACAATGGCAGAAAGAACTTTGCCTTGATGGCATTTGAGGGATGCACCTCAAAATCTGCCTTGTCACAGGTATCAAAAGAATCTTTGACAAAACTTTGCTCAACTTCTTGTAAAGAATCTTTTGCTGTCATAAGAGAGACAAATGTGCACTTACAAGGTAAAGCAAATGACTCTGAGAGAAAATTCACTCAGATGAAATGTGATTTAGAAAGAAAACTTTCTGCAAAAACAAAAGAAGTTTCTAAATTAACTAACACTGCTATTGAAACCCAAGCACAAATTAAAATCATGATAAATGACCTAGGAAATGTCAGACAAGAGCTTGCTGACACCAAGGTCACTTGTGAAAAATGGGTTGAATCTTGTAAGGGGTACCAACTATTGCTAAACAAACAAAGTGCTTCAAATGTTAGGTTTGGCATAGGGTACAATCACACTGAAACACCAACAGATTTTTCCCCCAAAACTACTAAAGAAGGGAGAAAAATTGTTTCAGGTGAAACTTCTGAAGAGAAAGAATGCACATCTTTCCATGAAAACTTTCTAAAAAATCACAAAGAAAGTTCTTCAGAAGTACTGATAAAATCTGACATTAAGCCATCAGTAGTTTCAACTACATCAGGAGTTGAGAATCTGAAAACTACTAATGACCTAAAACCAATCAATACAGTCAGAAGCTTGTCTTTGAAAGAAAAGACAAAAGAATGTGAAATTTGTGGTTTGTTCAACCACAAGACAGAATTTTGCAGATACAGAAAAGGTATTCAGTATAACAAGAAAATTAAACAACTGGTTGTGAGAAAACAAATCAGAAATGATTTTGTAGAAACTTTTTCTCCCAGGAAACAACAACCAGTAAACACCTTTTCTCAGAAAAAGACAAAATCCTCAACAAAAATCTTTTTCTCAAAATTGTCTTTCAGTAGTTAGACCTAAATCATCAGCAGTTTCACAAACTGCTGAGATTAAAGATCTCATGAACATGGTACAACTACTGATGACCAATGTTGATGGTGGTCCTCGAAAGGATACCACCATTGCTCTTAATGAAAAATCCATTGCCAAAAAGACATGGATTCCTCAACTTGGTCAAGAACAAACTGTAAATGTTCTCAAGAGCAAACCCAAAGCCAAACTGGCTTGGGTTCCCAAATCTAACTAATTTGCTATCTTGTGCAGAGAGTTTCCAGAGGCTTAAATAGCATTTGGTATGTTGACAGTGGAGGCTCAATGAACATGACTGGATGCAGATACCTGATAAACAATTTTATTAGTCAAAGAGAAGGATCTGTATCCTTTGGGAACAATGCTAAGGGATATGTGCTAGGACATGGCAATGTCTCCTCTGGCAAAATACAGTTTGACAAGGTCAATCTGGTTGAAAACCTTGAGTACAACTTGCTGAGTGTGTCACAAATGTGTGATAAAGGATATTCTTCCTTTTTCACAAAGACAGCATGCAAGATCATATCACCAGAAGGCCAGAAGTTGATAGAGAAGATCATTGAAGATCACACTTTGTTAATAGCCAAAAGATGTGGTAATGTCTATGCAGTGGACATTGTAAAGGACAAAGTACTGAACAATACTGCTTGTTTCTTCTCAAAGGAATCAACTTCAGAGACTGATCTCTGGTACAGGAGACTTGGCCATGTGAACTTTAAAACCATAAATAAAGTCATAAAAATGGGCTTGGTCAGAGGTCTACCTTTAAAGGTATACCAGTGTCAAGAACACTGTGTATCCTGTTTGAAGGGAAAACAGCATAAGTCCTCCTATAAGTCTATTGAAGAATCAAAAACAACTGCATGTCTTCAACTACTCCATATAGACTTATTTGGGCCTGTAAAAATCATGAGCCTTGGTAAGAAGAAGTACTGCTTGGTCATCATTGATGACTATTCAAGATTTACATGGGTATTCTTCTTATTCTCCAAGGATGAGGCTGCTGAAATCATCAAGTTCTTCATTCTACAAGTAGAGAAACAATATTCTCTGTCTGTCAAAGCCATTAGAAGTGACAATGGGACAGAGTTCAGGAACAAAACTCTGGATGAATTCTGTTTGTCTAAAGGGATTATTAGACAATACAGTGTTCCCAAAACTCCTGAACAAAATGGTGTAGTAGAAAGGAAGAACAGAACCTTAATTGAAGGAGCAAGAACAATGTTAGCTGATTCAGGCCTTCCATTATATTTCTGGGCTGAAGCAGTTAACACTGCATATTATGTTCAAAATAGAGTCCTTGTCAACAAGAGACACTCCAAGACTACCTATGAAGTTCTTCATGGCATAAAGCCCCTTATCTCCTTTTTCAGGGCTTTTGGATGTCAATGTTTCATTCTAAACATCAAAGACTCTATTTCAAAGTTTGCTGCCAAAGTTGATTCAGGTTACTTTCTTGGTTACTCTTCCACTAGAAAAGCCTACAAGGTTTTTAACTCAAGAACCAGGATAGTAGAAGAAACACTGAATGTCAAGTTCAATGAGTCAAAACACACTCTTATTCCAGCACATCCTGCTGAACCTTTTGACCTTGACAGCTTTCATTTTGGACCTGAAAAGACTGTTACTTCATCTAAACCTACTTATTATGGTGATCAAAGGTTTGATGATGAGGATCCAGCACCATGGACTCCTCAAACAGTCATTAAGTCAACTTCCAAACCATCAGAAGTTTCACAAACTTCTGATTCAAGAACTGCTGATATACAAACTCAAACATCTGCTTCAGCACCTAAAACTACTGAAGACACTGAAACTGCTGAACCAGACATTATAAACCTCAGTGGTTTGTTTGATGAAGTACAAGAGCCACCTATACCTGTCAGTGGTTTACAACAACTGATTGAACACAAAGATCATCCACTTGAACAAATCATGGGTGATATTGCATCAGGTGTTCTTACAAGAAACCAGCTTTCCAACTTTTGCTTCTTCTCAGCATTTATTTCTCAGTTGGAACCTAAGAAATACCAAGAAGCCCTCAAAGACAACAATTGGGTGCAAGCCATGCAGGATGAGTTGCTTCAATTCAAAAAGCAACAGGTTTGGGAAATCTGTCCCTTACTACCAAACAAGCAACCAATTGGCACAAGATGGGTTTTTAGGAACAAACAAGATGAGGCTAGTTTGATTATAAAGAACAAGGCAAGACTGGTAGTTCAAGGTTACTCTCAAGAAGAAGGAATTGATTATGATGAAACCTTTGCTCCCGTTGCAAGGCTTGAAGCCATCAGGTTATTTCTAGCCTATGCCATTTCCAACAAAATCAAAGTTTTTCAAATGGATGTTAAAAGTGCATTTTTGTATGGAAAAATAAAAGAGGAAGTGTATGTCTGTCAGCCACCTGGGTTTGAGGATCCTTCTCATCCTGAGTGGGTGTACAAACTAGACAAAGCTCTTTATGGGCTCAAACAGGCTCCAAGAGCCTGGTATGAAACACTTTCTAACTTTCTACTCAAAAATAACTTCACAAGAGGCTCTATTGATAAAACTCTTTTCATAAAACATGTTGGAAATCATGTCTTACTTGTTCAAATATGTTGATGATATCATATTTGGTTCAACAAACACAAAACTGTGTAATGAATTTAAGAAACTCATGCAATCAAAATTTGAGATGAGTATAATGGGAGAACTGCAGTACTTTCTGGGACTGCAGATTAAACAACAAACAAATGGAACTTTTATACATCAATCAAAATATGTTAAAGAATTATTAAACAAATTTTCTTTACAAGACTGTAAATCATGTTCCACTCCCATGACACCAACCACACAAGTTGAACCAGATGATCAAGGAAAACAGGTTGATCAAACCATGTATAGATGTATGATAGGTTCCCTTTTATATCTAACTGCTTCTAGACCAGATATTATGTTTTCAACATGTGTCTGTGCTAGATATCAATCAGTTCCTAGGGAATCACACCTCATTGCAGTCAAAAGAATCTTCAGATATCTGAAAGGAACTCCAACACTTGGAATTTGGTATCCTGCTTCAAGCAATACCAAGTTATCAGCTTTTTCAGATAGTGACTATGCAGGGTGTAAAATGTCAAGAAAATCAACATCTGGTGGTTGTCAATTCTTGGGAAACTGTCTAGTGTCCTGGCAATCAAAGAAACAAACATCTGTTGCAACTTCAACTGCTGAAGCTGAATACATTGCAGCTGCAAGTTGTACATCACAGATACAATGGCTCCAGTATCAACTTCTTGATTATGGAATCAAAGAGACCAAGACACCATTGCTTGCAGACAGCAAATCTGCCATTAGCATCATTCAGAATCCTGTTCAGTTTTCAAAAACCAAACATATTAAAATCAGGTATCATTTCATAAGAGATTGCTATGAAAAAGGCAAGATTGAAGTGAAACATGTAGCAACAGCTAATCAAATAGCTGACAGATTCACTAAACCCCTTGACACATCAACATTTCAGAAGTTAGTATCCATGCTTGGGATGCTAAATTTGTAAGTGTTTCTTTTTATTTTTCTGCACATATTTTCATTTTTCACTTACATCTGTTTTTAAGTCTGAAAACTTCTGAAAAACAAACAAGAGAGAAACTACTGATGAACAAAACATCAGTATGGGAATATTTTTCTGAAAAATGATTAACTTCTGATAAAATAAACTTTAGAAGTTATGAATAAAGTATTTATAAAAACATTATCATCAGCTGTTCAAAACTACTTAAGAGAAAGTGGGAACTACTGATGATATCTGTTCTTCATCAGCAGTTTGGTTAAAAAGGGTAAATCAGACTTTTCCTACATCAGAAGTTTGACCTAGGCGGTTAAAAACTTCTGATAAATACCTTTTCCAACACTTATCCTTTCAAAAAGCAAAAATTCCCTCCTTCTCTCTCAAAACACTCTCAAGACCTAAACCTGCAAAAACACTGTTCGATCCACACACACACAAACCACATGGCTCTAGTACTGAAACAGGGACACAATCAAAGAGGCTACTTCGAAAAACAAGAAGCCTGGTCCCAATACGACGAAATCATTGATTTGGTCGTCAAATCCCAATACTTCACCGCCCTCACCATCGACCCTCCAATCCACACTAAAACTCTAAATGAGTTTTGGGCAAACGCAGAGACGGTGACGGTGAACAACAAAGTGATCTCCCTCAATTCAACCATCCAAGGGAGAAGAATGGCAATCACACCGGCTACTTTGGCAATTAGGCTGGGTTTGGATGATGTAAATGCCCCAGACCAATTTCCAAACTCTCAGATTCACTTAACCATGACAGAGTGTGGTTACCAAGGTACTCTCTCACATGCTACAATTTTTAAGAAATATTTTGAACCAAAGTATAAACTGCTTTTTCATTATATTATTATGTGTTTGAGTCCAAAAACTGGATCTTATGATCAGATGCCCTCAACTTTTCAACCTATTTTTCATTCCATAGTGAATGAAACAAAATTCAGGGCATCATCACTTTTCTTTAATGAGTTGGTGTTACATCATCTCAATACTAAAAAGAAGTTTTTGTTGTACCCAAGATTTATTATGCATTGCATAATAAAGGAACTTGGAGAAGAGGTGCTTGTGGGTAAAACTACAATTTTAAACCCTTTGTCCTCACAAGCATACTCAAGGCACAACAAACCGGCTGCCTGGCCAAAAGATGACCAAGGGGAACCAGAAACAGTCCCCAGGGAACCCTCATCTTCCAAACCTACACCCCCAAAGGCCAAGAAACCCAAGCAACAAAAACAAAAACCCACCAACCCAAAAAGAAAGGCAGTTCAGGAGGTTGAGATGCCTGAACTAGCTAATGTGCAATCTGCACTTGATAAAGATGTGACTGAAACATCCTCTTAGTCTCATCCATCTCAAACCCCACCAAGAGCACCAATAACAATCCTTTTCAAAAGAAAGAAATTCAAGAAAACAATCCCAATAGACCCTTCTTTTGAAACTGCTGAACCCATAGACCAAACTACTGAACCAGCACCCCAAACTTCTGAACCAGAAATTGAAATTGCCAAGCTTCTCTCTGGGCTAAAAGAGAGAATCCCATCCGAACATGTCAGTCCCCAACAACCACATCAAACAGGGGACATCGCCTCAGAACTTGACATGGATGTGGACACTCAAAGCCCTAACCAAAGAGATGAGGATGAACCAGGGTCTCTAAGCCCAAACTTTGATACTCTAGGTACATTTGAGGCTGCTACTACTCACATACCACCCAGTGGTGGATCTGAGGAAAGAAGTAACATTGCTAAGACCTCATTTGTGGCAACTACTGATGAAGGCTTAATGCCCGAGGTAGGAAATCCTCTGAACCAAGAAAAAGAGGTACATGAGACAACTGAGTTGGGCTCGGCTCATGATGTAACTGATACTGTCCTCATTGAGGATGTAATCAGGGATTCAGATGATTCCATTGATTTGGATGATGTTTCACAACCAAACATTGAATTGACGGCTGCTAGTGAAGGTCATGCACCTGGTGTATCTAAGCTCAAAGAGCTGGTCACACCAGATCAGGTTAAAGTCCACTTGATCCTTGATTCCCCTAAAGTGGCATCTTCTGTACAACAAGAAGATCAACCTAAACACACCCCTCACTACAAATGCCTACCCAATTCCCTGGGTCAACAAGCATAGACTTGAACCAACTATGCAGCCCAGATGGTCCCTTGTACCATATGATGAACACACTCATCACCAATCACTTCAGAACCTACACAACTGCTTTGGAGCTGTCTGTCAAGAACCAACTTGAAGTGATCAAAACAAAAGTCAATGATCTGTCAAACAAAATTGACCACAACTCAAAACAGATCAACATTCTTACTGGTACTTTCTCCAAACCTTCCAAACTTGATGAATCCAAAAAGGAGGAGAAATATAGGGAACCAAAGGAGTCATTCAAAGCTAGAGTAAAAGCAAGAGTGGCTCTCCAATAAAGAGAACTCAAAGACAAAGCCAGAAGACAAAAACTGGCTCAACAATTTGGTGTCTCTGAGAAAGAAATAGAAGAAATCCTAAGGCCATAATGAAGAAACTTCTGATGCTGAAAGTTCTGATGATAATTCAGAAAGTACTGAAGACAATCCTTCAGTAGTTGACAAACCTTCAGCACTTGTCAACACATCAGAAGTTAACACTTCCAATATACAACCAATAGAACAGCCTTCCAAACCAACTGAACAACAACCAACTCCTATTCCAAAGCCTACTACAACTACAACAATGACTGTGCTGAACCCTTCTCCTCTATCAATGTCCAAAGAACTACTTGGGAAGAGTTTAATTGCAGCCGAAAGAAAGGCTAAGGAAGATGAGATCTGGAATGCTTTGGAAGCAAGGGATGACTTGAGCTACAATGAAAAACTACAAGCTTATGAAGCTGAGTTACAAAGGCAGGCTAACCTTGAAGAAGTTGCTGATGAAGACAAAAGACAACATATGATGTCTTACATTACAAAGAACAGCAAGACTAAAGCCTCTTCACTGAAAGGACTCTCCATGGATGAGCTAACAAGAAGAGCTCAAATTGTTGCAGACAAACTTGCAACAAATAAAGATGGTAAAGCTAAGAGAGCTGAGATGATTGAAGAACTGGTAGCAAACAGCTATGGTTCAAAAGCTTCTGTGTCAAGATGGAAAGAAGAAAGACTACTAGACACATACAAGAAGTACAAAGCTGCAAAGGCTGCTAATCCAGAGAAGTTCAAAACTTCTGAAGTATCAACTTTAGTAGTTAGAACTTCTGGTGTTACAAGAACTGCTACCAAGAAGAAGAAGACAGAGGACAATACAAAGACTGACTTCAAGATGGTACTACTAGAAGGAAACACAGTAGTCCATTCAGACTTTGATATTGAAGAAAAACCTTTAATAACACAGTTCAGGGATCCTTCTACATTTGCCTACCAAATCCAGAAGACCATCAAAGACAAACTGCACACTAAGGTAGTTACTGAACATCACTTGCTAACTTTCAAACTACCTGATGTGGTGCAACAAGAAGAAAGAAGTGAATCCCACCTGAGAGTCACTGAAATTGAAAATATTCAACACTCGGGAACTTCCCAAGGGACCAGCATGGTTCCCAATACTTCAGACTTTGACAAGTCTAAAGTGCTGATCATCTGATGGTCCTTTACTGATGACAACTCAGTATTAGTGACAAGGAGAGATCTTACAAGCAAGACCTACAAGTCCTTAAATGAACTGAAGAAATTATCAACTCAGGACTTGCTTACAATTCAACATCTGGAACCTCAAAGGGGATCTCTTACTGATGAACAACTTAATCAATTAAATAATTCCATGTTCAAAGGAATATGGAAGATTGTGAATGACAGAAGAAAACAATAAGGAATTAGAAAGGTTTTGGCTTCATCAATCCAGGGGGAGATTGTTAGGACAAAGAGGATTGGTGAAACCACTTTTGGAAACCTAAGTCTAATTCACTTCTGTCTGAAATATTCTAAGTATAGAACTACTGAAGAAAGAAGACTAAAGTACTGAAGAAGGATTCTACAAGTACTGAAGAAGAAATGCATCAGAAGTTCTAAAGTCCAAACCAAACAGTTCACTAAAGAACTACTGAAGACAAACTACTCATCAGTAGTTTGTCATTCATCAGCACTTGTTCAAGAATCTTTCCACCGCCTTATGTTTCAGTAGTTTATTAGTTTAGTATTACTTTAACTTTTTGTACAAGTTCCAAGATTGCAACTTGTTGCAACTTGCCTCTGAACTTGCTTTTCGGCAAGGTTCATGTATTTGTAAAGTCTATAAATAGATGGGTTCATCCCTCTGTTTTAGACATTGATTTTTAATACAGAAATCCTTCAAAGCTTATCATTGTTATTTTCCATTTCATTTACTGAGAATCTGTTTAAGTATTCATTCTCATTCAATGCTTATTTTCTCATTAAATACTTGTCTTTAGTTTTATCAAACATCCAAGGGGAGTAATAACTCCTGTTAATAAGTGTAGCTTTAACTTATATCATTCCGCTGTGCTATTACTGATAAAGAACTGGCTAGACACTTAAGTGTTCACTAGCAAGTTCATACAAAGAGCAATACAGATCCAACAGTGTTGGATTAGGGTTACGGAGTAGAGAAGAAGGGTTATGTTTGGGTTAGGGTTACGAACGAGAGAAGAAGGCTGATGGTTTACGGAGGTGCGGCTGGTGGGTGATGGAAATCCTTGTAATCGGTTTGTGAAGAAGGGTTCGGTAGGTTTTTAGTGAAGATTCAGATTTGGGTATGAGGAGGAGAGAAGGAGAGAACAAGGGTTACGACTGGTGTAGTAGAGAAGGAGAGAAGGAGAGTCAGAGTTTGGGATTTTGAGAATTTTGGTGAGTTAATCGAGAGTATGGGAGGGAAATTATATTTTGGGACAAAAAACATGACATTCAATCTTTAATATTATCATGTTTTTTTATTCGTTGACATAAAAATTTTGACACACAAAACGTGTGTCATAAATTTATCATATTTCACAAAATATGACACTTCTTTATGACACACACTTTTAAATGTCATAAAATGGGTTTGTGTCATGGTTTGTGTCATGGTTTGTGTGCTATGGAAAGCATATTTTCTAGTAGTGTCCATCCATCAGTGAATCACCTATTATTGACTAAGGGATATAAAGGTAATTGATGAATGTAATATAAATGATAATGAAGACTAATAAATAAACATAACAAATATTATTTATATTTATTCTAACATTCTCTCAATTGGCCGATTAATAATTTATTATGAGTATTAAGTTAGTCTGCGGATTAATACTCATCTCAGTTCTAAATTAAACTATAACAGAGCAATACAATCGTTGAGTCTATATTCAACTCAGGACCTCCATTAGTCATATTACAATCCAAATTAAAACCCTTAGGATCAAATTTTCGTAATGCCCTTAATTTTTGATTTGTATCATTATTGTCTATATGTCCTTATGCTAGCTTAACATATTAAGAGACAAACAAATCAAATGAGGAAACTTCATTAATAAAACGTAAGTAAGTACATATGCAATTAAATAAAGCTTTAGTAAGTCCCATCTTCTAAACATGTTCTTTGAATACCTTAAGTGAGAGACCTTTAGTCATCAGATCTGCAAGCATATCTTTAATACTTATATAAGCGATACAAAGATTATTTTTCTCAACTCACTCACGTACGAACAATTTCTTTGTAATATCTAAGAAATGGCCAGCGCCAGTCGAACCGTGACTAGTTCGAGAAACTAACGGTAGCTGAGTTATCATAGTAAAGCTTCAATGGTTTAGAAATGGAATTAACTACTTTGAGTCTACTGATAAGGTTCGTAATCAACATTCCATATCTGGTTGTGTTATAAACAACAATGTATTCAACCATCATTGTGGAAGTTGCAGTTTAACATTGTTTTTGACTCTTTCATGAGATTGGTCTGCTAGCTAACATAAAGATATACCCCAAGTGGATTTGTTATCATCTTTGCATTTAGCAAAGTCAAAATTAGAATTAGAATATCCTACCACTTCTAAACTATCACTCCTTCTATAAGTCAGTTTGTATTCTTTAGTCCCTTGTAGATATCGTAACACTTTCATAGCTGCATTCCAATGATCATGGCCATGATTATTTAAGTAATTACCTAGTCATGGAATGATTCAAGCTCGTCAGTTATGGCTTTAGTCCATTCAGAAAACCGATTACTGCTAATGGCTTCGTTATAAGAGTCAGGATCCGTAAGCTTTCCAGTATCCATTTCAGTTTCAGTTAGGAAGGTTACATATTCATCAAAGTTACTAAGCTGGTTTTCGGGTTAGGAAGGATTTGATGACCTTCGAAGATGGTTTTCGGGTTAAACATTGTCATATATTGAGTGTTTGATGTGTCTTCGTTTTCTGGTGTGTTAAGATTTGTCTGTGAAATCATAGGTACAGTGACATGAGGTGCAACATTGGGTGCAAGAGGAATAATCAGAGTTGGCATAAGGGACGAATCGTTCTCTCCCACGTCTTGTATTTGATGCAAATCGTCATAAGGACTTTCACCGCTCCCATTGACCTTGAAATCCTCTAGAAATGCAGCACACTTGGTTACCACAATACGAGTGACATAGGAAGGACAATAGAATCTATAACCTTTAGAGTGATTGGGATCCACGATGAAAAAACAATCGACTGTCTTTATGTCAAGTTTTCATTAGAAAGGGTTATACAGTTTAGCTTCGGCAAGATAACCCCATACTTTCATATATCTAAGACTCGGTTTCCTTGCTGTCCAAGGTTCGTAAGGAGTTTGGAGACAACATTTGAAGGAACTATATTGAGTATATGAAGGGCTGCCTTTAAGGCTTCATTCTAGAGGAATAAAAGTGAACCTGATTTGGCTAAAATATTGCGTACCATGTCCATTAGGGATTTATTTCTTCTCTTAGCTACACTGTTTTGCTGAGTAGTACATTGCATGGTGTATTGGTTCACAATCCCCTGGCTTTTACAAACTCATAAAATGGGCATAGTGGCTTGACCCACATCAGTATGTCTGTACCATTATATTCACCTCCTCTATCTGATCTAGTAACTTCTATTTGATGATCTAATCACTTTTTAACCTCAGTGAAGGGATATGGGCCTAAACCTACAAAGAATTATGAGTGGCCCATACCTAAGGAAAGCCCCAACCAAGACAATTCGCGAAACCAACCTTCGGCAGACTCAAGGGCGCGTAAACACGTGGACTACACCTGTATGTGGCTGCGTGGTCACATCCGCCACATCTTCCATGAGTGCCTGGCAAGCAAAGCTACAAAAGCACGAGAAAGACAAAAGGTACAACGTACAACCTTGTATGAGCCAATCACAGTGAAGGGACATGTGGTAGAGGTCATGGCGCACGTCCAACTAATCAAAGAATGCCAGCAAGGCAAATCCCATCATTCGTTTAAGGACGTGGGGACCAGATTGTACAGCTGATAGTGACACGAGACCAATCGGGAAGCTCCAATAAAGGGTCAGACCTATCACCATGCGACCACCTCACCAACTGTCTCCACTAACAACCACTAGCAAAGGAGAGAAAGGTACCATTGACAAAGAGAATCAACCAATCAAGGTGCGTCAGGCCTATCACCTACGAGCGGGTGATGCGTGTCCGAACCCTAGACACCCACCAATGGCCCGTAGCCACGTAGAATGAAGGGTACACACGCTCTCTCTATGATTTATATAATATAATATAATACTTTATCCTCTACTAATGGTGGGCCGGTGTGGAGGTAAGCCCTTAACCTCCTTGAATAGGCCATTCAGAAAACTCCGAGGATCACACTATCACACCCTCAAAATCCACTTGCGGAGTTTTACCGCGAGGCGCATGACAAACCAGGATCCAAACCAACGATCACAATAAACAAGTCTAAATGAACATAAATGCAATTTCAAAACATAGTTTAAAATCCCCGTTTACAGCGGAAGCTTATTCAAAACATCATTCAAAATAATAAACCAATGTTCAATGTTGTAAGACCATGCAACCCTAACATAGACGCCGTGCAGACGCGTGCGCCCTAGTCCAGTTGTGCTACCTTAGCGACCTGAGAAAACATGTAAAAGTTTACGTCAGCACAAAAATGCTGGTGAGTTTACAGGTTTTGTATCCAAGTACCAAGTCCACCTGTCCATACTATAATAAATCGAAAACCAGTATACGCTAGCTAGGCGTACGTTTTGTTACTACCACGATTGGAAAACCATTACTAACGCGAATACCAAAAGTATGCCCGATGTATGTTCCTGTTGTTCCTGTTGTTCCTGTTTGAGACAATATGCACCCGCCGACCCTCCAAGTCGACGAGCGGGGTTGGTCACTCCCAATAGCGCTATTCACATTTCCCCGTTGTGCAAACCCGCACATTCATGGTTCCCCCCGGGACTTCCAAAGATCGTGTAGTACACAATAGAAACCCATAGTATGACAGTAGTTACCACATAATCGTTTTAACACATGTTTTCTCCCCCGAAAATATGAAACCAGTTTAAAAGAGGGGCCGTAAACTCACCTTAACGTGCAAGCAAAGAATCCGAACAGCAAGCAATATATGCTACCGACACCCTAATAACAGTGTCGCTCAGTGAGTATAGGCGTAATATCATTACCCATATAACTCGTTTGTCCAAGGCGTTTTAAATGTTCAAAAGTGTGTATGCGACGCCTAGTGATTCTACATGCAATAGTAAACCCTACGGACCCGTTGGTGAATACGTTGGTTACAATTAGTTTCTACATTCCGTATGTGTCTCAGACAATTGTACTTTAGTTACATGTCAATTCCATACCACTTAAGACCTCAATTAAGCACATAAGCACATAATACACAATCTGTGTTTTCAGGACAGATTGTGCGCCATCAAAACGAATTTATTTAAAATAGCAACCCAGTGAGTTAACCTCCCAAATTTTTACTGAATTTACTTTGGGATTCACTCGACAATACCTATTTTTGTTTTGTCTCAATTCTAAACACAAAAATTATGAAAATTCGTACAACACAGCTAGGTCCAGAAAATCTCCTCAACAGGTCAGTTTAGTAGTAAAATTCTTAAAAATTGTGTATTCATCCAAACGAGATGAATCCACTTGGAAAAGCTCTATTTTTTCAGTATTGACCTACTGTAAAAATTTCATAATCTAATTCCTTGTAAATCTCAAGTTATGACCATTTAAAGTTAACCCAATTTACAAATCCGAAAATCTGATATGACCCCTAATCAATTAAAATTCCAAAAACGACTCAAACGACGTCCAAATTCGATGGTTTTGCCCATTATGAAAAGCTAAGACCATGTACGTTACAATCATGCAAAGAATCGATCAAATCAATTGTTTTCAAGCCACGAAACAGACCCTACAAGTCGACTTTCAGAATCTGTCCAGATTCTGATCGTACAATATCATCAATTATATCAAACCCTAGTTGCATATTATCAATCAATAATACCTAAATATCATCATACAACTTTCCTAATACCTATTCCCATCAGATCCTATTATCAAACATGTCAAGATCAAAGCTTTTAGGATCAAAACACCAATAACTTGCGCAACAAGCATCCTATGATGTTACTACGCGTTTATTAATAGGTTTAATCCGTTTAATCTTCAAAAAGACTCATGCTTTAATGTTTTATAAACTCATTCAGACCTGGACAAACTTATTATATGATTTTTATTAATGAAAACACAAGATAAAAGCATAAGAAATCGTAAGATATACCCTTAGCTCTCTCAATCGATCAATCGCGCGCCTTGGAGCCTCCCAATTGATGATCTTGAGCCTTAGCAGAGGTTGTTTGAGTGAAATATTCGTGTGGGGCAGTAAGGGGGCGATTAGGGTTGAGTATGGGGGTTGCATGGGAGTTTAGGTTGCTTAAATATAAGTTTAAGGCGGTTTAGACCCGTCAGTTCGTTTCGAGCGGCCGCTCGGTGCCTGTGAGCGGCCGCTCACAGGTCCGGGTGGCGCGCTCTTTTCTCGTTTCGTCTCCCGACGCGTTATCTTTTGACGTTTTCGTTATTTCGGACCGTAACAAGTGTAACCCCATGCATTAAGACCCTAATCAACCTCATGCTCCACTTTTAATGATTTCTATTAACGTGTTCGGTTTAGGTTCACATAATCACGTATGGTTTTCACATAAGTTTATTTTTCACCAACGTCCGAGGTTCACTAATCATGCAATCACATGTTAACTCACACAAGGAGTCAGAACCCGACCCACACAAGGAGTCAAAGCATCTCATAACCCGAGATAATGCTCGTATGTCCTATCTAGCTATCTAGATAACCCTCGTTAAGTATAATATACGCGTGACTCGCTAAGGTAGACTTTAATCTAGACCATGTTGTTAACTAGAATTTGCCGGGTGTCACATCATCCCCACGTTAAAAGAATTTTCGTCCCGAAAATTGCACAAGTACCAAAAGGAATAACGAAGGAAACAACAAAAGGTAGAAAACAAAAAAATAGAACCCAAAAAGAGAGATTTACCCGAGTTGTCACATCATCCCCACGTTAAAAGGAATCTCGCCCCGAGATTCATTCAGCTGCAGAAGAGACATATCTCGACTCGAACGCTTCCTTAGGAAAGAGATGAGGATATTTAGACTTCATCTGATCCTCCCGTTCCCAAGTATACTCTGGTCCCCGGTTCGAGTTCCACCGAACCTTAACGATACGAATCTTGCTGTGACGTAGGCTACGAATCTTGTAATCCAGAATCTCCACAGGTTCTTCCACAATCCGAAGACGATCATCAACCTTGATCTCTTCCAGTGGAACGATGAGAGACTCGTCAGCCAGACACTTCTTCAAGTTTGACACGTGGAAGACGTTATGTACGTTACCGAGCTCCGTCGGTAAATCAAGACGATATGCCACCGGTCCAATCCGTTCCAGGATCGTAAATGGTCCGACATACCGTGGATTGAGTTTGCCACGCTTCCCAAAGCGTATGACGCCCTTCCACGGTGAGACTTTTAGAAGTACCTTGTCATTGACTTGGAATTCCAGTGGTTTGCGACGCTGATCAGCATAACTCTTTTGCCGGTCCCGTGCCGCCGCCAACCGATTTCGAATCTGTACGATCTTTTCCGAAGTTTCGTACACTAGTTCAGGCCCAGTGAGTTGACTCTCACCCACTTCAGCCCAGCAAAGAGGAGAACGGCATTTCCGTCCGTACAGTGCCTCGAACGGAGCCGCCTTGATACTCGTGTGATAACTATTGTTGTACGAGAATTCTACTAACGGTAGATGAGCTTCCCAACCCTTGCCAAAATCGATCACACACGCCCGCAGCATGTCTTCTAAAGTTTGAATCGTACGCTCACTCTGACCGTCAGTCTGTGGATGGTAAGCCGTACTCATGTCTAGTTGGGTACCCAAAGCCTTGTGCAAAGACTTCCAGAAGTGAGAAGTAAAATGGGAGTCACGATCCGAGATAATAGAAACTGGTACCCCGTGCTTAGAAACGACCTCCTTCAAATAAAGACGAGCCAAACGATCCATGGTGTCGGTCTCCTTAATAGCAAGAAAATGAGCTGATTTCGTCAACCGATCGACAATCACCCATATCTTGTCGTTCCCGCTTGGTGATTTAGGAAGTTGTGTGACAAAATCCATAGTAATCCGTTCCCATTTCCATTCCGGAATTTCAGGTTGTTGCAGGAGACCCGACGGTTTCTGGTATTCCACCTTGACCTTAGCACAGGTCAAGCATTTGCTCACGTATGAGGCTATGTCCGACCTCATGTTTGGCCACCAGTAAAGCACCTTCAGATCTTGGTACATCTTATCCGAACCAGGATGAATAGAATACCGGGACTTATGAGCCTCATCAAGGACAAGCTCCCGTAGTCCCCCGAACAAAGGAACCCATATACGTTCTGCGAAATAGTGCAGGCCATCAGGCCTTCGCTCTAGGTGCTTGTCGGCACCGTGCATGGTTTCAGCTTTAAGGTTTTCCTCCTTCAAAGCTTCCAACTGGGCAGAACGGAGTTGATCAGGTAACGACGAATGGATGGTGAGCTGCAACGCCCGAACGCGACGAGGTTTAGTTGATTCCTTCCTGCTCAAGGCGTCTGCTACAACATTCGCCTTGCCAGGATGGTACTTAATAGCACAATCATAGTCGTTCAAAAGTTCGATCCAACGGCGTTGCCGTATGTTCAAGTGTTGTTGGTCGAAAATGTGTTGGAGACTCTTGTGATCGGTGTAGATGGTGCATTTGGTACCGTACAAGTAATGTCTCCAAATTTTCAACGCGAATACCACGGCACCCAACTCCAAATCATGAGTGGTGTAGTTCTTCTCATGCACTTTGAGTTGACGAGAAGCATACGCAATCACTTTCTCGCGTTGCATCAACACGCAACCGAGTCCATGAATGGAAGCGTCACAGTAAACAACAAAATCATCAGGACCCTCAGGTAAAGACAAAATAGGAGCAGAACACAGTTTAGACTTCAGTTCTTCAAACGCGGACTCTTGTGATTCACCCCAGTCGAACTTCCTATCCTTCTGAGTGAGAGTGGTGAGGGGTTGAGCAATCTTCGAGAACCCCTGAATGAAACGACGATAATAGCCCGCAAGGCCTAGGAATTGCCGCACCTCAGTTGGCGTCTTTGGTGCTCCCCAGTCCTTGATCGCTTCGATTTTTGCTGGATCGACATGAATTCCTAGTTCATTAACCACATGTCCTAGGAATTGAACTTCGCGTAACCAAAAGTCACACTTTGAGAACTTGGCGTAAAGTTGCTCCCGTCGCAAAAGTTCCAAAACTAACCGCAGATGTTCCCCGTGTTCGATCTCGTTCTTCAAGTAGATCAGAATGTCATCAATAAATACAATGATGAATTTATCCAGATATGGTTTACAGACGCGGTTCATCAAGTCCATGAAAACCGCTGGTGCGTTCGTGAGACCGAAAGGCATGACCAAGAATTCGAAATGGCCATAACGTGTTCGAAAAGCAGTCTTTGCAACGTCAGCCTCCCTGACGCGCAACTGGTGATAACCGGACCTCAAGTCGATCTTGGAGTAATAACTAGAACCCTGAAGCTGGTCGAATAGATCATCAATGCGTGGAAGAGGATAACGGTTCTTGATGGTCAATTTGTTCAGTTCTCTGTAGTCTACGCATAATCGGAAACTCCCATCCTTCTTCTTAACAAATAAAATCGGGCTCCCCAAGGGGAAGAACTTGGCCGGATGAAACCCTTGTCCAAGAGTTCCTGTAACTGACTGGACAATTCCTGCATCTCGGGAGGTGCAAGACGATAGGGGGCCCGAGCAATAGGAGCAGCCCCTGGTACAAGATCAATACCGAACTCGACTTGACGATGAGGAGGAAGACCAGATAAATCATCGGGAAAAACATCAGGAAACTCGCGTACCACCGGAATGTCGTCGATCTTCTTCTCATCAACAGAGGAAACAGATAAGAGTGCCAAAACAGCTGGATAACCCTTTCGAAGACACTTAAGGGCTTTCATGCTAGAGATGATGTTTAGCGAAACACCACCCTTGATACCGTACACAGAAAGGAATTCTCCATCAGGGAGAGGAATCCGAATAACCTTATCATAACAGACAATCTCCGCGCGATACAAAGACAACCAATCCATGCCTACCACAACGTCAAAACTACCCAAAGGTACCGGCATAAGATCGATGGGAAACGTTAAACCCGACAACTCTAATTGGCACTCCCGAAGGACACTAGTAGCTTCAATCTTTTTACCGTCAGCTAACTCAATAATATACTTGGCCTCTAATGGTACGGGTGCTACATTTAGCAGTCGACTAACATCCATGGATACAAAACTCTTGTCGGCACCAGAATCAAATAACACGCTAACAGAACGATTATTGAGAAGAAACGTACCGGTGACTGTGTCAGGGTCCTGCCTAGCCTCAGCAGCTCCAATGACGAAGGCACGTGCATTTCTGCCGCCGCCCCCGTTGTTCCCATTCCCGTTGTTCCCACCCTGCTTCAGTTTTGGGCAATCCTTCTTGTAATGCCCAGTGTCACCACAGTTGTAGCATCCTTGTTTCCCTGTAGTCCCCTGAGTAGTCGGAGCTGAACTGTTAGTCGGAGCCTGAGTCGATGGAAGTGTAGCCCGACAATCCTTAGCATAATGCCCTGTTCGCTGGCAGCGGTGACAACGGTTACTATCGCAGTTCCCTTGGTGATGGCGTCCACACTTGTTGCATTTGGGCAGTTTTCCCGCATAACCACCCTGCTTGTTACCCGAAGAAGATGAACCCCCATTATCAAACCTTTTACCCTGCTGTGTAGACCCAGATCCCTTCCCATCGTTCTCCCACTTGCGCTTGTTGTTCTCTGGGGCCTTAACAGTCGAACCTTTCGCAGGCAAAATCCCCTCATTCACCTTTAAGTTGGTCATCCTATGGGCCGATCGAACTACCTCCGCATACGTAGGATGATTTCCAGCAGCCACTAACCCTGCAATTTCCGGTACTAACCCTGAGACATAGTGTTCAATCCTACGATACTCTGGCACGTGCAGATCGGACACAGCACTGCCAACTCATTCCTCCTCACAGTATACTTCTCGATTTCCGATCCAGTCATCTTGAGGTTCCACACCTCATGCTCCAGCTTCTGTACCTCTTCCCTCGGGCAATACTCCCGCTTCAGCAACTGCACAAAGTTCTCCCATGGCATAGCATATGCCTCCCCAATACCCATGTTCTGGGTGATACCATTCCACCAAGTCAATGCCACGTCCTGAAATAACGCAGCCGAATACTTCACCCGATCTTCTGGGAGGCAGTTACACATCAGAAATACCGACTCCACTTTCTCCAACCACCTAAGCAAGCTAACCGCACCCTCCGTGCCAGAGAATTCCTGGGGCTTGCAGTCCCGGAACATCTTGTAGGTGCACATGGGTGGGGGTGGGTCAACAGGACCACCTGAAATGAAACGTATGAGAACTACGAATAACGTAAACAAGGTTCACCAATGATGCAAAGAAAACGGATAAAACAACTTACCACCACCGTTGTGCCCTAACTGAAAGGCAGCTTGGAGTAAGTTGTTCAGGTCATCCTGCGATAGGTTAACACCTCCACGACCACCCGCACCACCGCGACCACCACCACGTCCACCATTGCGACCACCTCCACGTCCTCCTCGCACTCCAGACATGATTCTGGCAGAAAGAACGAGAAAATTTAGTTTCGCAGATAAGGATAACCACTAATGTTCACAAGATCAAAGCTAGATCCAATCCAGGACTATCCCCTCAAACCCAGAGCTCACCAGGGCTTCCATGCATTTCGGTTTATGATTTTGTGTGCACCCAAAATGATAAACCGCTCTACATGGTCCTCCAAGTGTTCTCCTAGTCCAAAGTTCAAATCACCGAACATAGACTCTCAGCTACACACCGTAATGCTACGATAGTTTATGGCAAGTGTTTCTATTGGAGTGCGAAAGGGAGATGTCCGAGCCTTGGACAAATCTCAAGAGCACACGACTTACTCCAATAGACTACACTGCCTAGAAAACAAGTAACCCAACCTAAGATAGAACGGATGATGTAACATAGAAAGACCAACGATTTAGAGACACCCCGACAAGACCATACGTAAACCACTATAACGTTTAGTACCATGTGATCGTCTAGTGTGTGCGACTCGGCTATAGACTAGACCCTACATGCAGTCCTAGTTCACTATAACCTGGCTCTGATACCAATCTATCACACCCTCAAAATCCACTTGCGGAGTTTTACCGCGAGGCGCATGACAAACCAGGATCCAAACCAACGATCACAATAAACAAGTCTAAATGAACATAAATGCAATTTCAAAACATAGTTTAAAATCCCCGTTTACAGCGGAAGCTTATTCAAAACATCATTCAAAATAATAAACCAATGTTCAATGTTGTAAGACCATGCAACCCTAACATAGACGCCGTGCAGACGCGTGCGCCCTAGTCCAGTTGTGCTACCTTAGCGACCTGAGAAAACATGTAAAAGTTTACGTCAGCACAAAAATGCTGGTGAGTTTACAGGTTTTGTATCCAAGTACCAAGTCCACCTGTCCATACTATAATAAATCGAAAACCAGTATACGCTAGCTAGGCGTACGTTTTGTTACTACCACGATTGGAAAACCATTACTAACGCGAATACCAAAAGTATGCCCGATGTATGTTCCTGTTGTTCCTGTTGTTCCTGTTTGAGACAATATGCACCCGCCGACCCTCCAAGTCGACGAGCGGGGTTGGTCACTCCCAATAGCGCTATTCACATTTCCCCGTTGTGCAAACCCGCACATTCATGGTTCCCCCCGGGACTTCCAAAGATCGTGTAGTACACAATAGAAACCCATAGTATGACAGTAGTTACCACATAATCGTTTTAACACATGTTTTCTCCCCCGAAAATATGAAACCAGTTTAAAAGAGGGGCCGTAAACTCACCTTAACGTGCAAGCAAAGAATCCGAACAGCAAGCAATATATGCTACCGACACCCTAATAACAGTGTCGCTCAGTGAGTATAGGCGTAATATCATTACCCATATAACTCGTTTGTCCAAGGCGTTTTAAATGTTCAAAAGTGTGTATGCGACGCCTAGTGATTCTACATGCAATAGTAAACCCTACGGACCCGTTGGTGAATACGTTGGTTACAATTAGTTTCTACATTCCGTATGTGTCTCAGACAATTGTACTTTAGTTACATGTCAATTCCATACCACTTAAGACCTCAATTAAGCACATAAGCACATAATACACAATCTGTGTTTTCAGGACAGATTGTGCGCCATCAAAACGAATTTATTTAAAATAGCAACCCAGTGAGTTTAACCTCCCAAATTTTTACTGAATTTACTTTGGGATTCACTCGACAATACCTATTTTTGTTTTGTCTCAATTCTAAACACAAAAATTATGAAAATTCGTACAACACAGCTAGGTCCAGAAAATCTCCTCAACAGGTCAGTTTAGTAGTAAAATTCTTAAAAATTGTGTATTCATCCAAACGAGATGAATCCACTTGGAAAAGCTCTATTTTTCAGTATTGACCTACTGTAAAAATTTCATAATCTAATTCCTTGTAAATCTCAAGTTATGACCATTTAAAGTTAACCCAATTTACAAATCCGAAAATCTGATATGACCCCTAATCAATTAAAATTCCAAAAACGACTCAAACGACGTCCAAATTCGATGGTTTTGCCCATTATGAAAAGCTAAGACCATGTACGTTACAATCATGCAAAGAATCGATCAAATCAATTGTTTTCAAGCCACGAAACAGACCCTACAAGTCGACTTTCAGAATCTGTCCAGATTCTGATCGTACAATATCATCAATTATATCAAACCCTAGTTGCATATTATCAATCAATAATACCTAAATATCATCATACAACTTTCCTAATACCTATTCCCATCAGATCCTATTATCAAACATGTCAAGATCAAAGCTTTTAGGATCAAAACACCAATAACTTGCGCAACAAGCATCCTATGATGTTACTACGCGTTTATTAATAGGTTTAATCCGTTTAATCTTCAAAAAGACTCATGCTTTAATGTTTTATAAACTCATTCAGACCTGGACAAACTTATTATATGATTTTTATTAATGAAAACACAAGATAAAAGCATAAGAAATCGTAAGATATACCCTTAGCTCTCTCAATCGATCAATCGCGCGCCTTGGAGCCTCCCAATTGATGATCTTGAGCCTTAGCAGAGGTTGTTTGAGTGAAATATTCGTGTGGGGCAGTAAGGGGGCGATTAGGGTTGAGTATGGGGGTTGCATGGGAGTTTAGGTTGCTTAAATATAAGTTTAAGGCGGTTTAGACCCGTCAGTTCGTTTCGAGCGGCCGCTCGGTGCCTGTGAGCGGCCGCTCACAGGTCCGGGTGGCGCGCTCTTTTCTCGTTTCGTCTCCCGACGCGTTATCTTTTGACGTTTTCGTTATTTCGGACCGTAACAAGTGTAACCCCATGCATTAAGACCCTAATCAACCTCATGCTCCACTTTTAATGATTTCTATTAACGTGTTCGGTTTAGGTTCACATAATCACGTATGGTTTTCACATAAGTTTATTTTTCACCAACGTCCGAGGTTCACTAATCATGCAATCACATGTTAACTCACACAAGGAGTCAGAACCCGACCCACACAAGGAGTCAAAGCATCTCATAACCCGAGATAATGCTCGTATGTCCTATCTAGCTATCTAGATAACCCTCGTTAAGTATAATATACGCGTGACTCGCTAAGGTAGACTTTAATCTAGACCATGTTGTTAACTAGAATTTGCCGGTGTCACACACACTAAGGCCGACTCCCTTTTTGTGTCTGTACGTTGGTTCCGACTTGGATTCCAAGCAGTCCCCTCCTACCGGTTTTATTTGTGTTATTTTAGGTCACTCTCACTCTCAATACTCTCTTGCCGTGATATCTAGAGAAGGATTAAACTTGTAGAAACGGTGGTATAGCTTTTCTAATCGAGGTTAACTATTGTTTCTTTATTGGGCGCCATCCGTGCCGGCTAGAACTACCTTTCAATCCATATTTTGGCTAGAAACATGGCAACCGAAAGCCCTACAAAGTTCAACATTGATGCTCCCATCATCAAAGACGACCATGATGAGTTGAAACCCCCGCCACCATCACTAAGGTAGCCAACCAGACGGCTCAAACTCATATAGCCGGTTTTGGTGACCATCATGGATAGGGTGGCCAAGGGCACACCAGGAGGAAGACAACGAAGACCCAAACAAGTGGCTCTTCCAAGAACAAGCAAGAGTTACTACCCATTATCAGCAGAAAATGATGCAAATGGCTCAAAAGCAAGTTCAAAAACTCTTAGCTTCGGCCTCACACCTCCGGGTCAAGGGCCATGTAATAGGAAAAAGACTCATATCCATCCTCTAATCGACAACAACCATGGGAGCTGTAGTGGAGGCTGTGGTAGCAATACTCACAGCCATGACTACGACCCCTCAGATGAAGAAGACGACAACGAATCTACTGCATACACAGAGGATGATGATGATTTGGTCAAGCCCTACCAACCAAAAGACCTTGTAGAGAAGTCCAAATTTTGTCTCCGGATGGCCCTAACACCCATCCTAGGCAAGGCCAAACTCCCCAACAGCATCGGGAAGTATGATGGCATTCGCGAACCGGATGACCATGTTCATGACTTCCGGACAGCGGCCAGTTCCTAGAACTGGCCCATGCAAGTTTGGTGCCACCTCTTGGCGCAAACACTTACTGGTGTCCCAAGGGTTTGGTTCGATAATCTACCGCGGGTAGCATCCTCAATTTTGCCGACATGTTGGCCAAATTTTTCCATGCACTTCTCTCACCAGAGAAAGCACAAAAAAGACAAGGCACACATATTGTTATGTTAACGCTGATATAATGAATATGTGGAAGACTAACATCATTCGATACAATAGGGAAGTACTCCAGATCGGATGAGGGGAGGAACTCACACGGACAGGTATCCTCCAGGGTGTCAAAAGTGAAGACCTAATAAAATGCCTCACAAGCAAGGACGGAATGCCGGAGTCTTGGGATGAAGTCACCAAGGCGACTATGATCTTTGCGGAATCAAAAGATCCTTCCACTAAGCTCGCAATCATCAGGGCAACAACAACAACAATAATAATAACCACTCAAAAAATAAGATCAAAAAACAAACAGTCTTTCTGGACTCGCATCTCTGGATCCACAGACGAGGGCAAGTACTCAGCCTAACAAGATTTGCGGAACTTAATTAGTGGAAAGCAGACCCGCGACCAGCACGTGAACTCAAAGAAGAATCAGGACTGGACACTGTTCACCAAAAACTCCATCTCAAGTACTAGCTATAGAGAAACACAACTTCAAAGAGCCTAAGCCTCTCGGGAAGCCAAGAACTTCGATACCAGCAAACACTACGAGTAAAACAATAATTTTGGGCAGAACACTGATAATTACTATAGCCTTAAGATGGAGATCGAGGTCGGGCTAAAGTCAGGACAAATGGGTCACTTGGTTAAGAATGTCCAACGCAACGACATTGGGCAAGATGGTGACGACCGCACAGAAGGGTCTGGAAAACGCATCCACTACTTGCAAACGCACCTGGTTGAACGAACCCAGTGATACAAGTGCAACATGACCAACGACGGACACTCAACCCGCCGAAAGAACAAGAGATCGTTGGCGGATGCAACAAACGAGTTCTGGAAGGAACAACAAGTCATCCTACCAATAAGGTCAAGTGCGGAGTCTCTTCCACATCACCGTTGATAATCACGTGCGTTTTCGGACATTACCACACAAAATACATGTTCTTAGACCCAGGAACTAGCACATATATTATGTATGGGCAGTGTTTCAATCTACTAGATGACAAAGATAAGGCACGGCTTATCCCAGTTTCGGAGCCCATATCGGGGTTCATTCATGAGTCGATAATGCCCCTCAGCATGATCACCTTCTAGTCACTTGGACAAATGAAAACCACTTAAGAATAAAAGATTGTGAATTCATGGTGTTACCTGTATCATTGTCCCATGACATCTTGATGGACGCGAAGAGCTAGCAAGGATCAACAACAATGCCTCAACCCCGCACCAAATGGTTGGCTTCCCATCCGCACAACGGTAGCCTTCATCAGGGTAGTAAGAAATGCCATTCCGCCGGGGTAAAAAAGCCTTTAAAGATGGCCAAGACAACCATGGACGCTTAACCCTAAATTTCCGGAGCAGACAATCGTACTTGGACCCGCCATCTCAGACGCCAAACGCGTCCATCTGAATCTGCTACTGCTTAAGAATATTGATGTCTTCGCTTGGCAACCATTTGATGTGGTTAGGGTTTCTCGTGATATCACAAAACACAGACTCTGCACCTATAAATCAGTGGTGCCTGTGGTCCAAAAGAAGTGAAGCAAGGGGGCTAGAAAAGATGAGGGTGATGAATGAACAGGCCACAGAGCTTCTAAATGCGGGCATCTTACGTCCGTGAAATATTAAACATAGGTTGCAAACCCAGTCATGTTTAGGAAAGTTAATGGTAGTTGGCGCCTGTGAGTCCACTACAAAGATCTGAACAAGGCTTGTCATAAGGATTGCTACCCTCTCTCGGAGATAGACCTCAACGTGGAGTCTTTAGCGCAATGTCATTTCAAATGTTTTCTGGACTATAAAAGGGGTACCACCAAATTCAGATGGTTAAGGATGATGAGGACAAAACAGCATTCTGTACGGAAATGGCACATGTTGCTACACCAAAATGCCATTCAGACTGAAAAAGCAGCACCACATACTAACGCCTCATGGACTCCGCATTTGTCAATCAAATCGAGTCAATCTAGAAGTTTGTGTGGATGACCTCGTCATCAAAGGCACATAGGAAGATCAAATTCTAGTCGACATCCAAAAGACATTCGCCCAACTATGTGCCGTGCGGATGAAGCTGAATCCCCGGAAAATGTTCATTCAGCGAGGAAGAAGGCAAATTTATGGGGGTCATCGTTACAAAAGACAGGTTCCACGCAAACCCGGAGAAAGTTCAGGCCATAAAACGCATGCCCTCACTTGGCTCCATCAAAGAAGTACAAACTTTTTGAGTACTTTAAAACCTGATCGCTCCATGATCTAAAGAGCCGCTAACACTCTATTTGTCTGTTTCGGACAAAGCGGTAGGAGCCATCCTCCTGGTGGAGTGGAAAGGGGTCCAGATGCTAATTTAGTACGTCAGTTGTACCTTGTTGGATGCGGAAACAAGAAACTCTATCATGGAAAAACTTGTGTTGGCACTTGTACACGCTTCAAGGCGACTGCAGAGGTACTTTCAGGGACATCTGATAAACGTACGCACGGACTAAAGATAAGAGATGTTTTCCGTAAATCATAGTTACTTAGCTGACTCGCTAAGTGGGCCATTGAGTTAGGAGAGCACGAAATCTTCTACAAGCCAAGTCCGCGCGATCAAAGGTCAAGTACTCGCCGACTTCACTACGGAAGTACCCATGGACAAGGTCACCGAATTTCAGGCAAAACAGGACCCCACACCCACTACAATTGAAACAGACAAATGGTTCTTGTACACGGACGGGGCCAAGAGCGACGATGGGGTGGTAGCCGGTTTAAACTTGATAATTCTGGAGGGTGCAGAACTCACAAACGCCATCAAGTTGAACCTTGAAAGCACAAATAATGAAGTAGAGTATGAATCCCTCCTATAAGGTCTCCGCATTGCGGATAAAATGGGCCCGCGATTCTTAGAAGCGAACGTATACTCCATGCTGCTTGTGGCGCACATTAACATATGTTATGAGGCCCGCCACAGCAAAATGGCCCTCAATCTCGAGTAGGCTAAAAAAATAATGGAAAGATTTGACTCATGCAAAGTAACTTATATCAAAAGGAGTCAAAATAAGCCCGCCGATGCGACCAGCAAAATGGATTCCACATTATTTGAACACATGGAAAGGAAGTCCGTGTTTATGTTCTCGACCACCCATTATTCATGTGCTTCACGTCAATGTAATTCAGACGAGCGCGCCTTGTTGGATGACACCCATAGTCACATACATGAAAACAGGCGTCCTACCCAAAAAGAAGCAGGAGGCACGAAAGATACAATAAAAGCCTTACATTATCAAGTATCCAACAGTATTATGTAGAGACGCCCGTAGTTGGGGCCGCTACTACAGTGTGTTGGCGCTGAAAACGAAGCTTTCCTCAATCGAGAAATTCATGAAGGCATTTCTGGTTTGCATGCAGGACCATGCATGGTCGTTGCAAAAATCATGAAATGCTGGGTATTATTGGCCCAACATGCACGTCGATGCGGTCAAAGTACTCTGCAAATGTTACGCTTGCCATTGCCACGCCCCGAGCACTTAGCGTCCCAGGAAGAATCTGATCCGAGTCATAGCCGCATGGCCTTTCCAAAAGTGGGCAATTGACATCGTCAGAACTTTTCCAATAGTACCAGAAATGTGCGTTATCTGATAGTGGCGATCGATTATTTTAAAAAGTAGGCTGAAGCAAAGCCTTTGGTCACAGTCGATGCTCGCAATCTCAGGCGCTTCATTTGGAGTTCATAATCTGTGATTTCGGCCTGCCAAAGCAACTTGTAAGTGACAATAGCCTTCAATTTATAGACCAAGGGTTGCAAACATGGCTTGCGAACATGAACATCCAACAAATCTTCACTTCAGTTGCACACCCACAGGGAAATGGGCAAGTAGAGCGCGCCAATTGAAGAAACGTTGATGGCATCAAGGCACTCCTTGGAACGAAGCAATCAAGATGGGTAGATGAAGTACCAAATGTCTTGTAGGCTCATTACACCCTCATGAAGTCGAGAAATGTGGAAACTCCTATCAGCCTAACATATGGCTCAGAAGCAACGATACCCACCGAGATTAGATGCCCATTGGCCCGGTGGTGATGGCGCAAACAAATGACAATTAAAGCAGAACTTTTCCTAAACTTGACTTGAAGAACGCCGGAAACTCAGGGCCATCAAGGAAGCCAAGTACAAGCAACAGATAGAGCACTATTATAATGCACACATTAAGACATGTACGTTTCGTGTAGGTGACTATGTTTTACACAGTAACGAAGCGTCAACTGCGGAAAAGCCAGGCAAGCTTGTGCCAAACTGGGAGGGTCCGTACAAGATTCAGGAAGTATTGGGAAAGGGCATACACCGTAGGAAGGCTGGATGGCATGCCGGTTCAACAAACTTGGAAACACAGTTCAATTACGTATCTGTTACATATAATATTCTATTTGTATTTTCGGCTTTAATATGCCATAAGTGATGAAAATATTAAAAGTTTGTCCCACCAATGTTGTGTTTACTGTTCCGTGCAAAGCCTTGATGCCTTCCCACACTTAACGGTGTTGCACACCTTGTGAAGAAGACGTCTAAGGCCACCCACACAAGCAAATATACACGGTGCAAAGATGTTTTCATATTTTTCACCAACTTGGTCTTCTAGGCGCACACCTTGTTTTTCAAGCGCGCACCGGGTTAAGCACACATAATAGTGCAAAGGTGTTTTCATATTTTGCTCTAACAGGGCCTTATTGGTGCACACTTTTGTTTTCACAAGCGCGCGTCGGGCTAAGCAGACATCACGGTGCGAAGATGTTTTCACATTCTACACCAAATTGGCTTTATAAGCGCATGCTTGGCTTTCACAAATTCGCACCAGGCCTAGCAAGTGTAATAGCGCAAAGATGTTTTCACATTTTGCACCAACTTGACATTCTAGGCACACGCCTTGTTTTCACAAGCACACACCTAGCCTTGTAGACTTAACAGTGCAAAGATGTTTTCACATCTTGCACCAACTTGGCCTTCTAGGCGCACGCCTTGTTTCACAGGCGTGCGGCGGGCCAAGCAAACATAGTAGTGTAAAGATGTTTTCACGCTTTACACCAACTTTGCCTTTTGGGCACACGTCTTGTTTTAACAACGCGCATCAAGTTGTAATAAATATGCACGTACAACACTTGAATGCTTAGATAGATATCAGTATAGAAAAGTAAAAGCATCCATTAATAAAAAGTATGAAGGATTACAAAAACGTGCTTCATATACAATGATCAGAAGTAAGCTACTTAATATACACGAGTATAAGCTTCTAATCTATACATACAACTTGGATCCACTTGTCCCCAACATGTCAAACATGGATCTTGGGAATTGGTTCCACATGCTCTTCCACCACCACCACAACATCCTGGTTAACAGCGGCGGTCGAAGACGGCCCGACACCGTCTTCTGATGACATCTGCAATGGCCGGAATGGCTTTACCGCCAAAACGTCACCACAATGGTGAGCCGAAGCCATCATCTTCCGATCGTCGATATTTTGATCGATAACGTCGGCCGGACATATTGGAAGTTCGCTGGAGAATTTTTCGAGAGAAAAAAAGGTAGTTGCCCTAATCAACGAATAGTGACAACCTGTCTCTTCAAGAGCACTGTAAAGCCGCCAAGTGAACATGAAGACTGAGTCAGCTATCTGACAACGCTTATGACGGATGGTGATGTGAACAATTAATATAACTATTTTTCTAAAGCAAGTTAACAAACACATGAACATAAACACTTGCAAATTTTTTTAAAAGGAAGTACATGTTTCCATTTAAAGCACGTAAGGGTGCGAGTTTTACTAACAAATAAGAAGACAACCTACACTATTACAAAGATAAGCCTAGTCATCATCTTTGTAGTCTGTTTTCTACACATCATCTTCATGTTCAGGATGCGTCCCTTCGGTCCCCTCCCTACGTTGATGAGTAGCCTTGCGCTTAGCTTCTTCACGTTCTGCACGCTCGGCTTCTTAAAAGGACAGCCGCAACTGATTTACGCCATCCAGAAATTGGGCGCATTGCTCTATGACGTCCATAATGGGGAAGGGAAGCTCATCACACGCTTGGACCTCCGCATCACATTCATTCTCCTCATAGATATGGCTAAATGGGTTGTCCTCGAAAGGCTTGCCACTCAAAAAATACTCGAAGCCCTGCTTGAAGGCTAACTTAGCCCATACTACTTCGACTTCTCGAGCAAGTTGGCAATGCTCTGAACTAGCGATGATGGTATCGGTACCTTACCTACTGACCTATACACGTACCCGTACCGAAAATACCCGTACCGAATTTGAACAAAAGTGTGGTACCGAGTACCATACCGAATATATAGGTAAATAATTACGAGTATCAATACTTACGAGTACGGGTATCGATACTGGTATTTCGGTACGTACCCGTTAGGTACCATTTTGTTATTTTTTTTAGCACTCGTACGGGTACCAAGTAGGTAAATAATTACGAGTATCAATACTATACGGGTACCAAATTGAAAATTTTGGTACGGGTACCAATATGGTATATGTACCAAATAGGTAAAATTGATACGAATACCATAATACGAAGTAAAACATATAATCAAATTCACTAGTATATAGAATTCGGTACCCGTACCATTTTATCCGTACTCGTAACCGTACCGATACCGAAAGTACCGAATACCAAAATCAGTAAAAGTGGTACCGATACCTATACCGAGTACTCAAAATCGGTACGAGTACGGTACGGGTACCGGTACAGTACGGTATGGGTACGAGTATAGGTACTCGGGAAAAAAAATTAGGGGCTTCTCCGAAGTCTACTTGAAAACCTACAAACTCGGTAACGAGTTACATAAAACAAAAATAGAAGCATGTTGCAAAAAATACTAAGTGCAAAGGGGAGAGTACTTACACCCTGCACCCCAACAGTCATCAACCAATCAATGTCGTGCTGGCCTGCACCTCCTAGGCCCCATGTATAAGCTTCTCAGCATTCACCTTAGCGGCCTGGAGACACTCACAGTCAACCACTGTTGATGCTTAGTAATGCTCGTAACTCCTCGAATTCCGACTTCAATACGCCGTTCTCAAGTTCAAGAGTTGAAACTCGGGCCGATTTGTTGCATAAGCTCATCATCCTTAGCAACGCTTCTGCCCGAAAAGCAGTTGCATTAGCTTTCTTACTTTCGATCTCCTTGTCCTTGTCTTCAAGCACAGACTTCAATATTTGAATTTTGCTTCCAAGGCCTTGATCACGAGCTTGCTCCTTAGCAATCACGACATTGGTTGCCTTGCATGAAGCCTTCCAATCCTGATTTGTTTTCGCGTGACGAGCCTCCAAACTCTGGATGGCAGCCTGTGCATCAGCTAAGGCTTTATCACGAGCAAAACGCTCCCAGTTATGTTTGTCAAGCACGTTCTTGAAAGCTCGATGGCGCGCCTCCAACTCTTTCCCAACATCAACATGAGCCTGTATTTCACGCCTCAGCTCCCTGAAGAAAGAGGCCGCCATCGCCAACCCCACAACTCCATTTTGTTGGAGTAGCGCTCGGTCCCGCGAAGCCATCAACTCCCACTTCGCGGGAGAACAGATCCAACCAACCATTCTTCACAAGTGGCTACTTGGAAAAAAGCGACCATCCTCAAGTACTTGCCTCCTGGGTCTGAAAATTGGCCTAGTGGGTATGTCCAAACTGAACCCGACAGCAATAACACCAACCATTAGGGCTTCTTTACATTCCCGCCGAGGTTAACCGGGGGATCAACAAAGGCACCATCTCCACTATTCCCGACAGATACTTCCCCGGAAGGTAAAGGTGAAAACAACATTCCCTGTTTCAGTATGCCTCGGGCAGAATAAGTTAAGGGGATGTCTTCAGGCATAACGGGGAAAGTGAGATGCACCACAGATTCCCCAGTAACCTTCGTAAGAAAACCTCCGCCTCCTGCTTCTTTCTCTTGGCCTCCTCCTGCATCCTTTTCTCATCTTCCTCAACACTCTTTCGACGCTTTTCATCCTCCACCCTCTATTTCTTAAGTTCTCTCTCTCTCTCTCTCTCTCTCTCTCTCTCTCTCTCTCTCTCTTTCTTCTCTGCCTCTTGTCTCCTAATACCTTCATCTTCTGCCAACTTGCGGATCCCTCCTTCTTCAACAAGCTTAGCTGCTGACGCTGCCACCCTTCACCTCTCCTCATCAGTCTCGATCGAGAGATTGAATCTGGAATGATCAATAGAGTAGTGATGGGAACTTCATTAAGGGAAGGACCACCAGGATACACAACCTTCAGGATTGGAGAAGAGAAAAAAGAGACAAAAAAACCTAAGTATAAATAACCAAAAGGAGGAAGGTATAAGTACAAAGCACAAAAAGAAAAGAACAAGACAGAGGAGCAGGGAACTTGCCAGGATGAACTTCCTTCACTATCTTGGAGGATAACTTGGCTGCTTGTTAGCGGGATTCAAGTGAATCTTCAGTTTTGGACCTGTTAAGGGACCTTCCGCTTAGTGGTGTCACGTGACGCCACTACTTTCCCCACAACATCATAGTGGGCGGTTCGGTGGTCTCCTTACGCCCTTTCTCCAGAACTAAGTGGGGCGGTAAAAAATACTTCCACATAATCACTGCTACCGCCATTGGACTTTGAAGACTTATGCACCTTCCGCAGAATAGGGCTAGACTTCACAACATGGGCAGATGGTGTCGTTCTGCTTGCTTCACCAGCACGAGAGTGCACACAGTGAATTAGAGCATTCGAGTCATCCTCTGATTCTTCATATGAGATAAAAGATATATTGTTCTCACTGAGTGAAATGGCATTAAGTGAGCACGGATTGATGGGATCATCACCTTCTTTCATAAAATGAATTGGAGAGTCCTTCATATTGATGGTCACAAAATTCTTGAGTGTTCGCTCAATTAAAGGGACTTGGCCCACAACAACTGGCCGCCACTCAAAGCGCCCCTCGACATCTGAAAAAAGAGACTCAAAACATGAGCGCTTTGTGTACAGGCAAGATGAATACAATTAATACAATGGAAAGAAAAGAAATAGAAGTAGGGTTTAGGTACCCTTACCTTCTTCGCCAACTAGAAAGTGTGGATCCATATCAACACGCCCGCCAACTCTACTTATACCTGCCATCAGCAGGGCCTTGGATCTCACCTTCTCCATATTCATAGAAGTCACTCGCGAAGTCAACATCCGATACCACTCTTGATCCCCGTAGTTGATAACAAGGAAATCCGGTAACTGGCTATCAATGGGATGACTAGCCATTGCAGCGGAATGGAACCACACCCAACTTGATGAAAAAAGAATTTCGGTTTCTACTCGCGCATGCTACACGGGGGTTAGACCCATCTAATTAACCTTGCCATGGTACTGAATGAAAACAAATTACTATTCGAAGATATGAGGTAAAATGTTTGAACCATATCAAAAGTCGCTCCAACTTTGTGATCTGAAGATGAACTCAAAGTGAGTCAACCTTGTCATCACGAGTGACTTAACTTGGTTAGGTGGCAGCCGAGTGTTACAACAGGCCACCCACAAACCTCGTTGTCGGCAAAACGTAATACGACATGGGTATAGAAGATCGAGTACAAGGCCATCTTCCCCACATGGCATGAGATGACTGTAGAACCATTCTTGGATACTCCAACTCCCAACTCGCTAGAATCTCAAAGTCTCGACAGAGGTCTTCAAAACCGACCCTTGTACACTTTATAACAGTCTCATCCATGGACAGAATAGGATCCTTTTCCTTCAGACCAGAGTCAGACATATTGATACCAAGGGAAAGAAGAAACAACAATGAAAGCCTCGTATTGGGAAGAGGTAACAAGAGAGACGAACTATTGGCCAGAGAACACAAAAGATGAGTCAGAAAGTAAAAGGAATCGGACGAGAGTATCATGGAAGAAAGAAAACTTAAGTGACTAAAGTGATAACCGTTGGGGTTTTCACCCACATGGGAGAAAGACACGTCACCAGCAGGAGCTAAAACAATTGCCTACGCGTCGCGCGTGGCACACTCGCCTGACACACGATGAAAAGAATGTCCTGCCACAACCACTAATGTGTGCAGAACGTGCAGACAGTCAAGTCAGCCGTCAAATCATAAAGACACATGTCCCTTGAGTGTCCCCCCAATCATTCGAATTGAATACAAAATTCAATACGGCGGGCCAACTGCCGCCCACAAAGTAGAACGTAAAGTACGTTACCAGCATCCACAGTGATGTCATGCATTCTCCAGGTGAGCCTTTGATGCAGAACATTAAACACACTACCCGCATCCGTAGTGGCGTCACGCGTTCTCTACGACCGCCTTTACCGTAGAACGTACAATACGTTGCCCGTGTCTTCGGTGATATTTACACGTTCTCCACTCTTGTCTTTGAGGTAGAACGTAAAATATTTTACCGACATCTACGATGACATTACGTCTACGCCAACAACTTGCAATCAAAGAAGCCTCAGGAAAAACAAGACCCAATAAAATAACTTTATGAGTCTAGAATCTCACCCGCTTTCTAAGCATTCTCGATGACACGCTAGTAGGGGACCTGAAGGGATATGGGTCCAAACCTACAAAGAATGATGAGCGGCCCATAACCAAGGAAAGCCTAAACCAAGGCAATTCACGAAACCAACCTTCGGCAGAATCAAGGGCGTGTGGATGCGTGGGCTTATAACAGTGCACGACTGTGTGGTCACATCCACAACATCTTCCACGAGTGCCTTACAAGCAAAGCTACATGAGAACAAGGAAGACAAAAGGTTACAACGTATAACCTTGTACGTGCCAATCTCAGTGAAGAGACATGTGGCAAAGGTCATGGCGTACGTCCAACCAATCAAAGAATACCAGAAAGGCAAAATCCCAACATCTGTTTATAGGATTGTTATTATCTCAAAAAAAAATAGCAAGATATTGAAAAATATTACTTTGAGATTATGTTTAATCAATGATTTTTGTAAACGGTTTTCAATCCTTAACTTGAACCCAAAACATAAGGAAATTATCGGAATTCTTATGATGTTCATGATGCACATCTTATTGTTTAGAGATTTGTTGATTGTTGTTTTTAATTCTAAATGAAGATGCGATGAACACCAATGATGAGGGATGAAAAGGAAAAACATTGTGGTCGACTAGCTGAGTCTAATGGATGCATTTGTTGAATTATTAAACAAGAAGAGTACTTGTTGTTACGCCGTTAGGGTTAGAAGATCTAACAACTACGTGAAGATATGCGATATGTGGGGTTGGGACTTTGGAGAATACATATTAATTATTATATGCGATGGGTTATTCATTGATTTTGAGGATGACCATTCCTAACCTAAACCCATCCTAATAAAAAATCATATTGAACCAACCCAGATTACCTTCTTTTTTAATTGGCCTATCCCGACCTAAACTCATTCTAACGATACACATCCTTACCCAACAACAACTCAATTAATTCACTTCATGGTAGTTACGTCCAAGAGATATAAAAAGAATATGCACAAGCTTCTTTCATGCCAAGAAACATGCACATGCAAGTCACATGCTATCCCCCAATTTTTAAATGTATGTACATTTTTTATGTCTTTTTTTTTTCAGTTGAACTATACCATAAATCGAGCGTTTTTATCTTTAATATAAGTACCATATTATTATACTTTTAAAATTTTCTGTTGAAATTCACTTAAACCGCAATGGGGAATAGACTAAGTATAATGGACATCATATCAAAAACACAATAGGTAGCTGACTAAACACATTAGACAATAAACTAAAAACACAATGAAAAACATACCTAAACACAATAAAACAACATACTAAAAATACAATTGATAGAGTTAAAATATGTGCAAATTAAAAAAAAATATATGTAATGTCAAGCGTTTTTTTCTTTAATATGAATATGGTATTGCTATAATTTTGAATAAAGTTTAAAAACCCAATTGCGTAAAGCAAAATGAACAATGTAAAACACAACACAATGCATACTAAAAACACGGAAAAAGTTAAAACATGTGCAGACTAAACAATCCAATAAACAAATATATGAGGTGCTATATTTGATATGATGAACAAGGGACAATGTTTTGGAAACATAATAATCCAATAATATGTCATGTTTTTTCTAATTTGTTCCATATATATTTTTTGTCATGACATATTTCGTATTAGTTATATGTAGTATAGCATCTAATCGACAAATACTAACATCATGGCATCTCATCTACGATCGAAATTGTAATTTAAATTAGAGTTTTGATAGCAATGAAAGAAAAAGAAAGCAAAAGAAATGTATATAATTTGAAAAGTAAGTAAATAACAAGACCAAAGAATGAAAAAGGAGGCGGT
>CM061227.1:60451582-60634082 GCA_030844895.1 Ambrosia x helenae
TATGTAAGTTTAAGTTTAAGTCTAACAACTTTTGTCTAAGACATGTGGCATCAAAGATTCACACAAAACATGTAATAGAATTGTACATGTAGCGTATAAATGTTTAACATGTTTCACCCCAAAAAGAAAATGTAAAAAAGTAAAAGAAAGGGGGCTATGTAAACTGTGGGAGGATCGTTTTGTCAAAAACAAGTAGTTTGATCAAACAAGTCTACCAATTTAGGTGCGAAATCCCTAAATCAGTTACGAAATGATAATAATATGAACAAAACACGCAAATCACCTTTTAATCTCCATTTCATTTATAAACAATATTGCTTAAGCTTACAAAACCTTGTTTACAATGAAATAAACACAAATCAGAAAAGTCTAGAACTCTAGAAAGAAATACAGGTTGAATGGGGAACCCAAATGACAAACGTTAACATTAAAATCTAATTTTCAGTTTATAGAGGCCGGCACATTCGCCCCCCCTCCCCCCCCCCCGTAAGGGTCGAATGTGCAGGTTCGCCCCTTTAACTGGGCGAATCAGCACATAGCAAAACAGGCTTCCTTCTTCGACCAGTACATCCCACCTTCGACCAATTTCAGTCACCTTCGACCCTTCTAAAGTCTACCTTCGACCTCACGTTTTACCAAAACAGAATTGTATATGCAATCCAATAGCACTAGTCGCAAAACGTGTATCAACAAACTCCCCTTGACTATTGCTTGGATTGCCTTCGCGCTTCGTCCATTTGCTTATTCATCAGCTTGATGCGCAATAACGTCTTCTGCTCTTTGGTCATAACTGGTTCAAAAGTTTGTTTAGGTTTCTTCTTTTCTTTCGTAATCTTCACAATCTTTCCCAGCTTTTTGTCATAGTCACATCCCACATTAACATCCCAAGCGAAACACAAGCAAACCACCCGTTGGTATTTCAAAGCTTGTTCGCTATCCTTCTCCTCACAATAGATTGGGTTGTAATACAGCATAATGATGTCTTCGTGTGAGCAATTGATCAACCACATCAGATCAAAAATATGTATCTTCTTGAATTCATCTCTTCTATCCTTCAATAAGATAACAGCTTCTATGGTCTTCCAATCGTAGTACCACCACATGAAATCTTTAGAAAAATGTTGTGGAATAGGCATCAAAGGAATGTGTTTCAGTACGGTCGGTGCTTTATACTTCAAATTAACCTTGTTCATCCCAGTAATCGGATCAATACTCTTATTATGAACAATCCGTTTAGGATACTGAGGAGTGAACAAGTCCCATCTCGTTCTGCTCTCTCTAGCCAAGCGATCTGCAAAGTAGCCAACTGCATCATTGTTTATAGTTGCACCTGACAACATATGTCGGCAGACGTCACGTACAGCCCAGTAAGGTAGTGTTTTGATATCATGGAATCTGTTGAAGTACAGAATTCCTTTTTTCCCACTTCACTGCAACACGCCTTAGCTATCTTAGATATTTCCAACCTAGAGCTCTGCCCTTGAACAATTCGTTCTGAAATTTATAGAAACCTCCCTGAATCTCAGTCTTCGGTCGGTTGGCTTCTTTTTCTTTCAGTTTTCTCAACAAGCTTTTCAGATCGTCAGATTGGTCAACATTCGGTTTCTGACTTTCTGAGTTCTTGAAGACTTCATTAACGAATGTCTTGCTCTTTTCACGTGCAAGTTTCTCAGCTTGGCTTAACATTTCTTCATAAAATTCAGGAAATGCAGAGTCCTGTTTATCTTTGAAATACTCTGGATATTCCTCACTGGTAATATCCTCCATCTCAACATCTTCAAAAACTGGTGTATCTCTATCATCGGAGTGATTTTCTGCTTCTTTCTCAGGAATGTTAGGGATTTGATTCTCACTCATCAACTCTTCAAGAGATTTACCGACTTGTTTAGCCAGTCCTTCAAGTATTTCTTTAGAAATAGCTGCAGAAACTTCATCGTCTTCAAGATCAGAATCATTATACTCAGGCTCAAATCTCATATCATCTTATTCAAATATCTCTGGAAACTTCCCTGTCAGCTCAATCATCCAGACTTTCTTGGTCAACATCTGACGATATAACTTTTAGTCTTCATCAGATAAAGATCTGATCTTTTCATTCCAGAAAATATTATCATCATTAGTGTTACCACCAGGATCTTTCGAACTTGATTCTCCTGCATCTTTACTAGCATCTCTCTTCTCATACTCATACTTATCAGTATCATCATCGTCATCATCATCAGCAGCAGCATAACTGTTATCAAAATCATCTCCAGAACTATCTTTATCATCATCATCTTTCTTCTCAGGAGCATCATCGGCATCCTGTTCTAATTCCTCATCTTCTACTTCTTCCTCAGATTCGGATGGTTCAAAATCAACAAGCTCTTCTTCACGCTCTTTATCATCCTCTATTTCTTTCAACAGAGGAGATTTTTCATAAAGATCGTCAATTAGCTTCCTTAAGATCTTATTGTCTTTCTTCACTTGCTTGTTTTTGCGTCTCAAAGAAATGTATCTTCTAGTATTTCTTTGTTCATGAGTTATCAACTTCTGATTTTCATCCAGAAGTTGTTTAATCTTTGCTTCTAACTCTTCTTGACTCTCCTGTGAAGATTCAACAATATCCAACATCCTCTTGTCACTCTTCCTCAACTGGTCAATCTCTTGCTATTGCTGGATAATAATCTTCATCATATCTGCAAGCTTCTGGTTCACTGCATTCATCACATCACTCGATACAGTAACCTGTGGTGTTGAAGCCTCAGTAACAGGAGTCTTTTTCTTAAACTTGTTTAAAACTCTTTCCATAGCTTCTCAACAACAGATTTTTTCTGTTTCTTTACCACTGAGGATGTTACGGGAGTAGCAGGTTTAGAACTAGATACTTCAGGAACTTTTCTTTCCTGCAATCAGAATCTCAACTTCTTTCGCTCTCCTCTTCTTTGGATTTTCTATTTCATCAGTCTTTGATTTCTTCTTGAACATGGGCTTCTTCTGTTTTTCACCAACCATCAATGATCCACTAAAATCTTCAGCACCCATACCAAGACTCAGATCTATATCGTCCATCACAATCGGACTCTTCATTCTCCGTTCCTCTAACGTCTTGTTGAGACTTTCAGACTCACCAGCCACAGTGGCCTTGGGCTTGGTTTGTTTTACGGTCTCATCAGCAGAATCCCATCTTTCATCTATTTGAGTCTCCTCTGAATCAGCAGACTCTTCATCAACCAACCTTGTACCTTTCTTTTCCATACTCTTCTTTCTTCTAGATGTCTTCTTGGTTGTTCAGCCTCATCCTCCTTTTCTTTTCCTTTTCCTTGCCCACTCTTTGCACCAACATTCACCACTTGTCGCTTTCTCTTTGCTTCCGGATTTACATGAAACAAAGGATCATCATTATTAAATTCACTGTTCGCATTTGTAGCCTTATCCACTCCCGGATCCTTATAATCAGGATTGATCAAATGCCCAAACTAATTCTTCAAAGCTGGTCTTTAATTTTCAGGAACCCCTTTATAACCCTTCATCCTGATCAAAGTGTTCAAACTCATATGATCCTGAACTAGAATCTGTGTAGGATCTTTTCTCAGCTTCCTGTACTTCTGATCAAATATCATTTGTAGAAACATGGGATATAGTATAAAACTTCTTGTGCTTCAAACCTTTTAGTGGTTCAAGCATGTGATCTAAGATCATCCTAGATACATTGAACGACTTGTTCAATATAAGAGCTACCATCAATGAACTGATGCTCTTTCTCATCACGCCATATCCACTGCTAACGGATCCAAAGACATGCAACATCACATGAGCTAGGTATTTGAACTGTGGGCACAGTTTTCCTTTGTGCAAAGCTCCATCTGTGATTGGTCCATTGTACTTCATGCGTAAAAAGCATTTCCTTTGTTCAACCCATGATAAACTTATTGGATCAGTCGGCTCATCCTTCAATCTCAAGGCTTTGCAATATCACTCTCTTGCCAGCTGCCCTTGAATGTTGCTAACGATAGCTGTTAGATTATCCCAAAAATCAATCTTCGCGTTCTTCCAGAAATCTACTTGGTGATCTTTGTAGATAATAGCAGGTGTGGCTATCGCATCAACAACTCTGCTACGCTTTAGAAACTCTATAATTCCAATGAATTCAGTATGCCTCTTGACATCGCCAAGAATCGCACAGCAGTTATGAGCCTCTTCAAATGGCAACTCTTCCTCCGGTTTCTTACCAACAGCTTTATCAGGTGATCCAGCCGGTACATCTGTGTTTTTTGGTTCCGCCATTTGTCATCCTGCAAAAATGAAACATGAAAATTTATTAAAAACGGACAAAAATTCGCAAAATTGAAATTTTGTTTTTGGAATTCCACATTCGACCCTTTGAAGGTTCGAATGTAGAAAATCCAAGGTTCGAATGTGAGAATCATGGTTCGAATGTGAAAATATGTTTTAAAAATGTACATTCGACCTTTATTCCACATTCGACCATATGAACAAGTCACCTTCGACCGGAAAAGCCACATTCGACCTTTCTTAAATGGTCGAACCTGACTGTTCTTATGACCAAATGTCCAGAATCCAATTTTGACCATCTAAACATGTAATTTCCATTTGTTTACCTACTAACATGACCGACTAAGCTTATTTATCAATCAATTGAATCAATTGTATAGTTATTGACTGTTTTTACCAAAAATTTGGGTTTAACTGTTTTTAATCAATCAGTTAAACAATCTATTATGTTTTAAAACCCTGATTTTGTTGTATTCTCCCCCTAAAATATTCAATAACTAAATCCTAATCAAGAATTGGTCCTAAAACATCCTTTATTAGTTCAAACGATTAAGTTCTAGGGTTCGAACACAATTTCAATGAATCTGCCTTTGTTTGTGGTCCATTACATGTGTTTTTGGTATCAAAATGATCAGAAGAAGTCAATGATCAATAATCAATGAATAAAAAGAACACTAGCAACAAGGCGTGGTTATCTCAGAATTTTGAAAAAAATTTAGAATGGGAGGATCGAATGTGTAGATGGTATTTATAGGCTCCTACATTCGACCGTTTTATAAGGGCGAATGTGAAACTTTTTCCACATTTGACCCTACTGAAAGGCTCGAAAGAAGAAACAGGGTTCGAATGTACAAAATACACTAGAACACTCACATTCGACCGTTTTAAAAAGCTCGAATGTATGAAAAAATTCCACATTCGACCCATCGAAGGGGCGAATCGAGATTGGAATTTTTGAACATTTTACCAAATCTCAAAATTGAATCCCGTTCAATCTTTTTCACATCTTTTAAGCATCAAACATTCATCATTTCACATTTAAAGGTCACAAAACTCAAATGGTTCACCAAGTTTCAGAAAACGACCATCAATCACCATCAGTAATCAAAAATAACTAAAAAATGTAAAATCTTTTTGGTGTTTCTGAAACTTATGCTAGAACACACCTAAAATCTTTTTGAATTTTTGTAAATTTAACAAATGTAAAATGCAGAAATGCAAACATAAAATAGTAAATGTTTTGTGATTTCCGATAAGAGGATCATATCAGTTTTTGAGAAATCTGATCACACCATTGATCTTTAGTGTTTATTATCATTAAAGACAATGTGTGATCCAGCAATTGCTGATATTGTTATCCACATAAGCTCTCATGCAGACTTTTATGCAGTGTTTGATACGATTATCTATAATATAAACAAAATTGTCTGTGGTTCCCACGCACACGACATACTCCCGTATCAAGGAATAATTTGCACAAAGACTCATTGTAACGCGTGATTATGCCTTCGTTATCTGTAATTTTTCAAGTTATTGAGGCACAGAAGTGTACAGGTCAGCAAATCAATGCTACAAAGTAACATATGCACTCTACCAGGTTGAGGGCTAATATCAATCATGATTTTCATCAATGATTTGATACGATGTATTAGATAATCTTTGATTATCGTCATACATGGAAAGTTCCTCAATTCGGTAACTTTAGGTTTTGGCATTAAACCTCTTTTAGCAAGATATCCTGTCTGATCTAGGTCCGTAAAACCTTACGACAGAAGATCAGAAAGGCTATCCCCAGATAACTAGTAACATAACGATCCGAAACCTCCGAATTTTATACAAAAACCCTATCAAACGAAATTACGGTACTAAGACCATAGGTCCATGAGGTGTTCATCCACATAACAATTTGTTTGATATGTATGTATCTAACACGCAGTAATAGGTCTACGAAGCCTACCAGCACATCACATAGACTCAACACACGGCTTATATAACATTTCAAATCTTTAGCATGTGTCAGATCCCCACTGATGTACTATCATTTCCTCTTTTATTCCAGGAAAATCATTTTGGGTTTTTCTAATTTTTATGGCTTTTTGGAATTTTCAATGTTTTTGGGTTTTCTGAAAATCTAAAACTCCCCTTAAAATGTAAAACATATTTTTGGGTTTTTGGATTTTTGGAAAACAATAAAACTAAAACTAAAAAAATGATAAACTGATGTGATGATCAGTCTTGTTTCTCGTTTATACCGTTAGCTTTTAATAAAAATTCGAATCGAGATCTATCGAATGCTTTGGTGAAAAGATCTGCACGTTGGTAATCTGTGTGGATTTTGACCATGTCAATCAACTCTTTGGCATAACAATCTCGGATAAAGTGATACTTAATCCGGATATGTTTAGCTTTCGAGTGATTGACCGTGTCTTTAGTTAATGCCATTGCGGCTTCGTTGTGACAGTGAATAGGGGTTTTCAGAAATTGCAAACCATAATCGACCATCTGTTATTGAATCCACTGAACCTGTGAGCAGCAACTTGAAGATGACACATATGCTGCTTCACATGTAGATAGTGCAACTGTCGTCTGCTTCTTACACTGCCAGGTCAAGAGCCTGCTCCCAAAAAATTGACATCCAGCCGTTGTGGATTTGCTGTCTTTGTCACAACCGCCCCAATCTGCATCACTAAAAGCAATTAGGTCAAAATTATCATCATTAGGGTACCATAGTCCTCTCGACGGACAACCCTTCAGATATCGTAGGATCCGTTTGACAGCTGCAAGATGACTTTGTTTTGGCTTCGACGGATATCGTGCGCAGAGACATGTAGCGAACATTATGTCTGGTCTAGATGCGGTGAGATACATCAGAGATCTGATGATTGCTCTGTATGTAAAAAATCAGTCAGCTCCCCCTTAGCGTCAACTCCAATCCCGTGAATAGGTTGTATAGGGGTATCCATCGGCTTTGAATCTTCCATCTGGAATCGACTCAAGACTTCAGAAACGTTTTTTGTTTGGTGAATAAAGATCCCCGTTGGTCTTTGTTCCACCTACAAGCCGAGGAAAAACTGCATTTCTCCCATCGCACTCATTTAGAACTTTTCCTGCATCACTTTTTCAAAGAAACACACTCTTAACATCCATTTGATACACCTTGAATTTCTTGTATGATGCAAACGCTAGAAACATGCGAATAGCTTCTAAACGTGCCACGGGTGCATAATTTTCATTGTAGTCGATTCCTTCCACTTGATGAAAACCTTGAACTACCACTCGAGCTTTGTTTCTCACGATTACGCCTCTGTCATCCTTTTTGCACTTAAAAACCCATTTAGTTCCAATTTTCTGTCTGCTTGGAGTTAAATCTGTTAGTGTCCACACTCCCAGTTTGTGAAACTGTAATAACTCATCTTACATCGCCTCTACCCAAGCGTCATCCAAAAGAGCATCCTTGTAAGTCCGCGACTCAACTTGCGAAACATAACAAGCAAAAGACCAGTCGTTCTGACAACCAGATTCTTGGATTTTTGCAAATAAAGCTAAAGCGCCAAGATTTTCTGGTGAGTTTGAACTCCGAAATTGTCCTTTAGTCATAACACTGCTACCAGGATCACCAATTACTTGCTCGAGCGGGTGAATACGATGAATCCGAGATTCTGGATGATCAGGTACTTGCACTCCCGTTTGAGTAGTCAAATTCTCTGTCGAATCCAGATCATTACCCAAGTTGGATGATGAAGCAACATTTGGATTTGGGTTCACTGAAGGTGTCTCTGTAGAAAAATCTAGAATAGCTTCACTTGTGACATCATCATCATCTTCCGATTCTGATGAATTAAGAGTAGTGGAAACTTCTTGGAAAACTTCTTCTTCAACTGCAGGAACATTGGCATCATTAGAAGCTGTTGGAGGAGTTACGGGGATTAGACGCACCAACGGTGATGTCACTGCGTTTTCACACTCGTAATAAAGTCTTAATACAGCCTCTTCAACCAAGTTATCTAATTGAATGATTCAAAGAAGTTTTTGTAATCAAACATCCAATCTGGACCGCTACCCTGTACATTCTGAGTATACCGTTGAACTTCAACATTAGCCCACTCCTCTACCTGACAAGTTCATTTGTTGAATACCCGTTTAAGCAGGGTTTCATATCCAACAAAGAATCCCTCTTCACCTTTCTGTGCAAACTTCTCAGATGGATTAAGCATAGTACACGGTGCTCCAAATGGGTCTAGATACTACAAATTCGGCTTTCGTCTGTTCAACAGTTCATAAGAAGTTTTGCCAAACTTCTTCACTATTAACACACGCTTCAGTGTGTAACATGCTTCGTATATGGCTTCATTCCAGATCATTATAGGAAGGTTAGAATCCGCAAGCATTGTTCTCGTCGCCTCAATTAGAGTCATGTTTTTCCTTTCTGTGACACCATTCTGTTGAGGGGTATATGGAGCACTGTATTCATGATGAATTCCTTTATCTTCACAAAGAGCATCCATCTGTGCATTTTTTAACTCCGTCCCATTATCACTCCGAATTCTTTTGATTTTCAAACCATAGACATTCTCTAAGCGAGTGAAACAGAACTTTCAGATTGTTAAATGTGTCGCTTTTATCATGTAAGCACATTACCCACGAAAATCTGGAATAATCATCAGTAACCACAAGATAATAAAGCTCTCCGCAATGACTCTTACGCTTGACAGGTCCGAATAGGTCCATGTGCAAACGCTCAAGTGGCATTTCAACAGAGTTTACTTTCTTTGGTTTGTGGGACTGTTTGTGCTGCTTCCCCTTCTTGCAACTCACACACTTGTCATTTAGATGGAAATGTTTAACATTCACGCCTTCGACAAGCCCATTCTTCACCAGATGATTCATTTTTCTTAGGTGAATGTGTCCCATCCTCCTATGCCACATAATAGATTCTTTCTCTGTAGCCTTGGAGAGGAAGCACGTGACTTGGCCCTGAGTTGTCATCGCTTTTGACATATCGACAATGTAAAGATTATTCACTCTCGGTGCTTTCAACATGATCCACTCTTTCGAAATAACAAAACCGGGCTTGAGAATATAGCAAGATTTGTTATCAAAGTGTACAGAAAATTGTTTGTCGCAGATTTGGCTGACACTAAGCAGATTATAATCGATCTGTTTCACATACGAGATCTTCTCAAAACTCACAATTCCATTACTCACGCTTCCCTCCATAGTGATGTAACGCCCTTTGTTTCCAGCAAATGCTACATATCCACCATTGATGTTTCTGATGTCGAACAGCAGCGACAAATCCCATGTCATGTGACTAGAAGCTCCACTGTCAACAATCCACAGACTGCTAACAGGGCCAGTTGAAGCTCCCTGCACATATCAAGTAAAATCATTAGTTCTTTCGGGGGACCCAGGCCTGTTTGGTCTTGGGTCTTTGAACATTCAATTTCAAAGATTATTTAACACAAACATTTGAATTTGAATTGACCTTTTTCTGATCAATCAAATTCTTTTCACTTTTAGATTTTTCATTTGCTTTTGAAGTAGAAGCACCTTGAGAACCCATTGGTGACCAAGATTGTTCCGAACGTTTCAAGATCCTAATCTGAGATTTTGAGGTCTCAGTCGGTTTCTTTACATCGTTCTTAAATGAAACCTTCTTAGTTACTTTCTCTGATTTAACAGAAACAGGTCCAACTTTTGTTTTAATAGCAGGTTTTAGTGGAACCTTCTGTCTATCAACAGTTGTGTTCACCACTAGTTTCTTTAATGGTTTTTCCAAAGCTATCCGGCTACGATGATCATATGCAATTTGACGATTATCCCTCTTTTGAAAATAACCGCTTTGATTATAAAACGTTGCTGGTTTAGGGAAAAAACGTCTTTGTGGATAACAGTGATTGTCGACTGGACTTCTATATGTTTGCTTCACTTCAACTTCGTGCCTCTTATGTCTCACGTACGGGAGGTGAGCAAGTAAATGCCCTCTCTCCCCGCACTTGAAACATGCATGGTACTCTTCAAACACGTTCTTGGCATTCGACTTAGCATAAGAAGTGATAGGATATTGATCATCCACACACCTTCGTCACAAATTCTTAGGAGCTGGGTCCTTTGAGTAAGTCGGCTCAAGAAAACTGTTAGCCTTTTCCTTCGGCTTGATGAACTCAGTGACGTGAACCTTAGGTTCTTTAGAAACATCCAGATAAATTTTCTTTAAAATTTCTAGAGGTACATCATTGGTCCTCTCATGTTTAGGAAACCAAATAGTACTCTCCTGCCAGATTTTCTCGATCTTTGAGTAATTGGCAAATTTTATCGGATATTCCTCATCAGAAATAATCTTATCGGATCCTTCCATCCGATAAATTACTTTGACAGGTTTGTCAACTGATTCACTTTTATCAACCTTCTTAACTGACTGATTCACTCGATGAGCATTTCCCATCGGTTGTAAAATCTGAGAAGGTGATACAGGTTCATTTGTAATAATGTGATTTTCAATGGGAATATCACTCACTTTCTCAGTTTTCTCATCTTCTGAGTCAGAATCATCAGTCACAGCAATCACTCCCTCATTATTTAATCCCAAAATTGGTCTAACATCGGAATGTGGATCTCCAACACTAGAAGTGTTAGATTCATCATCCGATGTAGAATCAGATTTGATTGAACGCTCTGGTGTTATTGAATGTAAAGTGTGATTCTCAAATAACATTGGAGATGGAACAGCCTTGTAGTTTTCACTACTCGATTGTAAGGGCTCTTCAATGATATGGTCAACCACATAAGCAATGTGTTTATAGCTTTCAAGCTTTTTGTTGACCTTTTCAGCAAAACATTTGATGGTTGCCATTTCAAGTTTAGTTTCTTCAAGTTCATTGATATAATTGTTAATGGCCAATTGTTTTAAAGAAAGAGTTTTCTTTAAATCTGAAATATCCTTTTTGTAACCATCAAGCACTTTATTGAATTCATGTGCTTCTTTGCGATAAGATCGACAGTTGATTTTAGCACTCTAAAGTTGAACCCTGAGTTACTTATTCTCCTTTGTCAATCTATCACAAGTTCCACAATATTTGTCACTATTCATATCTATAGTAGATTCAGAACTTACCTGTTTCGGAGGATCAGTCATCGCCATCAAAGCAAAATGCGCTTCCTTCCTAGCGAAGAACTTGGAATAATCAATTATGGTGAAAGCGTCATCCACTATGCATGACTTCCGAGAAAATCAGCTTCGGCCAAAAGTTGATCAATGTCATCATTATAGTGAATTAACACTAGCTTCCGAATCTGACTCACTCTCCGAATCAGAATATACTGAATCACGTTCTTCATGAATATCAGTGACTGAATCAAGAATCAATCCTGGAGTCTTCTCAACAGGAATATCAGTTATTTCTACCATCTCCTCAATCTTCTCATTCTCTAAAACTTCTTCAACTAATACCGGCTCCTCTAAATCAATCTTCTGAGCAACACAAGCCACATTACCTGTTGCAATCTCTTCAACACCTAGTTGCATCCCAGTCCAGTCAAAACCTTCATCTTTTTGGATCACCAAAGCCTGGTTTTGGTTATCGGTTTGTGTTTGGCTATTTGGTGTGGAAATAGGAATGATGGTTTTCGTTGGTTTATGTGGTGTTTGATTTTGAGTCTGGTTAGGTGTAGTTGTTTGTCTAGCAGAATTGTTTGGTGAGGTGTTCTATCGGTTTTGGTAGTTGTTTTGAGATTGATAGTTGTTGTTATTTTGGCTTTGATAAGATATCTGATTCTGTGATTGACGGTTCTAGTAATTGGTGTTGAATGGATTCCTGTTACCTTGTTGAGCTGGCTGTGTGCACTCTCTTTTGAAGTGACCTTTACCACCACAGTTGAAACATGTGACTTTGGCATTGTTGAAGCCATAAGTGGTATTAGGTGATGTAGACAAATCAGTTCTACCAGTCTTTTTAATAAACTCTGTTGCTCGTCTCATAACACTAGCAAACGCCCACTATATGTTAGTAAGCTCCATCTCCTCCTTGTCGATTTGAGCATAGTCTTCACTGATTAGATTGTTGTTACCAATTTGACTAGCTACCAGACCATTATAAGAAGCAACCATTGCAGATACTAGTGCAACATGTTGCTAAGCAACTTCAACAGTGACATTGTTCAAGTTTGATGTCTCCAACACAATTGGACTTAGACTTAGTTGAATAGGGTTCATTTGAGGAATGTATGGTTGTTGTTGAGGTTGATTCATGCTAGCTGAATAACATGCTGCTTGTTGCATAGGTGAAAAAGGTGGAATGTAAGTGTTAGTGTATGATGGTTGTATATAGGATGAAGTTTGAGCAAGATAGTTTATCGGGTCTTTGGGTGGTTCCATAACACTTGAAACACAAGCAATGTTTGGAGCAACAGTACCACTAGTGCATGAACTAGTCAAAGTAGAAGTTGTACCACCATGTTGCTGAGCAACTTCAACTGACAGATGAGGTTGTGAAAAGATGCCCGATTATGGAGTTGCTCAATAGCTGCTTATGTGAATGGTGTCTTCTTCTCCTTCATCAGCTTCTCTATCAGATCCAGGTTCTTCATATAATGTCTTTGAACCTCATTTTGTGCACACGGAACTACACAAGATGAGTTCAAGTCATCCTTCACCTCTGATATGCAATCAACCATAACCACAGTTTTGATTTGCATGTTGTTTATTGCATCTATGTTGTTTTCTACCATTTTTTTGTTTTGTGTTTTCTAGTTGAATTAGTATGATATATGATAGTGTTTTTATAGACCAAAGAAGAAAGTTAATTATGTGGTAGTTGAATATTTAATTTCAAGATTTAACTAAATTTATTACCAATCAAATCATTTGTTATTAGCTAGTAAGATTTTTTAGTTTTTTATTATTAAAATAAGCATCAAATTTTTCCAGAGTATCATCTACAATTAATAAGATATGCCACTTGCAGTTTTAATCATTCGTTGTACAAATAAATAAACATAATCTGTATTTTTTTCATACAAGTGCGTCCAAACATTACAGTGAGTGCGTCTGAATTTATAAGAGCGCGTCCAAACATTACAGTGAGTGCATCTGTTTTTCTGTCTTTGATAACTAGTTACTAGTTATTTTAAACGCACCTTATAATCTGATACAATTATAAGGTGCGTTTAAACATACAGAGTTTTGTGATTGTTCATAATCAGAAACTTTTTCGAATCCAATTTTTTTCTTTAATTCTAATTATATTTATTATAATAGTATGTTTTACGTGAGTATTATGCGTTAATTGTGTTTTTTTAGAGGATTTTAATGATTGTAACAATTCTATTGTAATGCTCTGTTTTTTCATTTTTCTGCAAATATGTTACGTCATTTGATTCGATTCAATGTTTTTGATTTGTGTGATGATTTTGAATATTTAATCGGTTTGAAATAATGTTTTATCGTTGAAAATTTTTGTTTGATTTTACGTTTCGATCGATATTTTGTGAAGCTCTGTTGTTACGATCTCTCAAAATTAAAACGTTTTTTCCCTAAATTACCCATGGTTAGATTAACTGGAGTATGATTAGGTTTGTTAATTACAATCTTGCCACCGCCTAAATCCAATGGCTCAGAAAGCTTCTTACGCTTCTTACGTTAAGACGCTTTGTACGTTATCTCTTCCCGTTATTAGTTTTTGATTTCTCCAAACATTTTTAAAATTACAAGAAGAATTGTTTCATCATGATCAACTATGTATCAATATTTACTTCGGTTTTGTGTTGGGTTCAGTGTCATTTATGTATATGAATGACTTCTGTCCCTGCATTAGTTTCCGTTTCAATTTCGGACATGTCCTTGAATTAGTTCCCATATTGGAGTTGTGTCTACATTTGATTCGGCATCTGTACCAGTATTTGCTTCAGTTTTTCATGTTAATGCCAGTTTGATTTTCAGGTTAGTTACGCATTAGTCTTGTACTTGTTCTTTTTATTCATCTCAGTATTCATTTTCTATTATGTACCAGTTCCTGTTACTATGACGTTCCTAGTATTTGTTTCCGTTTGGTCACGGTTGTATTATGTTTTTGCTTTCCATTGATTGGACTTTACTTGTACTATTCCTCTATCACTGAGCAACTTTGTGTTCAAACGCATTTTTCTTTGATGTGTTGTATATTATTTGTTTGACATCTGATTTGAGAATTTGGAAAATCAGTGAGGAGCATTAAAAAAAGTTGAAGAATCATGATTTATTAATTTATTTTTGTAACGTTGTAAAAATATAATTAAGACATTTACATTCTAATATTATGGATTGGTTTTGGCTTTAATATATGTAAGAGTGACATGTTCACCCTCGCCCAAACATAACTAAGCGCTTCTACTAAATAATTTGATGTTTTGGCTTTAATAAAAATCTTTTAGATTAGTTCCAAAGTAATTTACAATCAGAAACCCCTGATGTGTAAAACCTTTTCGTATGGATTATCAATTTAAATATAATAAACCCATAATTGAACATAAATGTTAGTCTTCTAAGTTTAAAATTGTAATTACACCTTGTTTGGGATTTCAATGTTTTGGGCTAGTAAAATATAAGAGGTGGCCCAATAGGTTACTAAATTTCCATAAAACGCTCCGTTCGGCACCCCGGTTTGTAGGAATTTTAGCTACTTTGTTTGATTGCATAATTATTTCGTGCTAGGTGACGGATTTCATACGGACAAAAATTAGCATGTTGTGTAAAATTGCTCCAATATGGCAACATATGTCGTATAGATCTTATGGAAAGTGTTATGCACAAGAAACCATTTTCCAGACCTGACCTAGAATACCTGATCCGGAATCCAGAGACGAAGCATCGTGAGGGCTAGGGGTGGCCCTCACAATGTTTCGTCCTTTTTGGCGCATTAGTGGAAATTTACGATTTTCGTAGGTAAATTTAGTCCGCTTTGAGTCCGGCCCCAGCCGATTTGCCACTACCGATAGAAAAAAATTGAATCAAGGCCCCCCGATTGGCGAACCAAGCTTCGCCCGTGCCGGAATCTGTTCCAACCCTACCTAACCCGCGAGTACATACAGGTTTCGTACACTAAGAAAACGGAACTAACCTGGAACTGACCCGGATTCGGCGGGACCGGTTCCATATTTCCCTAGCCAAGACGCGAAAAAACCTTTCAAAAACCCGAATGTATAAAAAGTGTTCCTACCCGGTTTCGTGTTCTAAAAGAACCCAATTTTGTGCATCTCTACTTCTAGGTGGTGATTCGAAACGCGAAATCATCCATGCCATGGTATTTATTGGGCGACATAGAGGTTGGATGAAACCGTTCTAGCAGCTAGATGGTTGGGTTGGGTTGTTCTCGGTAGCGCAACTTAAGTGAAAATTTCAGAGGATTGAAAGTCACCCGTTACGCGGGGGGGGGGGGGGGGTCAAAACCATATGCACCAAAAAATTCTATACGGATATTATATAATCGGAACTTCTGACCGAAAATTTAGTGGGGTCGAGCGTCCCTCCCCGCCCATATAAAGCTACGCCCTTAGTTGCTCTAATATTTGCTTTAGTGTTATGTTTTGAATCTGTTATATGTGTTTTAGGGTGTTTAGTACCCTTTTATAGCTTAATTAATTAGGGTTGATTTATCTGATCGGCTAATAAAAATGAGAATGGTAGAGAGTTACTAGAGAGTGACATGTGTTGAAGAAATAAACAAGTGGTAAGAGTATTTTTTTTCAAACAAGAAAATGAATACGCACATGCAAGTCATATGTCCCCCTCCCCATTTTTTAAACATCCAAAACTTTTTTATACGTTATATTTTTAAAAAAATTATACCATAAAATCAAACGTCTTTTTATCTTTAATATAAATACCGTATCGTTATACTTTTGAAAGAAAAATCGAAAACCCATTTGTGTAAGACATAATGGAGAACTTAAAACACAATGCATTCCGAACTAAAAATGCAATGAATAATAAGGTATAAAACACAATGAATAGCAGACTAAAACATAATGAACAACAAAATAAAATACTGTATATACCACAAATGCCAAACCCAGTTGGGTAAGATATAATGAACAACGTAAAACACAATGTAAAACATACGAAAAATGCAACGAATAAAGTTAAATCGTGTGTAGGCTAAACACAATGAACATATTTGTAGCGCAAACGTGCATACTATAACACAATAAATAAGCAGAAGACATAATGAAGAAAAAAACAGTTAGCACGGAAAAAATTTTCAACTTTAATGTAGCAATGTGGTACTCATATTAAAAATAATAAATGGTCGTTGATATAGTGAGTTATTATCGAAAAAAAAATATATCGTATGAAAAAATTATAGGCGTTTTAAAATAACAGGGGAATTGACATATGCCTTGCATGTGGATAGAGAAAGTCAACAAATGTGATTTTCCTTTAATGTCCTTCCTCTAATTTAATATTTATTTTTCTCAACAAACAGTCTTGTGTATTTGATCTAACACTAATTATATATATCCTCTATATCCGTTCATACAATGTATGCTAATAATGATTTTATTTATAAGATATCTCAATTATTTATTTATAAGATATCTCATTTTGATGGATGATCTTTTTAGAAAAGGTAAGCGGACCTTTGACATTTTTTATTATGATTAAATTTTGAGAGAAAGTTTACGGTAAAAAGGACTATAATGTACAAAGTTTAAGAAGCAATAATATCACTCCACATGGACGAGGTTTATTGGGGAACCATTCATTTAATTCTGCAGTCAAGGGGGTAGAATAGACTTTTCGGATATCCTTGTAATCACGTTCTAATCGTTTATCAAAAATAACTGCATGATCAATTTCAAATTTAAATTCATAATAAACCAACTAATACGTTTTAATCCTTCTTCGAATATAAAATCGATATCACAGTTCATAATACTGCATTCGCAATTGAAGATTCAACTGACATGTTTGGTAATCAACATTACATTAATATATTTTTTTTTTGTAATTGTCTCTATCAGTTTGTTATTACATTGAATCGAATTATATCAATTTAGTGGATCTAAATGAAACTCCCACTGTTAACATAAATGTTGACGAAGAATTCGAAGTTAATATGTTAAACTTTTGTATTTATTTAAGTGGATTTAGGATATATCATTCAATGTTGTTTTGATTTTAGATATTGTTCTCGATGATTCAAATCCTGGAGGGGAATTGAATTTGAATTTTGATTCTAACTTCATTGAAGAACACATAAGAGTTCAAGGTTAGTGTATTCTAGTAGTTATACAGTTTATCTACTTACGTAGATAACCATACAACTTACGTTTTTATAACATATGTAGATGTATCATGTTTTACAACTTGCATAACTATTTGTGGTTAATTTACGTACTATTTTATAATCAATTTTTACATGTAATAAATTGTTTAACCATTTTATGTACTTGCGTATTATATACATGTAATCCGTTGTTTAATGATTTATGTATGCGTATTATGTTCATGTAATCAGTGTTTTACATGTAATCAGTTGTTTTCAACCATTTTATGGTCTTGTATATATGTTCGTTGAACTTGCGTTTAATTTCAAATATGTAGATATATGCAATCAAAAGGTTGTTGGTGAAGGAGAACAATTTTTTAATCCATAAGTTAAATCATTAGTAAAGCCAGAAGTTGGAATGACCTTCCCTAGTTTAGATCTTGCATATGAGTCTTACCAAGAGTATGCAAAGAAGTCAGGTTTTTCTTGCTAGAAAAGCACTCGATATCTTAGTAATAATATTCTTCATATTGAGTATATATTACATGCTATAAAAAGGGACAAAAGCCAAACCGGATGAATGATTCGGCTGTTGGTGTTGAAAGTTCAAAAAAGATGAGAAAAAGACCGTCTATTTGTATGGGATACTGAAGGGATAGGGTCCGCCCCAATTCCTAGCACGGAGACAAACCCTACCCCACAACATTGCTGACTCACAAGACCTCCATGGGAGGAGTCACCAACGTTAATAACAAAGCCAAGTTTATAAAGGCAGCACACCTCCGCAGAGCCTCCTATGCGGAGTCTAAAACCTTCGCGGATTCCAACGCAGCTACGGAGTCAAACATGGAGTCCAAGTCGTCTGCGCAAGATCCATCGCACAACACTGCGGGGGTTTATCTCAGACCAATCACAGGCTGACGCGTGTCAGTGCAGGCCCACCAAGTATGAACACTAGTAGTGAAGGTGCAGCCCCCTTATCCCCACTTACTTCACTGTTCACCTATGTGTTAGATGTCACATCAGACGCCCTTCTAGAAGGAGCAGACTGACGCAGTTAGAGAAGATCCACCTGCGGCCAATACAGTCACGCCACGTGGACCAATTACGTTTAGTCTTATTATAATCATTTGGTCCATTTCTAACTGATTGGCCCAAGCCCATTGTCATGGTTATGGGTTAATGATGTCTGACCCATGTATGTCCTATATTAAGAAGCTCACCCCTCCTTTGTTTAGGATCAATCATTCATTATCACAACCTACCGGGAAAACACCATTTTTGTGTCTGCTATTAATATTCATTATGACTTCCAGGCGGTCGCCTCCTTTCACATGGCCCACCGGTTTTATTCTTTTCTGGTTCAGATCTAGCCAAGACTGGTAAGTATTACTCATTGTTTCTTCAGATACAAAGCACATATTAAATTAGGTTCGGATGATGGGAAGTCATTTAAGAATTATGAATTTGTTTAGGGCTACAATCATCTGTTTGTGTTCCAGTTTGATATGCATTTGTTAGCTGCCAATAGGCACCTATCATACGTCCAGAAAGAAATGGTTTGTGAGCTATTTTCTTTGAATCTTGGTCCTGTCAAAACATTCAATGTTATGTGAACCAAGAATGTTGGATTCGAGAATGTTGGGGCAACTGCGATTTACTGTAAGGACTTTAAAAGTGGGTTAAACAGTTCTGTAGGTGAGTATGATACGGACATGATAGTATCTAAGTTGAAAGATACTTGCCACACTATTCATTTGAGTATTCCACTAATGCTAATAATGCTCTTACCAAGTTATTTTGGGCTGATGCTTTATGTAAGAAGAATTATATAGAGTTTGGAGATGTTATTTCATTTAATAAGACATTTAACACCAACAAGTATGCACATTTCTACTTTATATATATGGTAGGCAAACGTTTTGTGCTAAAAAAATTTATTGTTATTTTTGTAGATACAAGATGGTATATGTTCCATTCACTGAGATTGATAACCATTGTTGGAATGTAACCCTTGGTGCTAGTTTGTTGTCATCTGAAACTACAGAGTTCTACAAGTGGCTTTTGGAGATGTTTGACAAATCATTTGGCAAACATCCAAAAGTTGTTATCCATGATCAAGATCCTGCCATGAAGAATGCTATTCAATGTGTATTTCATTCAAGCAGGCTTAGACTATGCATGTGGAATATAATGAAAAAAGTGTCTGATAAGGTATCCATCAGATTTGTTTTATACTTGCGTTATTTTTGTTTTATCATTTGCGTGTATAATCTAACATTCTTGTACGAATTGCGTGCAAATTTTATAAACTTCCGTCTGTTTAACAATTCTTATGTTTTCCATGTTTTTCTTCTTGGTTTATTTTTGTTAAGTTGGTTCTGGTTTATGTGGCGACGATGAATTCAAACGTCGCATATGTACTATAGTTTGGACAGATTCAATTAGCGAAAGAGAGGTTTGATTTTGAATGGATTAATATTACGAGTCATTACAATCTGTCAAGCAATAATTGGCTTTATGATATGTTTGAAATGAGATCAATGTGGATTCCAACTATCTATCGTGATGAGCCCATGTCTGGCCTTATGCAAACAACATCAAGATCAGAGAGTGAGAACCATTTCTTTTGTCAAGCTGCTAATTCTCAACTCACACTTGCTGAGTTTTTAAATCATTTTGAAACCTCAATGGAAGCACAAAGGTTTAACCATAGGAAGAATGATCATGATTCTAAGCATACTTCCCGTGATCTTTGGTCTAAGAATCCACTTGAGGAGCGAGCATCTAGAATTTTTACACGTACTATATTTTTTGGAATTCAAGAAAAGATAGATGCTACTAATGATTTGATATATGGTCAAACAAAGATACATGGTGAGTTTTTAAAGATATTTATTGAAGATACTATGGCTTATGGAGAAGGTTTTTTGTACGTGTAGTTTTGTTTATTATCCTTTAAAATAAAATAAAAATCCAAGTTAAGTCTTACTAAACCTGACACACCCCGCCTTGACGGAAACACAGGATGTAACTTCGAAAGGTTTTCAAGCACACAAGTCGCGCAAGCATCAAATTCATAATTTGAGAGATATATTAAAAGACACCAATGTTTAACATTTTATCGGAAAAATATTGTCTTAAAAACCACAATTCAAATGATATTGTCATCATTTAACAAAAGATAGGTTCATGGTATCCCCATATGCCTATGCGCGACTCCAAGTTCCATGCTCCATGATTTAATTGTCTGAAAAGCATGCAAGTAAAATATGTCAACAATGGGTGACTAGATCATTGCTAAGCTAAGACAATAATCGTTATATGACTAACATGAGCCTGTAACCAAACCTTGATGAATGTTGTGCCTCGCCCATTGTACATTAAAGACAATGAAAAGATGTGAAATATAAGCACTCTTTTGATGTCTGTAACTAAACTTGTACGCATGCCCCCCCCCCCCCAAAGAATGAAAACAGTAAAAAGGGGGTCATGAGAACTCACCTAATGTATGACTGCTAAGACAAGACTGAATCTGGTGTGGGAATGTCTGAACAAAGGTTCCCTTGATTCAACAAGGACAACTTAAGTCTACGCGTTGCACTATTTACCATGCAATTGTTCACCCGATTTGTACGTCTATGGACTGTGTGTTTTTGTATTGTTGTCTATATGTGTCACATACTGTATGTGTTGGAAATGCTCGTTTTTGTCATTATTTGTGACCATGATTAATCTTTTGTGGCAAAACCGTTGTCTTGGTTTTCTATATGTTACCATGTGATATGTATATTAATTATTTATACCAAATGAGGCACATTAACATATCTTTAGGCCCTCTTGGTGTAAAAACGTCATTTACTCATGTTTTACCCTTGTTAACACATATTCTTTGGTTACTAACACATGTTTTCCCTAAATTTTTGTGTTAAAGCTTATTTAACATATGTTTTTCGGCCTTTAACATATGTTCCCAAAATCGCCATTTCATGTATGTTACAATTTTAGTTAAAAACTGACATTCCATGGCTTTATTCGGCCCTATACACACACTCATACACTCACGTGTATGTGTATGTGTATGCGTGCGAGTATGTGTATGTCCATATACATGGTTTCTTAAGTGTATAATGTAAAGTATAAATATATATGTACATGTGAGTGTATATGTATACATTTGTCACCATTTTGAGTGTCGTGGTCGATTATCCTAACTCGTTATTCCTGTTTATGTGTGTGTGAGTGATGGTAGGGGTCGGGTGAGCAAGGTATCATCCATACAAATGAGTTTTGAAAGAAATTGTGTAAGTGAACTTACTGAAGGTGTAAGAACCGAATAGAACAAAGGAAATTGCTCATGTTTGGCATCTATACTCCACGATGTAGCCCCTACTACTTTGTTGATGCTTGGTTATGGCTTGGATGTGTCATGCGATCAGGTTCAAGGTCTGGTTTGGCCTTGTGGTTCTCGGCTGAACGTAATAAAAAAGGAAAGGAGAGTTTTGTGTTTTGTTATGTGGTGTTGGTGTGTTTCTTCCCTTGAGCCGGTTATATACACAAGACAGAGGGGGAAAAGAAGGTGTTTGATTGGTGATTTGATAAGGTAAATCAACACACATGATTTCTAGTGTTCCATAAAGATGTTTTTCCATTTCCATACAAGTGTTTGACCAAGGTTTTTGATTGTTTATGTAGGGTGGCCACTAGTCAACTCTTGGGAAAGAGAATAGACACAATTGGAAGGTCAAAATGTATGGGAATTCATTGTGGGAAAGTCTAGCTCCATATTAGTGTATCTCCTAGATTTAGGTGAGCATTGGACAAGATTGGTGAGTAGATTATGAGTGTGTGTATGTATGTGATTGTATGTATGTGGGTGTAGGTGAATTGTTTATCAAAATACAAGCATGTGTGTGTAACAGTGTACATATATGTGTATTGTGTGTGTGTCTTGTGTAAGCTAGGAAGTGTCCAAAATCAACACACATCTATTTTTCTTGGGAATGCATGGGCCGAAAACATTGGGAAAGAAACTTAAATGTTTTAGTTAGTCAACTTATGGAAGTTGACGATATATGGTGGCTCGTGTTCCATTCTAAGTAATAAGCTTTGTCATGGGATTTTGGATTGTGTTTGGATGTGTATGTGTGGTCGTATGCATGTATACATGTGTGAGTGGGAATGTGTTTGTTTGATTCTACTACTCATACATGTATATATGGATCACATATACATATATAGATATACACACATATACAATTGTGCTCTTCGAACTTGATTAACATGCTTGTCCATATGTGTAATGTATATATACATTCATATATTATTGGTATGGAGTTTTATTATGTTAATTATGATTAAATCTCACACATATGTATGTATATATATATATAGCCAAAAATTAGGTGATCATGTGATAAATCCATTAAAATCCATCAATTTATGATGATATGTTCATGATGTTGTGTTAACTCATTGGTAGCATATGTATAGATTGTTAATTGATAACAAGGTGGGGTTAAACACATATAACATCATGTGTTAATTTTACTCAAACATATGTTGTGTTCATATTTGTAACTTGTGTTACACATGTTTTTGAGTTTTCAATTCATAAATTGTAAGATTCCATAATCTTGTGTGCCGGATTGATCGGATGTTGCATGCGTAAATAGGAAAATGTAATGAATTCCTAAACTATCATGGGCTTTGCTAGACTCAGGGTGACACATTTATTGTAATAAAATGTCAAATGTATGACTGAAAATGACATGATTATGTGAGTGTGTACGGATCTTGACCTAAAAATTTGGCGGGTGTCTCAAAAGCCATATTAAACACAATATGCGTTTTAACAAAATACAGGTTTTGTTCAAGATGGATGTTAATGAATGTGAAGTGGCAATCGGTAAATGCACCTGCAAAAGATATGAATAGTATAGGTTGTTATGCAGATATATTTTCTTTGTCTTCAAGCTGTTTAGAGTCATCATTTTCTTCAAAAGATATATTATAAAAATATGGACAAAAGAGGTTGTCCCTAATGAGATCAGCCATGCATTTGATGTTGCTAATTTTAGAGATGACATAATCAAACAGGCTAAACAACTTGCGCGAGAAATTGTTTTTGTTGGTGTGTATCTTGCTAATAACTTAATTACGGAACTTGATGAGTTAAAAAAAAGTTAGGGATCAGACGAATTAGATGATGGATAAGATTGATCAGTAGCGGCACAATAAACCTACTTAGAAGAAGTATGATAGATATGCTAGCTTGCTAGGATATAATAAGCCTGCGGATACTACGGTCCGATTACCCAATGGGATAAAAAACAAAGGACGGGGTAAACAAAAGAGGATTATGTCCTAGAAAGAGAAAGTTATAAGTCGTAGTTGTAAAAAACAAAGGACATGCAAGATATGTGGTGAAAAAGGACATGATAGATCTAAGCATGTGAAGGAGCAAACAGGGCAAACTCTAGACCTTGCTGACGAACAAGATTACGAAGATCAAGGCAATGAGGTAGATGGTTACGATAAAGATCGTTTTGTAGAAGATGTGGAAGAAGTTAAGGATAAGTTTGATGAGTTGTGTGTTTTTGTTGTTTAGAGTGTTTGTCAATACTTATTTTTTTAGCAAAATACAACTTGCATATTATCAGTTCTTTACTTGCGTTTTATTGAATCTAGAAATCTAACCAAGTCTTTTATACCTGTGTGTAATCGTGTATCTAATTGCGTCCTAATGAAATAGTATTTGCATCTTTTATTTATTAAAGTAACTAAACTAAATTGTGGAACGTCTATGTATTCCCAACGGTAATATTACCCTTTATAACATCTAGAAATTTTAACTTAAAAAGACCCCATAAGTTCTAGTACAAAAAAAACCAAAAATCATATCGTAAAATGGCACTGTGGAATGTAAATGATGAGATCACATTAGTGCGTGCGTGGATATATGTTATGAGCAATCTTCCTTACATTTTAAGGAAGTATTTTTATTGGAGCATTGTGTTGGATGAATTCAATCGACTAACCGGTACAGATGACCACACTGTGCATTCGCTTAAATGAAAGTGGAAAGATCTCTAGACAAGTGTGACAGATGGAACACCCTATTTGAAGACACGATGGCTGAGAACCCTAATTTAGACTATGATATGGCAATACAACTCACACAAGTCAACTGTCTGGCTATGCAAGACATGAATTTCAACCATTTTAGGGATTAGCAATTGTTGCATTTCATCACCGTTAATGGATGTACTTGCGTTTTATAATTAAATTACTTACGTTTAAAATATAAACAAACCTAATAGATTTATCATTTGATCATCGTTAATGGATGTTCTTGCGTATTATAATGAATTTGATTGCTTTTATAATATAAACTAACATAATAGATTTATATCCCTGCTTGCCTTTTACTTAATTTGGTGTAGAAATTCGCCATCATTGTTTTCTTTTATAGCACCATTTTAAACCGGTTTGCTTCATCAACTACTTCATCTCGTATCAAATTATGGTAAGAAAGTATTATCTTTGCTACATACCTCACCCTTAACGTAGTTAACTGCTTTTTTTTTTAAATTCTCCTTCGTTTCCCAACTCACAGGTCCAATTCTTTTGTGCTTTTTATGTTTCCATATGGCGCATTGCAAAGACACTGCAGTCTACTGCATTTTCTGTTGTCCACAAACTCATTTTTCTTCTTTTTATTGGCACAATGTCTAGTTGCTCTATGTCATTGCTTTTTTCGCACGTAGTCTTCAAACAAATAAATAATGTATTGCTCTGCAATCAAAGTATAAATTAAAAATGTTAATATTTAAATTAATATATTAACATACTTTAAATTACAATGTATCTTTTTTACCAGCACTTATGGCACTCCTTCGTATTTCTTTTCAAAATCAAGTTCATCCTTTGAATTGTCAAGCAGCTCCACAAACCCATTTCGGATGTCGAAGCCTACCACGTAAAAATGGTTGTCTATAAGCATCGGGACCATGATTATGTCAAATCCCTGCAAGGTTTCCACATTAAATTTCCTGAGCAGATTAAGCATATTGCTTTTGAATACACCATGCCGTGTGTGCCAACAAACAGTTTTGTATAATATTCATCAGGCTGCAATAACAAATGTTAGCCATACTTAACATTTGCGTTATTTAATTTAAATATTGCGTTTGTATAAACCTTACCATCGTATTTTTGGACAAAGCAACCTGAACAATGATCCTTCCCTCCTTTTCCTGTCTTCAATGTTTAGGATCTCAGTCCATGCGTCAATGACATGTGTGTTTAGCCATATACCTGGGTACAAACTTCAAACATTAGTATTGAAGAGATTTGAACTCTCATTCGCATGGTGATCAGCTCATTCGCATTCTTAAGCGTGCAAATGGGAGCAAAGTATAAATATATCTCTTTGCCTCATTCTTATCATTTCACAACCATAACTCATCCCCAAGTGCTCTCTCTCTCTCTCTCTCTCTCTCTCTCAAACCCTGTGGGAGGATCGGTTTGACAAAAACAAGTTAGTTGATCATACAAGTCTACCAATTTAGGTGTGGAATCCCTAAATCAGTTACGAAATGATAGTAATGTAATCAAAACACGCAATTCACCTTTTCAATTTCCATTTCATTAATAAACACTTGATAAAAGCTTTACAATTGATGTTTACAATGAACTATCTTAGTTTCAGACTTTCCTAAAACACTAGAGAGAATATCAAGTCGAACCAGACACGAAATGACAAAAAGTTAACTTGAAAAATAAAATCAAACTATATATAGGCCTGCACATCCCCCCCCCCCCAGTAAGGGTCGAATGTGCAGGTTCAACCCTTCATATGGTCGAACAAGCACAATGTTCTTCTGACTTCCACGTTCGCCTGAATTCTCCACCTTCGCCCTTTATAATCCACATTCGACATTCCATATTCCACCTTCGAACCCACGATATTGACAAAACAACTTTAAATATAAAATCCAATAGCACTAGTCGCAAAACGTGCATCAACAAACTCCCCCTCGACTATTGCTTGGAGTGTTTTCGTTGGTAATCGAGCGTCTTGTTCATCAACTTGATACGCAAGTTCGTCTTCTACTCTTTGGTCATAACTGGTTCGAAAGTCGGTTTAGATTTCTTCTTTTCAATTGGAATCTTCACAAACTTTCCCAGTTTCTTATCGTAGTCACATCTTGCATTGACATCCCAAGCGAAACAAAAGCATACCACGCGTTGGTACTTCAAAGCTTTTTCGCTATCCTTCTCTTCACAGTAAATTGGGTTGTAATACAACATTATGATATCTTCATGTGAGCAATTGATCAACCACATTGGATCAAAAATGTTAATCTTCTTGAACTCATCTCTCTTATCCTTCAACAAGATAACAGCTTCTGCAGTCTTCCAATCATAGTACCACCACATGAATTCTTTCGAAAAGTGTTGTGGAATCGGCATCAAAGGAATATGCTTCAGTATGGTCAGTTGGTTATACTTCAAAGTCACCTTGTTCATCCCCGTAATTGGATCTTTATTCTTTTTGTGAACAATCCTTTTAGGATACTATGGAGTGAACACATCCCATTTCGTTCTGCTCTCTCTAGCTATGCGAACTGCAAAATAACCAACTGCATCGTTGTTAACAGTTGCACCTGACAAAGTATGTCGTCAGACGTCGCGTACAGCCCAGTAAGGTAGTGTTTTGATATCATGGAATCTGTTGAAATACAGAATTCCCTTCTCCCATTTCACAGCAATACACCTTAGCTGTCTCAGGTATTTCCAACCGAGAGCTCTTCCTTTGAACAATTCGTTGTGAAATTTGTAGAAACCTCTCTAAATTTCAGTCTTTGGTCGGTTGGCTTCTTTTTCTTTCAATTTCCTCAACAAGCTTTTCAGATCATCAGATTGTTCAACATTTGGTTTCTGACTCTCTGCATTCTTGAAAACTTCACCAACGAATGTCTTACTCTTCTCCAGTGCAAGTTTCTAAGCCTGATTCAACATATCATCAGAAAATTCAGGAAATGCATCATCCTATTTGTCTTTAAAGTACTTTGGATATTCCTCACTGGTAGTATCCTCAATCTCAACATCTTCAAATACTGGTGCATCTCTATCATCGGAGTGATTTCCTGCTTCTTTCTCAGGAATATTAGGAATCTGATTATCATTCATCAACTCTTCAAGAGATTTACCAACTTGTTTCGCCAACCCTTCAAGTATCTCTTTAGATATGGCTGTAGAAACTTCACCATCTTCAAGATCAGGATCACTATATTCAAGCTCGTATCTCATATCATCAGATTCAAAAATCTCTGCAAGCTTTCCAGTAAGTTCAATCGTCCAGACTTTCTTAGTCAACATCTGACAATATAACTTCTTATCTTCGTCTGATAAAGATCTAATCTTCTCATTCCAGAAGATACTATCATCATCAGTATTATCACCAGGAGCTTTCGAGCTTGATTCTCCTGCATCTTTCCTAGAATCTCTCTTTTCACACTTATACTTATCTGTATCATCATCTTCGTCGTCATCATCATCATCTGCAGAACTGTTATCTCCAGAATCATTTCCAGAACCATCTTTATCATCATCCTTCTTCTCAGGAGCATCACCGGCATCCTATTCCAAATCCTTGTCATCATCATCATCTTCTTCTTCTTCTTCAGACTCAGACGGTTCAAAATCAACCTGTTCTTCTTCACGTTCTTTATCTTCCTCTCCAGCTTTCAGTTGTGGAGCTTTTTCAGTAAAGATCGTCAATAAGCTTCCTTAAACTCTTATTGTCTTTCTTCACCTGATTGTTCTCGAGTGTCAAAGAGATATATCTTCTTGTATTTCTCTGTTCATGTGTTAACAACTTCCAATTTTCTTCCTGAAGTTGTTTGATCTTCGCTTCCAATTCTTCTTGACTCTCCTGTGAAGATTCAACAATATCCAACATATTTTTATCGTTCTTTCTCAATTGTTCAGTCTCTTGCTGTTGCTGATTAATAACTTTCATCATTTCTGCAAGCTTCTGGTTAACTGCATTCATCACATCACTCAATACAGTAACCTGTGGTGTTGAAGCCTCAGCAACAGGAGTCATTTTCTTGAACTTATTCAAAACTCTTTCCATTGCAGCATCAAAATCAGCAGAAGTATCAACATTCTTTTCAGCTGCTTATTTCTTCATCTTTTTAGCAATCGGGGATGTCACGGGTGTAGCAGATTTTGAACTAGAAACTTTAGGAACTTTCTTTCCTGTAAGTAAGATCTCAACTTCTTTCGCCCGTCTCTTCTTTGGATTTTCTTTATCATCTTTCTTTGACATGGTTTTGTATTTGGGCTTCTTCAGTTTTTCACCAACCATCGGAGTTCCACTAAAATCTTGTTCACCAATACCAAGACCCAGATCTATATCATCCATTGCAATCAGACTATTCACTCTCTGCTTCTCTAAGGTTTTGTCAAGACTTTCAGACTTACCAGCCATAGTGGCCTTGGGCTTGGTTTGCTTTACAGTTTCTTCACCCGAATCCCATCTTTCATCTGTTTGAGTCTCCTCAGAATCAGGAGACTCTTCATCCACTAGCATAGTACCTTTTCTTGCTACGCTTTTCTTTCTCCTTGATGTTTTCTTAGGTTGTTCATCTTCAACCTCCTTTTCTTTACCTTTCCCTTTTCCACTCTTAGCACCAACAGTAACTACTTGTCTCTTCCTCTTTGCTTCTGGATTGACATGAAATAAAGGATCATCATTATCTGATTCACTGTTAGCATTTCTCTCCTTGTCCTCACCCGGATCCTCATAATCTGGATTAATCAAGTATCCAAACAGATTCTTGTGAGGTGGTCTTTCGTTCTCATGAACCCCTTTGTATCCTTTCATTCTGATCAAAGTGTTTAGACTCATATGATCTTGGACTAGAATCTGTGTAGGATCTTTTCTCAGCTTCTTATACTTCTGATAAAAAATCATCTGTAGGAATCTAGGATATAACAAGAACTTCTTGTGCTTCAAACCTTTCAGAGGTTCAAGCATGTGATCCAAGATCATTCCAGACATATTAAATGGCTTGTTTAGCACTAGAGCAACCATCAATGAACTGATGCTCTTCCTCATCACATCATAACCACCACTAACGGATCCAAAAACGTGTAACATCACATGAGCTAGATACTTAAACTGCGGACACAGTTTTCCTTTATGTAAAGTTCCATCTGTAATAGGTCCGTTATACTTCATCCGAAGAAAACATTTTCTTTGTTCAATCCAAGACAAACTTCTAGGATCTGTTGGCTCATCCTTCAGTCGCAAAGCTTTCAGAATATCACTCTCAGTAACGATAGCAAGTTGTCCCTGAATGTTGCTTACTATGGCTGTTTGATTATCCCAATAATCCGTCTTTGTATTCTTCCAGAAGTCCACCTGATGATCTTTATAGATAATAGCTGGTGTAGCTATTGCATCAACGACTCTGCTTCGCTTCAAAAAATCTAGAATTCCAGAGAATTTTGGGTGTTTCTTGACCTCGCCAAGAAATGCACAGCAGTTGTGGGCTTCCTCAAACGGCAATTCCTCTTCTGGTTTCTTTCCAGTGGCTTTTCCAGAAGATCCAGCTGGTATATTAGGGTTCTGTGGTTCTGCCATTTGAACTTCTGCAAAAACGAAACATGAAAATTCATTACAAACGGATAATAATTGCAAAATTGAAATTTGGTTTTGAAAATCCCATATTCGACCCATCGGAGGTACGAATGAAGATATTTTAAGGTACGAATGTTAAAACTAAGGTTCGAATGTGGAAAATATTAAACAACACTTCACATTCGACCACTTGTTCCACATTCGCCCTCATGAACAATCACCTTCGACCTAAGGAGTCACATTCGACCCTTTATAACTGGTTGAACCTAACTGTTCATTTGACCAATTTTCAAAACTGCAATTTAGACCATCTTAGCATCTAATTTTCATTTGATTAGCATCTATCATGACCGACTAAGCATATTTAACAATCAATTGATTCAATTATTTAGTTTTAGATTGTTTTTACCAAAATCTAGGGTTCTTATCAGTTTAAACAATCAATCATGCAATCTGTGAGGTTATTATCCTAGATTTTGTTATACTCTCCCCATAAAACAATCAACAACTAAATCCTAAGCATCAATTGTGTCTGTAACATCCTTAAATTGATCCAACGGTCCAGTCTAGGGTTTGAACACAATATCAATCAATCTGCCTTCATTTGTTGATGAATACCTGTGAATATGGTATCAAAATGATTAGAATCAAGCAAGGATCAAAGTGATAAGGTCTAGAAATCAAAGGCAACAAGGGTTGGTTATCTCAGATTTTTGAAACAATTTTGAATGAGGGGTTCGAATGTGCAGAAAGGTATATATAGGCTCCCACATTCGACCGTTTGATGAGGGCGAATGTGAAACTAAGTCTACATTCGCCCCTACTGAAAGGCTCGAAAGTAGAAATAGGGTTCGAATGTACAAAATACATTGGAACACTCACATTCGACCAAATTAAAAAGCTCGAATGAAAGAAAACTTCCACATTCGACCCATCGAAGGGGCGAATGAAGATTGGAATTTTTGAACATTTTACCAAATCTCAAAATCGAATCCCGTTCAATCTTTTTCACACCTTTTAAGCTTCAAACATTCATCATTTCACATTTAAAAGTTACAAAACTCAAATTGGTTCATCAAGTTTCAGAAAACAATCATCAATCACCATCAGTTATCAAAAAATAACGCAGAAATGTAAAATCTTTTTGGTTTTTCTGAAATTTATGATAAAACACAACTAAAATCTTTTTGAGTTTTTGTATATTTTGACCAAATGTAAAATGCAGAAATGTAATCATAAAGCAGTAAACATTTTGTGATTTCCGGTAAGAGGATCATATCAGTTTTTGAGAAATCTGATCACACCATTGATCTTTAGTGTTTATTATTATTAAAGACAATGTGTGATCCAACAAATGCTGATATTGTTATCCACATAAGCTCACAGGTAAACTGTTATGCAGTGTTTGATACAATTATCTATAGAATAAACAAAATTTCATGTGGTTCCCACGCACACGACATACTCCTGTATTGTAACATTTCGCATTTAATAATTGTACGTTACGGAATTAAAACGACAAGTTTTGTTATTTTTTGGTGATATTTTGAACCCTTATACAAAGATAATTATTCACACACACACACACACATACATATATATATATATATATAGAAGTTTATAATAATAATAATAATAATAATAATAATAATAATAATAGTAATAATAATAATAACCTATAACCATAACTGATTTGTTTTTTTTCCCAACCCAGTTCTGAGCCCAGACAAATACCCAGCCCAATCACCCAGGCCCAGAACCCAAGCCCAACACAGCCAAGGCCCTCCTCCCTTTTTCAGTATTAATCAAAAAAATAGAGGTCCCAGCCGGGTTTCGAACCGGAGACCTTCTACACACAACACACACGCTCCTAACCACCTGGGCCACACCTTTCAATTGTTTAAAACTCAGCTCTAATTATATTTAAAACCACTTCTGTCCCTCCTCCTTCCTTTCCCCTTCGACGAACAGCAGCAACCAGATAGATATTTTTTTTCTTTCTTTTGACCAATCCTTTGATTAAGCAATCAATCACGCATATATGGTATGAATACACGATTACCGGCCTATCATGACTAGGATACACGATTATTATCAATCAATTGAATACCTAATTACCTTATACGCGTATAAGTTTCAATATTGGTCAACTCTTGCCATTCTTCGATCCAGTGCATAGCACTATAAATTGGACGTTCACAAGCATTCACAACTCGCCAATCTTCTTCTCTTAACCCCTAAATTCTTCAATCATACTCTGTTCTTGATTTATTGTTCGCGTTTGACTTATTCATTGACCACTCAAAATCACGCGTAAAAGTGTTTGTAAGTCTGATTTCATTCGTGATTTTCATTAATCGGCCAACACTCAATGTTTACCCCATGATTAATTGGGTTAACATTGTGTAATTGTGTCAATTGCAAATTCTAGGGCTTGTATGATTAATATTTGGGGAAGAACACTTCTTATGTTGGTATTTATTTTATATAAACCACAACCAAACACAACCACTGGTCTAGAACAGGTGGTTGTGTCTGGTGCTCGTCTGCTGGTCCACGCGGGTTCGGGTCCCGGGTTGGACAAACCTTTTTTTTCTTGTTTTTGTTTTTAAACAAATCAAATATATACATAATACTTATAATCTTATAAATTCATTTTAAAGTGCTAAAACATTTTTAAAAATTTTACAAAAATTGTCTTGTGTTAATCTGATGTAAAAGTTTTACCTACAATTTTTAGTTTTCAAAAATTCATTTATTTAATATATTTAATAATTAAATCAATTTTATTCTATTATATTTATAAAATTCCATTAAAATATCAAAACAACTTTATAAATTTCTACAAAAATTATTCTGAGTTTATATAATGATAAACTTTTCTGAAATGATTTTTAATTCTGAAAAATCATTTATTTAATATTTTTAATCAATTTTTGTTAGTTTTAATCATAATTAAATCATAATAAATCCAATTTTTAATATTTGTGCACCAAAATTTTATACAAATTATTTCTGAATATTTAGAACAGAAATATAAATTTTAAACTTATAATTCTTTAATTTTAATATTTTTAAATATTAAAGTTAAATTTTTGACAATTAGTAATAAATAGATTTAATAATCTATTTTAAAGAAAATAATTTTATAAAAATTATTTTTATACTTTAAACATATTCTTGTGACCATCTTGGATTTAAAATCCATAAAGAAATTTTTTGGTTAATTATTTACTAATATTCTCTCAATTATCAAACATTTTTTATATTAAACAAACAAGTATTTATCCCAATTCGAAGCCCTAGAACTTATACATTTGTAGACTAGATAGACTTAGACATATTTATTACCTTATTATAGGGTGATACTTGACACATTTGGGCAACACACTATTCTATTTTTCAAGAGATAACATTTTGCTAAGGTGAGTTTTACATAGCCCCTTTTCTATTTGTCACCATTTTTGGGGTGAAACATGTTACAACAATACTTATGCAATTCAATCATCAATGTGTCTATGTGTATTTCTATGTTGCATTATGTCTTGAACATGACTAGGGTAAGCACAATTCTAGCATAAACATTCATCAACCAAACGGTATACATTGATAGATCTATTGGACTGACAATCCCACCCGGATACGTGCCTCCTACAAAGGTTACGTGGGTGTTTGTTACTGCAATATAAACAAGTGAACCATGAGCAATATAAACAAGGTTGATTATGCACTCGATTTACTTCTAGTATGTTTTCGCATATGGACTAGATTGCCATGACACATGAATTGCACAACAATTTTATTCAATTATCAAAACCTATGTAATTCTCACCAACTTTTGTTGACCCAAAACATTTTCAACTTAACATGTTTCAGGTTCTACTTGCTTGGAGATTTGAATTGATGCTTGAGGATATTTGCATAGTTTTATTCAATTTGATGTACAAATTCTTAGAACAATTGTATGTAAATTATTTAAATCATTTAATGAAATTTGTTATTCACCATGAGCTACTGAACAATCATCACTACGTGACATCCTGATGTTTCCGCCATCGGTTGGGGTGTTACATGTATCAACGAAATTTGCACAATGACTCATTGTAACGCGTTATTATGCTTTCGTTATCTGTAATTTACAAGGTATTTGAGGCACAGAGGTGTACAGGTCAGCAAATTAATGCTACAAAGTAACTTGTGCACTCTACCAGGTTGAGGGCTAATATCAATCACGATTTTCATCAATGATTGGATACGATGCATTCGATAATCTTGGATTATCGTCATACATGGAAAGTTCCTCAATTCGGTAACTTTAGGTTTTGGCATTAAAGCTCTTTTATAAAGATACCCTCTCTGATCTAGGTCTGTAAAAGCTTACGACAGAAGATCAGATAGGCTATCCCCAGATAACTAATAACATAACGACCTAAAACCTCCGAATTTTGTACAAAAAACCCTATCAAACGAAATTACGGTACTAAGACCATATGCCCATGAGGAGTTCATCCACATAACAATTCGTTTGATATGTATGTATCTAACACGCAGTAATAGGTCTACGAAGCCTACCAGCACATCACATAGACTCAACACACGGCTTATAACATTTCAAATCTTTAGCATGTGTCAGCCACTGATGTACTATCGTTTCCTCTTTTAATCCAGGAAAATCATTTTGGTTTTTTTCTAATTTTTATGGCTTTTTGGATTTTTCAATGTTTTTGGTTTTTCTGAAAATCTAAAGACTCCCCCTAAAATGTAAAACATATTTTTGGTTTTTTTTTTTTGGATTATTGAAAAACAGTAAAAGTAAAACTAAAAGTGATAAACCGAGGTGATGATCAGTCTTGTTTCTCTTTTATACCATTAGCTTTTAGTAAAAATTCGAATCGAGATCTATCAGTGTGGATTTTGACCATATCAATCAACTCTTTGGTGTAACAATCATGGATAAAGTGATATTTAATCCGGATATGTTTAGCTTTTGAGTGATTGACCGTGTCTTTAGTTAATGCAGTTGCGGCTTCGTTGTCACAGTGAATAGGGGTTTTCAGAAATCGCAAACCGTAATCAACCATCTGCTGCTGGATCCACAGAACCTGTGAGCAACAACTCGAGGCTTCCACATATTCTGCTTCGCAAGTAGATAGTGCAACTGCAGTCTGCTTCTTACACTACCAGGTCACGAGCCTGCTCCCCGAAAATTGACATCCAACCGTTGTGGATTTGATATCTTTGTCATAACCGCCCAAATCTGCATCACTAAAAGCAACAAATTCAAAATTATCATCATTAGGGTACCATAATCCTCTTGACGGACAACCCTTCAGATATCGTAGGATTCGTTTGACGGCTGCAAGATGACTTTGTTTTGGCTTCGACTGGAATCATGCGCAGAGACATATAGCGAACGTTATGTCTGGTCTAGATGCTGTGAGATACATCAGAGATCCGACGATTGCTCTGTATGTGAAAGGTTCTGTCAGCTCCCCCTTAGCGTCAACTCCAATCCCGTTATTAGGCTGTATCGGGGTATCCATCAGCATCGAATCTTCCATCTGGAATCGGCTCAAGACTTCAGATACATATTTAGTTTGGTGAATAAAAATCCCCGTTGGTCTTTGTTCCACCTGCAAGCCGAGGAAAAATTGCATTTCTCCCATCGCACTCATCTCGAACTTTTCCTGCATTACTTTTTCAAATTCTCTACACAAAAGTTCGTTAGTAGATACAAAAATAAAATCGTCATCATAAATCTGGACGGGAAGCAAGTCATCCCCTGTTCTTTTGGTGAACATAGTGTAATCTACCAAACCGCGTTTGAATCCTTTAGATAGTAGGTGCGTGCTCAGCTCCTCATACCATTGGCGTGGAGCTTGGTACAACCCATATAGTGCTTTGTTGAGAACATAGACCTTATCCCGGTGGATAGGATCTTCAAAGCCTCGAGGTTGACCGACGTATACCTCTACCTTGACCACACCGTAAAGAAACGCACTCTTGACATCCATTTGATACACCTTGAATTTCTTGTACGAAGCAAACGCTAGAAACATACGAATAGCTTCGAAACGTGCTACAGGTGCATAGATCTCATGTAGTCAATTCCTCAAACTTGATGAAAACCCTGAACTGCAAATTGAGCTTTGTTTCTCACGATTACCCCTCTGTCATCCTTTTTGCACTTAAAAACCCATTTGGTTCCAATTTTCTTTCTTCCCGGAGGTAAATCTGTTAGTGTCCACACGCCCAGTTTCTGGAACTGCAACAACTCTTCTTGCATCGCCTCAACCCAGGCATCATTCAATAGAGCGTCTTTGTATGTCCGCGGCTCAACCTGCGAAACATAAAAAGCAAAGGACCAATCATTCTGACAACCAGATTTTTGAATTTTTGCATATAAAGCTAAAGCGCCAAGATTTTCATGTGAGTTTGCACTACGAAGTTGTCCTCTAGTCATAACAGTGCTTCCAGGATCACCAATAACCTGCTCGAGCTGGTGAATACGATGAATCCGAGATTCCGGATGATCAGGTACTTGAACTCCCGTTTGAGTAGTCAAATTTTCTGTCGAATCCAGATCATTACCCATGTTGGACGATGAAGCAACATCTGGATTTGGGTTCACTGGTGGTGTCTCTGTAGCATGATCTAGAATAGCTTCACTGAAGAATTCTTCATCATCTTCTGATTATGAAGTATCAAGAGTATTTGAAGCTTCCTGGAAAACGTCTTCTTCTGCTGCAGGAACATTGGTATCATTAGAAGCTGCTGGAGGAGTTACGGTGATCGGACGCACCAACGGTGACGTCACTGCGTTTTCACACTCGTAATAATGTCTTAATACAACCTCTTCAACCAAGTTATCTAGGTTGAATGATTTAAAGAAGTCTTTGTAATCAAACATCCAATCTGGACCGCTACCCTGTACGTTCTGAGTATATCGTTGAACTTCAACGTTAGGCCACTCCTCTACCTGACGAGTCCGTTTGTTGAATACCCGTTTGAGCGGGGTTGCATATCCAACAAAAATCCTTCTTCAGCTTTTGGTGCAAACTTCTCAGATGGATTAAGCATAGTACACGGTGCTCCAAATGGTCTAGATACTCTAAATTCGGCTTTCGTCTATTCAACAGTTCATAAGAAGTTTTGCCAAACTTCTTCACTGTCAACACACGACGTGTAACAAGCTGCGTAAATGGCTTCATTCCAGAACATTACTGGATGGTTAGAATCTGCAAGCATTGTCCTCGCCATTTCTATTAGAGTCCTGTTTTTCCTTTCTGCGACACCGTTCTGTTGCGGGGTATACGGAGCACTGTATTCGTGATGAATTCCTTTATCTTCACAAAGAGCATCCATCTGTGCATTTTTGAACTCCGTCCTGTTGTCACTCCGAATTCTTTTGATTTTCAAACCATACACATTCTCTAAATGAGTGAACAGAACTTTCAAGTTATTAAACGTGTCGCTTTTGTATTGCAAGCACATCACCCACGAGAATCTAGAGTAATCATCAGTAACCACAAGACAGTATAATTCTCCAGCATGACTTTTACGCTTGATAGGTCCGAATAAGTCCATGTGCAAACGCTCAAGTGGCATATCTACAGAATTCACTTTCTTCGGTTTGTGGGACTGTTTGTGCTGCTTCCCCTTCTTGCAACTCACACACTTGTCATTGAGATGAAAATGTTTGACATCAACGCCTTCGACAAGTTCATTCTTCACCAAGTGATTCATTTTCCTGAGGTGAATGTGTCCCATCCTCCTGTGCCACATCATAGATTCTTTCTTTGTAGCCTTTGATAGGAAACACGTAACTTGACCCTGAGTGGTCATCGCTTTTGACATATCACGAATGTAAAGATTATGCACTCTCGGTGCTTTCAGCATAATCCACTCCTTTGGAATAACAAAGCCGGGTTTGAGAATATAGCAAGATTTGTCATCGAAGAGCACAGAAAACTGTTTATCGTAGATTTGACTGACATTTAACAGATTATAGTCTATCTGTTTCACATACGAAATCTTCTCAAAACTAACAATCCCATTACTCACACTTCCCTCCATTTTGATATAACCTCCTTTATTTCCAGCGAACGCTACATATCCTCCGTTATGTTTCTAATATCGAATAGCAGCGTCAAATCCCCTGTCATGTGACCAGAAGCTCCACTGTCGACAGTCCAGAGACTGCTAACAGGGCCAGCTGGAGCTCCCTGCACATATCAAGAAAATCATTAGTTCTTTCGGGGGACCCAAGCCTGTTTGTTCTTGGGTCTTTGAACATTTGATTTCATAGATTCATTAACACAAACATTTGAATTTGAATCGACCTTTTTCTGATCTATCAAATTTTTCTCACTTTGAGATTTTTCATTGACTTTTGAAGTAGAAGCACCTGGAGAACCCACTGGTGACCAAGATTTTTTCGAACGTTTAAGAATCCTGATCTGAGATTTTGGAGTCTCGGTTGGTTTCTTTGTATCGTTCTTGAATGAAACCTTCTTAGTTACCTTCTCTGATTTAATAGAGACAGGTCCAACTGATGATTTAAGAGCAAGTTTTGGAGGAACCTTTTGTTTATCAGCAGTTGAGTTCACCACTGGTTTCTTCAATGGTTTTTCCATAGCAATCCGGTTACCACGATCATAAGCAAATTGACGATTATCCCTCCTTTGAAAATATTGACTTTGATTATAAAACGGTGCTGGTTGAAGGACAAAACGTCTTTGAGGATAACAATGATTATCGACTCGACTTCTATATGGTTGCTTCATTTCAACTTCGTGCCTTTAATGCCTCATGTACGGGCAGTGAGCAAGTAAATGCCCTCTCTCCCCGCACTTGAAGCATGCACGGTATTCCTCAAAAACATTTTTAGCATTTGACTTAGCGTAAGATGTGGTCATCCACACACCTCCGTCTCAAACTCTCAGGAGTTAGGTCCTTTGAGTAAGACGGCTCAAGAAAACCATTAACCTTCTCTTTCGGTTTAATGAACTCAATGACATGAACCTTAGGTTCTTTTGGAGCATCCAGATATATTTTCTTTAAAATTCTGGAGGTAAATCATTGTTCCTCTCATGTTTAGGAAACCAAATAGTAGTTTCCTACCAGATTTTCTCAATTTTTGAATAATTGGCAAATTTAATCGGATACTCCTCGTTAGAGATAATCCTATCGGATCCTTCCATCCGATAAAATACTTTGACGGGTTTGTCAACTGATTCATTTTTCTCAACATTCTTCTCATTGCTAGTAACTGGTTAATTCCTTCGATGCACATTATCCTGAGGATGAGAATACTGAGAAGGTGAAACTGGTTCATTTGTAATAATGTGATTTTCTATAGGAATATCACACTCTTTCTCAGGTTTCTCATCTTTAGTGTCTGAATCATCAGTCACTGCAGTCACTCCCTCATTATTCAATCCCAAAATAGGTCTAACATCGGAATGTGGATCTCCAACACTAGAAGTGTTAGATTCATTATACGATTTAGAGTCAGATTTGATTGATCTCTCCGGTGTTATTGAGTGTAAAGTATGATTCTCAAATAACACTGGGGATGGAAAAGACTTGTAGTTTGCACTACTCGGTTGTGAGGGTTCTTCAATGATATGGTCAACCACATAAGCGATGTGTTTGTAACTTTCAAGCTTTTTGTTGACCTTTTCAGCAAAGCATTTGATGGTTGCCATTTCTAGTTTAGTCTCTTCAAGTTCATTTATGTAACTCTTTATGGCAAGTTGTTTTAAAGAAAGAGTTTTCTTTAAATCAGAAATGTCCTTTTTATAACCATCAAGCGCTTTGTTGAATTCATGTGCTTCTTTGCGATAGGATTGACAGTTGATTCTAGCACTCTCAAGTTGAACCTTGAGTTTCTTGTTTTCCTATGTCAATCTATCACAAGTTCCATAATATTTATCACTATTCATATATATAGTGGATTCAAAACTTACCTGTTTCGGAGGGTCAGTCATAGCCATCAAAGCAAAATGCGCTTCCTTTCCAGCGAAGAACTTAGAATAGTCAATCCGTGTGAAAGCGTCATCAACTATGCATGACTTCCGAGTCATTAGAAAATCTGCCTCGGCCAGGAGTTGATCAATATCATCGTCTAATGAATTGACACTGGCTTCTGAATCTGTTTCACTGTCCGAATCAGAATATGTCGAATCACGCTCATCAGGAACATTAGTGACCGAATCAATGATCATTCCTGAAGTCTTCTCAACTTATCATTCTTCAACAGAAATATCAGTGTCTTCTACCATCTCCTCAATATTCACTTCAGAAACCTTCTCATTCTCCAAAACTTCTTCAACTATCACCGACTCCTCTAAATCAATCTTTTGAGCAACACAAGCTACATTCCCAGATGTAATCTCTTCAACACCTAGTTGCATCCCAGTCCAGTAAAAACCTTCATCTTTTTGGATCACCAAAGCCTGATTTTGGTTTTCAGGTTGTTGTTGGCTATTTGGTGTGGAAATAGGAATAACAGTTCTGGTTGGGTTATGTGGTGTTTGAATTTGAGTTTGGTTTGGTGTAGTTGTTTGTCTAGCAGAGTTGTTTTGTGAGGTGTTCTGTCGGTTTTGGTAATTGTTTTGTGATTGATACTTGTTATTGTTTTGGTTTTGGTAGGTTACTTGGTTCTGAGATTGACGGTTTTGGTAATTAGAATTGAAAGGATTTCTATTAACTTGTTGAGCTGGCTGGGTGCACTCCCTCTTGAAATGACCTTTACCACCACAATTAAAATAAGTAACTTTGGCTTTGTTAAAGCCGCATGTGGTGTTCGGTGATGTTGCCAAATCAGTCCTACTGGTCTTCTCAATAAACTCGGTTGCCCTTCTCATTACACTGGAAAATGCCCACTGAATATCACTAAGCTCCATCTCCTCCTTACCAATCTGTGCATAATCTTCATTAGTCAGACAATTGTTTCCAATCTGACTCGCCACCAGTCCATTATAAGATGCAACCATTGCTGAGACCAAAGCAATGTGTTGCTGAGAAACTTCAACAGTTACATTATCCATGTTAGAAGTTTCCAACACAATAGGACTTTGGCTAGAAGAAGCTTGTGTCGTGTTAGGAATACGTTCGCCTGAATTCTCCACCTTCGCCCTTTATAATCCACATTCGACATTCCATATTCCACCTTCGAACCCACGATATTGACAAAACAACTTTAAATATAAAATCCAATAGCACTAGTCGCAAAACGTGCATCAACAAACTCCCCCTCGACTATTGCTTGGAGTGTTTTCGTTGGTAATCGAGCGTCTTGTTCATCAACTTGATACGCAAGTTCGTCTTCTACTCTTTGGTCATAACTGGTTCGAAAGTCGGTTTAGATTTCTTCTTTTCAATTGGAATCTTCACAAACTTTCCCAGTTTCTTATCGTAGTCACATCTTGCATTGACATCCCAAGCGAAACAAAAGCATACCACGCGTTGGTACTTCAAAGCTTTTTCGCTATCCTTCTCTTCACAGTAAATTGGGTTGTAATACAACATTATGATATCTTCATGTGAGCAATTGATCAACCACATTGGATCAAAAATGTTAATCTTCTTGAACTCATCTCTCTTATCCTTCAACAAGATAACAGCTTCTGCAGTCTTCCAATCATAGTACCACCACATGAATTCTTTCGAAAAGTGTTGTGGAATCGGCATCAAAGGAATATGCTTCAGTATGGTCGGTTGGTTATACTTCAAAGTCACCTTGTTCATCCCCGTAATTGGATCTTTATTCTTTTTGTGAACAATCCTTTTAGGATACTATGGAGTGAACACATCCCATTTCGTTCTGCTCTCTCTAGCTATGCGAACTGCAAAATAACCAACTGCATCGTTGTTAACAGTTGCACCTGACAAAGTATGTCGTCAGACGTCGCGTACAGCCCAGTAAGGTAGTGTTTTGATATCATGGAATCTGTTGAAATACAGAATTCCCTTCTCCCATTTCACAGCAATACACCTTAGCTGTCTCAGGTATTTCCAACCGAGAGCTCTTCCTTTGAACAATTCGTTGTGAAATTTGTAGAAACCTCTCTAAATTTCAGTCTTTGGTCGGTTGGCTTCTTTTTCTTTCAATTTCCTCAACAAGCTTTTCAGATCATCAGATTGTTCAACATTTGGTTTCTGACTCTCTGCATTCTTGAAAACTTCACCAACGAATGTCTTACTCTTCTCCAGTGCAAGTTTCTAAGCCTGATTCAACATATCATCAGAAAATTCAGGAAATGCATCATCCTATTTGTCTTTAAAGTACTTTGGATATTCCTCACTGGTAGTATCCTCAATCTCAACATCTTCAAATACTGGTGCATCTCTATCATCGGAGTGATTTCCTGCTTCTTTCTCAGGAATATTAGGAATCTGATTATCATTCATCAACTCTTCAAGAGATTTACCAACTTGTTTCGCCAACCCTTCAAGTATCTCTTTAGATATGGCTGTAGAAACTTCACCATCTTCAAGATCAGGATCACTATATTCAAGCTCGTATCTCATATCATCAGATTCAAAAATCTCTGCAAGCTTTCCAGTAAGTTCAATCGTCCAGACTTTCTTAGTCAACATCTGACAATATAACTTCTTATCTTCGTCTGATAAAGATCTAATCTTCTCATTCCAGAAGATACTATCATCATCAGTATTATCACCAGGAGCTTTCGAGCTTGATTCTCCTGCATCTTTCCTAGAATCTCTCTTTTCACACTTATACTTATCTGTATCATCATCTTCGTCGTCATCATCATCATCTGCAGAACTGTTATCTCCAGAATCATTTCCAGAACCATCTTTATCATCATCCTTCTTCTCAGGAGCATCACCGGCATCCTATTCCAAATCCTTGTCATCATCATCATCTTCTTCTTCTTCTTCAGACTCAGACGGTTCAAAATCAACCTGTTCTTCTTCACGTTCTTTATCTTCCTCTCCAGCTTTCAGTTGTGGAGCTTTTTCAGTAAAGATCGTCAATAAGCTTCCTTAAACTCTTATTGTCTTTCTTCACCTGATTGTTCTCGAGTGTCAAAGAGATATATCTTCTTGTATTTCTCTGTTCATGTGTTAACAACTTCCAATTTTCTTCCTGAAGTTGTTTGATCTTCGCTTCCAATTCTTCTTGACTCTCCTGTGAAGATTCAACAATATCCAACATATTTTTATCGTTCTTTCTCAATTGTTCAGTCTCTTGCTGTTGCTGATTAATAACTTTCATCATTTCTGCAAGCTTCTGGTTAACTGCATTCATCACATCACTCAATACAGTAACCTGTGGTGTTGAAGCCTCAGCAACAGGAGTCATTTTCTTGAACTTATTCAAAACTCTTTCCATTGCAGCATCAAAATCAGCAGAAGTATCAACATTCTTTTCAGCTGCTTATTTCTTCATCTTTTTAGCAATCGGGGATGTCACGGGTGTAGCAGATTTTGAACTAGAAACTTTAGGAACTTTCTTTCCTGTAAGTAAGATCTCAACTTCTTTCGCCCGTCTCTTCTTTGGATTTTCTTTATCATCTTTCTTTGACATGGTTTTGTATTTGGGCTTCTTCAGTTTTTCACCAACCATCGGAGTTCCACTAAAATCTTGTTCACCAATACCAAGACCCAGATCTATATCATCCATTGCAATCAGACTATTCACTCTCTGCTTCTCTAAGGTTTTGTCAAGACTTTCAGACTTACCAGCCATAGTGGCCTTGGGCTTGGTTTGCTTTACAGTTTCTTCACCCGAATCCCATCTTTCATCTGTTTGAGTCTCCTCAGAATCAGGAGACTCTTCATCCACTAGCATAGTACCTTTTCTTGCTACGCTTTTCTTTCTCCTTGATGTTTTCTTAGGTTGTTCATCTTCAACCTCCTTTTCTTTACCTTTCCCTTTTCCACTCTTAGCACCAACAGTAACTACTTGTCTCTTCCTCTTTGCTTCTGGATTGACATGAAATAAAGGATCATCATTATCTGATTCACTGTTAGCATTTCTCTCCTTGTCCTCACCCGGATCCTCATAATCTGGATTAATCAAGTATCCAAACAGATTCTTGTGAGGTGGTCTTTCGTTCTCATGAACCCCTTTGTATCCTTTCATTCTGATCAAAGTGTTTAGACTCATATGATCTTGGACTAGAATCTGTGTAGGATCTTTTCTCAGCTTCTTATACTTCTGATAAAAAATCATCTGTAGGAATCTAGGATATAACAAGAACTTCTTGTGCTTCAAACCTTTCAGAGGTTCAAGCATGTGATCCAAGATCATTCCAGACATATTAAATGGCTTGTTTAGCACTAGAGCAACCATCAATGAACTGATGCTCTTCCTCATCACATCATAACCACCACTAACGGATCCAAAAACGTGTAACATCACATGAGCTAGATACTTAAACTGCGGACACAGTTTTCCTTTATGTAAAGTTCCATCTGTAATAGGTCCGTTATACTTCATCCGAAGAAAACATTTTCTTTGTTCAATCCAAGACAAACTTCTAGGATCTGTTGGCTCATCCTTCAGTCGCAAAGCTTTCAGAATATCACTCTCAGTAACGATAGCAAGTTGTCCCTGAATGTTGCTTACTATGGCTGTTTGATTATCCCAATAATCCGTCTTTGTATTCTTCCAGAAGTCCACCTGATGATCTTTATAGATAATAGCTGGTGTAGCTATTGCATCAACGACTCTGCTTCGCTTCAAAAAATCTAGAATTCCAGAGAATTTTGGGTGTTTCTTGACCTCGCCAAGAAATGCACAGCAGTTGTGGGCTTCCTCAAACGGCAATTCCTCTTCTGGTTTCTTTCCAGTGGCTTTTCCAGAAGATCCAGCTGGTATATTAGGGTTCTGTGGTTCTGCCATTTGAACTTCTGCAAAAACGAAACATGAAAATTCATTACAAACGGATAATAATTGCAAAATTGAAATTTGGTTTTGAAAATCCCATATTCGACCCATCGGAGGTACGAATGAAGATATTTTAAGGTACGAATGTTAAAACTAAGGTTCGAATGTGGAAAATATTAAACAACACTTCACATTCGACCACTTGTTCCACATTCGCCCTCATGAACAATCACCTTCGACCTAAGGAGTCACATTCGACCCTTTATAACTGGTTGAACCTAACTGTTCATTTGACCAATTTTCAAAACTGCAATTTAGACCATCTTAGCATCTAATTTTCATTTGATTAGCATCTATCATGACCGACTAAGCATATTTAACAATCAATTGATTCAATTATTTAGTTTTAGATTGTTTTTACCAAAATCTAGGGTTCTTATCAGTTTAAACAATCAATCATGCAATCTGTGAGGTTATTATCCTAGATTTTGTTATACTCTCCCCATAAAACAATCAACAACTAAATCCTAAGCATCAATTGTGTCTGTAACATCCTTAAATTGATCCAACGGTCCAGTCTAGGGTTTGAACACAATATCAATCAATCTGCCTTCATTTGTTGATGAATACCTGTGAATATGGTATCAAAATGATTAGAATCAAGCAAGGATCAAAGTGATAAGGTCTAGAAATCAAAGGCAACAAGGGTTGGTTATCTCAGATTTTTGAAACAATTTTGAATGAGGGGTTCGAATGTGCAGAAAGGTATATATAGGCTCCCACATTCGACCGTTTGATGAGGGCGAATGTGAAACTAAGTCTACATTCGCCCCTACTGAAAGGCTCGAAAGTAGAAATAGGGTTCGAATGTACAAAATACATTGGAACACTCACATTCGACCAAATTAAAAAGCTCGAATGAAAGAAAACTTCCACATTCGACCCATCGAAGGGGCGAATGAAGATTGGAATTTTTGAACATTTTACCAAATCTCAAAATCGAATCCCGTTCAATCTTTTTCACACCTTTTAAGCTTCAAACATTCATCATTTCACATTTAAAAGTTACAAAACTCAAATTGGTTCATCAAGTTTCAGAAAACAATCATCAATCACCATCAGTTATCAAAAAATAACGCAGAAATGTAAAATCTTTTTGGTTTTTCTGAAATTTATGATAAAACACAACTAAAATCTTTTTGAGTTTTTGTATATTTTGACCAAATGTAAAATGCAGAAATGTAATCATAAAGCAGTAAACATTTTGTGATTTCCGGTAAGAGGATCATATCAGTTTTTGAGAAATCTGATCACACCATTGATCTTTAGTGTTTATTATTATTAAAGACAATGTGTGATCCAACAAATGCTGATATTGTTATCCACATAAGCTCACAGGTAAACTGTTATGCAGTGTTTGATACAATTATCTATAGAATAAACAAAATTTCATGTGGTTCCCACGCACACGACATACTCCTGTATTGTAACATTTCGCATTTAATAATTGTACGTTACGGAATTAAAACGACAAGTTTTGTTATTTTTTGGTGATATTTTGAACCCTTATACAAAGATAATTATTCACACACACACACACACATACATATATATATATATATATATAGAAGTTTATAATAATAATAATAATAATAATAATAATAATAATAGTAATAATAATAATAACCTATAACCATAACTGATTTGTTTTTTTTCCCAACCCAGTTCTGAGCCCAGACAAATACCCAGCCCAATCACCCAGGCCCAGAACCCAAGCCCAACACAGCCAAGGCCCTCCTCCCCTTTTTCAGTATTAATCAAAAAAATAGAGGTCCCAGCCGGGTTTCGAACCGGAGACCTTCTACACACAACACACACGCTCCTAACCACCTGGGCCACACCTTTCAATTGTTTAAAACTCAGCTCTAATTATATTTAAAACCACTTCTGTCCCTCCTCCTTCCTTTCCCCTTCGACGAACAGCAGCAACCAGATAGATATTTTTTTTCTTTCTTTTGACCAATCCTTTGATTAAGCAATCAATCACGCATATATGGTATGAATACACGATTACCGGCCTATCATGACTAGGATACACGATTATTATCAATCAATTGAATACCTAATTACCTTATACGCGTATAAGTTTCAATATTGGTCAACTCTTGCCATTCTTCGATCCAGTGCATAGCACTATAAATTGGACGTTCACAAGCATTCACAACTCGCCAATCTTCTTCTCTTAACCCCTAAATTCTTCAATCATACTCTGTTCTTGATTTATTGTTCGCGTTTGACTTATTCATTGACCACTCAAAATCACGCGTAAAAGTGTTTGTAAGTCTGATTTCATTCGTGATTTTCATTAATCGGCCAACACTCAATGTTTACCCCATGATTAATTGGGTTAACATTGTGTAATTGTGTCAATTGCAAATTCTAGGGCTTGTATGATTAATATTTGGGGAAGAACACTTCTTATGTTGGTATTTATTTTATATAAACCACAACCAAACACAACCACTGGTCTAGAACAGGTGGTTGTGTCTGGTGCTCGTCTGCTGGTCCACGCGGGTTCGGGTCCCGGGTTGGACAAACCTTTTTTTTCTTGTTTTTGTTTTTAAACAAATCAAATATATACATAATACTTATAATCTTATAAATTCATTTTAAAGTGCTAAAACATTTTTAAAAATTTTACAAAAATTGTCTTGTGTTAATCTGATGTAAAAGTTTTACCTACAATTTTTAGTTTTCAAAAATTCATTTATTTAATATATTTAATAATTAAATCAATTTTATTCTATTATATTTATAAAATTCCATTAAAATATCAAAACAACTTTATAAATTTCTACAAAAATTATTCTGAGTTTATATAATGATAAACTTTTCTGAAATGATTTTTAATTCTGAAAAATCATTTATTTAATATTTTTAATCAATTTTTGTTAGTTTTAATCATAATTAAATCATAATAAATCCAATTTTTAATATTTGTGCACCAAAATTTTATACAAATTATTTCTGAATATTTAGAACAGAAATATAAATTTTAAACTTATAATTCTTTAATTTTAATATTTTTAAATATTAAAGTTAAATTTTTGACAATTAGTAATAAATAGATTTAATAATCTATTTTAAAGAAAATAATTTTATAAAAATTATTTTTATACTTTAAACATATTCTTGTGACCATCTTGGATTTAAAATCCATAAAGAAATTTTTTGGTTAATTATTTACTAATATTCTCTCAATTATCAAACATTTTTTATATTAAACAAACAAGTATTTATCCCCAATTCGAAGCCCTAGAACTTATACATTTGTAGACTAGATAGACTTAGACATATTTATTACCTTATTATAGGGTGATACTTGACACATTTGGGCAACACACTATTCTATTTTTCAAGAGATAACATTTTGCTAAGGTGAGTTTTACATAGCCCCTTTTCTATTTGTCACCATTTTTGGGGTGAAACATGTTACAACAATACTTATGCAATTCAATCATCAATGTGTCTATGTGTATTTCTATGTTGCATTATGTCTTGAACATGACTAGGGTAAGCACAATTCTAGCATAAACATTCATCAACCAAACGGTATACATTGATAGATCTATTGGACTGACAATCCCACCCGGATACGTGCCTCCTACAAAGGTTACGTGGGTGTTTGTTACTGCAATATAAACAAGTGAACCATGAGCAATATAAACAAGGTTGATTATGCACTCGATTTACTTCTAGTATGTTTTCGCATATGGACTAGATTGCCATGACACATGAATTGCACAACAATTTTATTCAATTATCAAAACCTATGTAATTCTCACCAACTTTTGTTGACCCAAAACATTTTCAACTTAACATGTTTCAGGTTCTACTTGCTTGGAGATTTGAATTGATGCTTGAGGATATTTGCATAGTTTTATTCAATTTGATGTACAAATTCTTAGAACAATTGTATGTAAATTATTTAAATCATTTAATGAAATTTGTTATTCACCATGAGCTACTGAACAATCATCACTACGTGACATCCTGATGTTTCCGCCATCGGTTGGGGTGTTACATGTATCAACGAAATTTGCACAATGACTCATTGTAACGCGTTATTATGCTTTCGTTATCTGTAATTTACAAGGTATTTGAGGCACAGAGGTGTACAGGTCAGCAAATTAATGCTACAAAGTAACTTGTGCACTCTACCAGGTTGAGGGCTAATATCAATCACGATTTTCATCAATGATTGGATACGATGCATTCGATAATCTTGGATTATCGTCATACATGGAAAGTTCCTCAATTCGGTAACTTTAGGTTTTGGCATTAAAGCTCTTTTATAAAGATACCCTCTCTGATCTAGGTCTGTAAAAGCTTACGACAGAAGATCAGATAGGCTATCCCCAGATAACTAATAACATAACGACCTAAAACCTCCGAATTTTGTACAAAAAACCCTATCAAACGAAATTACGGTACTAAGACCATATGCCCATGAGGAGTTCATCCACATAACAATTCGTTTGATATGTATGTATCTAACACGCAGTAATAGGTCTACGAAGCCTACCAGCACATCACATAGACTCAACACACGGCTTATAACATTTCAAATCTTTAGCATGTGTCAGCCACTGATGTACTATCGTTTCCTCTTTTAATCCAGGAAAATCATTTTGGTTTTTTTCTAATTTTTATGGCTTTTTGGATTTTTCAATGTTTTTGGTTTTTCTGAAAATCTAAAGACTCCCCCTAAAATGTAAAACATATTTTTGGTTTTTTTTTTTTGGATTAATGAAAAACAGTAAAAGTAAAACTAAAAGTGATAAACCGAGGTGATGATCAGTCTTGTTTCTCTTTTATACCATTAGCTTTTAGTAAAAATTCGAATCGAGATCTATCAGTGTGGATTTTGACCATATCAATCAACTCTTTGGTGTAACAATCATGGATAAAGTGATATTTAATCCGGATATGTTTAGCTTTTGAGTGATTGACCGTGTCTTTAGTTAATGCAGTTGCGGCTTCGTTGTCACAGTGAATAGGGGTTTTCAGAAATCGCAAACCGTAATCAACCATCTGCTGCTGGATCCACAGAACCTGTGAGCAACAACTCGAGGCTTCCACATATTCTGCTTCGCAAGTAGATAGTGCAACTGCAGTCTGCTTCTTACACTACCAGGTCACGAGCCTGCTCCCCGAAAATTGACATCCAACCGTTGTGGATTTGATATCTTTGTCATAACCGCCCAAATCTGCATCACTAAAAGCAACAAATTCAAAATTATCATCATTAGGGTACCATAATCCTCTTGACGGACAACCCTTCAGATATCGTAGGATTCGTTTGACGGCTGCAAGATGACTTTGTTTTGGCTTCGACTGGAATCATGCGCAGAGACATATAGCGAACGTTATGTCTGGTCTAGATGCTGTGAGATACATCAGAGATCCGACGATTGCTCTGTATGTGAAAGGTTCTGTCAGCTCCCCCTTAGCGTCAACTCCAATCCCGTTATTAGGCTGTATCGGGGTATCCATCAGCATCGAATCTTCCATCTGGAATCGGCTCAAGACTTCAGATACATATTTAGTTTGGTGAATAAAAATCCCCGTTGGTCTTTGTTCCACCTGCAAGCCGAGGAAAAATTGCATTTCTCCCATCGCACTCATCTCGAACTTTTCCTGCATTACTTTTTCAAATTCTCTACACAAAAGTTCGTTAGTAGATACAAAAATAAAATCGTCATCATAAATCTGGACGGGAAGCAAGTCATCCCCTGTTCTTTTGGTGAACATAGTGTAATCTACCAAACCGCGTTTGAATCCTTTAGATAGTAGGTGCGTGCTCAGCTCCTCATACCATTGGCGTGGAGCTTGGTACAACCCATATAGTGCTTTGTTGAGAACATAGACCTTATCCCGGTGGATAGGATCTTCAAAGCCTCGAGGTTGACCGACGTATACCTCTACCTTGACCACACCGTAAAGAAACGCACTCTTGACATCCATTTGATACACCTTGAATTTCTTGTACGAAGCAAACGCTAGAAACATACGAATAGCTTCGAAACGTGCTACAGGTGCATAGATCTCATGTAGTCAATTCCTCAAACTTGATGAAAACCCTGAACTGCAAATTGAGCTTTGTTTCTCACGATTACCCCTCTGTCATCCTTTTTGCACTTAAAAACCCATTTGGTTCCAATTTTCTTTCTTCCCGGAGGTAAATCTGTTAGTGTCCACACGCCCAGTTTCTGGAACTGCAACAACTCTTCTTGCATCGCCTCAACCCAGGCATCATTCAATAGAGCGTCTTTGTATGTCCGCGGCTCAACCTGCGAAACATAAAAAGCAAAGGACCAATCATTCTGACAACCAGATTTTTGAATTTTTGCATATAAAGCTAAAGCGCCAAGATTTTCATGTGAGTTTGCACTACGAAGTTGTCCTCTAGTCATAACAGTGCTTCCAGGATCACCAATAACCTGCTCGAGCTGGTGAATACGATGAATCCGAGATTCCGGATGATCAGGTACTTGAACTCCCGTTTGAGTAGTCAAATTTTCTGTCGAATCCAGATCATTACCCATGTTGGACGATGAAGCAACATCTGGATTTGGGTTCACTGGTGGTGTCTCTGTAGCATGATCTAGAATAGCTTCACTGAAGAATTCTTCATCATCTTCTGATTATGAAGTATCAAGAGTATTTGAAGCTTCCTGGAAAACGTCTTCTTCTGCTGCAGGAACATTGGTATCATTAGAAGCTGCTGGAGGAGTTACGGTGATCGGACGCACCAACGGTGACGTCACTGCGTTTTCACACTCGTAATAATGTCTTAATACAACCTCTTCAACCAAGTTATCTAGGTTGAATGATTTAAAGAAGTCTTTGTAATCAAACATCCAATCTGGACCGCTACCCTGTACGTTCTGAGTATATCGTTGAACTTCAACGTTAGGCCACTCCTCTACCTGACGAGTCCGTTTGTTGAATACCCGTTTGAGCGGGGTTGCATATCCAACAAAAATCCTTCTTCAGCTTTTGGTGCAAACTTCTCAGATGGATTAAGCATAGTACACGGTGCTCCAAATGGTCTAGATACTCTAAATTCGGCTTTCGTCTATTCAACAGTTCATAAGAAGTTTTGCCAAACTTCTTCACTGTCAACACACGACGTGTAACAAGCTGCGTAAATGGCTTCATTCCAGAACATTACTGGATGGTTAGAATCTGCAAGCATTGTCCTCGCCATTTCTATTAGAGTCCTGTTTTTCCTTTCTGCGACACCGTTCTGTTGCGGGGTATACGGAGCACTGTATTCGTGATGAATTCCTTTATCTTCACAAAGAGCATCCATCTGTGCATTTTTGAACTCCGTCCTGTTGTCACTCCGAATTCTTTTGATTTTCAAACCATACACATTCTCTAAATGAGTGAACAGAACTTTCAAGTTATTAAACGTGTCGCTTTTGTATTGCAAGCACATCACCCACGAGAATCTAGAGTAATCATCAGTAACCACAAGACAGTATAATTCTCCAGCATGACTTTTACGCTTGATAGGTCCGAATAAGTCCATGTGCAAACGCTCAAGTGGCATATCTACAGAATTCACTTTCTTCGGTTTGTGGGACTGTTTGTGCTGCTTCCCCTTCTTGCAACTCACACACTTGTCATTGAGATGAAAATGTTTGACATCAACGCCTTCGACAAGTTCATTCTTCACCAAGTGATTCATTTTCCTGAGGTGAATGTGTCCCATCCTCCTGTGCCACATCATAGATTCTTTCTTTGTAGCCTTTGATAGGAAACACGTAACTTGACCCTGAGTGGTCATCGCTTTTGACATATCACGAATGTAAAGATTATGCACTCTCGGTGCTTTCAGCATAATCCACTCCTTTGGAATAACAAAGCCGGGTTTGAGAATATAGCAAGATTTGTCATCGAAGAGCACAGAAAACTGTTTATCGTAGATTTGACTGACATTTAACAGATTATAGTCTATCTGTTTCACATACGAAATCTTCTCAAAACTAACAATCCCATTACTCACACTTCCCTCCATTTTGATATAACCTCCTTTATTTCCAGCGAACGCTACATATCCTCCGTTATGTTTCTAATATCGAATAGCAGCGTCAAATCCCCTGTCATGTGACCAGAAGCTCCACTGTCGACAGTCCAGAGACTGCTAACAGGGCCAGCTGGAGCTCCCTGCACATATCAAGAAAATCATTAGTTCTTTCGGGGGACCCAAGCCTGTTTGTTCTTGGGTCTTTGAACATTTGATTTCATAGATTCATTAACACAAACATTTGAATTTGAATCGACCTTTTTCTGATCTATCAAATTTTTCTCACTTTGAGATTTTTCATTGACTTTTGAAGTAGAAGCACCTGGAGAACCCACTGGTGACCAAGATTTTTTCGAACGTTTAAGAATCCTGATCTGAGATTTTGGAGTCTCGGTTGGTTTCTTTGTATCGTTCTTGAATGAAACCTTCTTAGTTACCTTCTCTGATTTAATAGAGACAGGTCCAACTGATGATTTAAGAGCAAGTTTTGGAGGAACCTTTTGTTTATCAGCAGTTGAGTTCACCACTGGTTTCTTCAATGGTTTTTCCATAGCAATCCGGTTACCACGATCATAAGCAAATTGACGATTATCCCTCCTTTGAAAATATTGACTTTGATTATAAAACGGTGCTGGTTGAAGGACAAAACGTCTTTGAGGATAACAATGATTATCGACTCGACTTCTATATGGTTGCTTCATTTCAACTTCGTGCCTTTAATGCCTCATGTACGGGCAGTGAGCAAGTAAATGCCCTCTCTCCCCGCACTTGAAGCATGCACGGTATTCCTCAAAAACATTTTTAGCATTTGACTTAGCGTAAGATGTGGTCATCCACACACCTCCGTCTCAAACTCTCAGGAGTTAGGTCCTTTGAGTAAGACGGCTCAAGAAAACCATTAACCTTCTCTTTCGGTTTAATGAACTCAATGACATGAACCTTAGGTTCTTTTGGAGCATCCAGATATATTTTCTTTAAAATTCTGGAGGTAAATCATTGTTCCTCTCATGTTTAGGAAACCAAATAGTAGTTTCCTACCAGATTTTCTCAATTTTTGAATAATTGGCAAATTTAATCGGATACTCCTCGTTAGAGATAATCCTATCGGATCCTTCCATCCGATAAAATACTTTGACGGGTTTGTCAACTGATTCATTTTTCTCAACATTCTTCTCATTGCTAGTAACTGGTTAATTCCTTCGATGCACATTATCCTGAGGATGAGAATACTGAGAAGGTGAAACTGGTTCATTTGTAATAATGTGATTTTCTATAGGAATATCACACTCTTTCTCAGGTTTCTCATCTTTAGTGTCTGAATCATCAGTCACTGCAGTCACTCCCTCATTATTCAATCCCAAAATAGGTCTAACATCGGAATGTGGATCTCCAACACTAGAAGTGTTAGATTCATTATACGATTTAGAGTCAGATTTGATTGATCTCTCCGGTGTTATTGAGTGTAAAGTATGATTCTCAAATAACACTGGGGATGGAAAAGACTTGTAGTTTGCACTACTCGGTTGTGAGGGTTCTTCAATGATATGGTCAACCACATAAGCGATGTGTTTGTAACTTTCAAGCTTTTTGTTGACCTTTTCAGCAAAGCATTTGATGGTTGCCATTTCTAGTTTAGTCTCTTCAAGTTCATTTATGTAACTCTTTATGGCAAGTTGTTTTAAAGAAAGAGTTTTCTTTAAATCAGAAATGTCCTTTTTATAACCATCAAGCGCTTTGTTGAATTCATGTGCTTCTTTGCGATAGGATTGACAGTTGATTCTAGCACTCTCAAGTTGAACCTTGAGTTTCTTGTTTTCCTATGTCAATCTATCACAAGTTCCATAATATTTATCACTATTCATATATATAGTGGATTCAAAACTTACCTGTTTCGGAGGGTCAGTCATAGCCATCAAAGCAAAATGCGCTTCCTTTCCAGCGAAGAACTTAGAATAGTCAATCCGTGTGAAAGCGTCATCAACTATGCATGACTTCCGAGTCATTAGAAAATCTGCCTCGGCCAGGAGTTGATCAATATCATCGTCTAATGAATTGACACTGGCTTCTGAATCTGTTTCACTGTCCGAATCAGAATATGTCGAATCACGCTCATCAGGAACATTAGTGACCGAATCAATGATCATTCCTGAAGTCTTCTCAACTTATCATTCTTCAACAGAAATATCAGTGTCTTCTACCATCTCCTCAATATTCACTTCAGAAACCTTCTCATTCTCCAAAACTTCTTCAACTATCACCGACTCCTCTAAATCAATCTTTTGAGCAACACAAGCTACATTCCCAGATGTAATCTCTTCAACACCTAGTTGCATCCCAGTCCAGTAAAAACCTTCATCTTTTTGGATCACCAAAGCCTGATTTTGGTTTTCAGGTTGTTGTTGGCTATTTGGTGTGGAAATAGGAATAACAGTTCTGGTTGGGTTATGTGGTGTTTGAATTTGAGTTTGGTTTGGTGTAGTTGTTTGTCTAGCAGAGTTGTTTTGTGAGGTGTTCTGTCGGTTTTGGTAATTGTTTTGTGATTGATACTTGTTATTGTTTTGGTTTTGGTAGGTTACTTGGTTCTGAGATTGACGGTTTTGGTAATTAGAATTGAAAGGATTTCTATTAACTTGTTGAGCTGGCTGGGTGCACTCCCTCTTGAAATGACCTTTACCACCACAATTAAAATAAGTAACTTTGGCTTTGTTAAAGCCGCATGTGGTGTTCGGTGATGTTGCCAAATCAGTCCTACTGGTCTTCTCAATAAACTCGGTTGCCCTTCTCATTACACTGGAAAATGCCCACTGAATATCACTAAGCTCCATCTCCTCCTTACCAATCTGTGCATAATCTTCATTAGTCAGACAATTGTTTCCAATCTGACTCGCCACCAGTCCATTATAAGATGCAACCATTGCTGAGACCAAAGCAATGTGTTGCTGAGAAACTTCAACAGTTACATTATCCATGTTAGAAGTTTCCAACACAATAGGACTTTGGCTAGAAGAAGCTTGTGTCGTGTTAGGAATATAAGGTTGTTGTTGAGATGTGTTGGATGAATAACATGCGGTGGACATTTGAGGTTGTGGTTGTGGTGGAATGTAAGAATTTGTGGTGTAGTTTGGTGGATAAGTTGATGTTTGTGTAAGATAGTTAATGGGTTGTCTGGGTGGTTCAATAACACTTGACACACAAGCTATATGTGGCGCAACATTACCTGCCACACTTGAACTATTCACAGAAGTAGATGAAGAGGCATGATACAATTCCGGATTTTGTGGGAATTGTGATCGCCTAGCTTTCCTCTTCTCCTCCAATTCCTTATTCTCTAACTTCTGAATTAACTCATTAATGTTCCAATATTGATAAGCATCTTTTTCTTTCAGAACCTCAATGTGTTGATTCCAATACGGTGGTAGAGAATCAGCAAACTTATCGACCAATTCGGACATGGGAATCTTAATGTAATAATTTGACAATTCAGTCAAAAGATGGCAATATCGAGGAATCAATTACTTCAAAGTCTCATTTCCCACATAACTAATGTTATCAAATTCTTTTCTCAACTCCTCCATTCTCAACTTTCTAGTTTTCTCATTACGATCATGACGATTCATCAACATATCCCAAAGCTGCTTGGAAGTTGTGCAAGATCCAAACTGATGTAGAAGATCTGTGTTAATAGCTTGAGATAGTTGGGAGAACGCCTTCTTCTCCACTGAAAACTTTTTCTTTTCATCCTCAGCTAAACTCTACAGCGGTATTGGTTCACTTGTATTCTCCAAAACCCGTGCAACATATCCCTTAGCAATCATCTGCCATGCCTCGGTGCCTTCCAGTCCCATTCCCTCTAAGTGAATCTTGAACTTTTTGTGCCATTGATTGTAATCCACCATCTCCATCAGCTTCGGTGGACGGTTTCCACTACCTGAAGATAAATCATATATTAGTGTAGATATAGCATTAGAAGTTTGAGAGTGTACCACTGCTGCTGCAACTCCCTGATAATCATTCATGGGTTGCTGTGGAGGTTGAGCAACATCTGTGGAATTGAACTAGTCATCGCGAGGTAATTGATCAGCTTAGATGGTTGTGTATTCGTCTTTTGTGCAGCTACAGCCCAAGGATCCATGGTAACGTGTTGTTGCTGTGTAGTATTAAGCCTAGGTGTTGTTGGAAATCCCCACATATCGTCTACGAAGTCCGAAATGCGAAACACTTGGAAAAATTTCCAATCAGCTTCTATGTTCGACCCTTTTTCAAGATCATGGGTTCGAATGTGGAAATATTCCTGGTTCGACCCCTAAAACTGACTCGAATGTAGAAAGTATAACCTTTGACTCACTTTCGACCACTTAAATCCCACTTTCGACCTCCTGTAAGGTCGAATGTACCAAATACTGGTTGAATGTACAAAACAACACACACAACTTCTAGGTTCGACCTAAAATGATTCACGTTCGACCTGAAAAAGCTAGGTTCAACCCAAAACACTACACATTAGACCTTTCTCTCCTAGGTTCGACCTTGTTTATTTGAAAAACGCTTATTCTTTGAAAATCAGTTATTTTGATCCCAATTTTTCAAAACTTGATGAATTTTGATGATGTTTTGCAGGTTTTGCTTCAGAATTGATTTGGAACAAGTTTAATGAAGAGAATTCTTGATTTTATCCGTGAAATATGGTCCGAATCAATCAATTATCAACAAAACTCATTGTTCATTCAAAACAGAAAAATTTTGATCAAATTTGGGTCCAAATCAGTTCAAAAACTATCAATTCGTAGTTGTATGATCCGTACAGGCTCAGATACCACTTTGTGGGAGGATCGGTTTGACAAAAACAAGTTAGTTGATCATACAAGTCTACCAATTTAGGTGCGGAATCCCTTATTCAGTTACGAAATGATAGTAATGTAATCAAAACACGCAATTCACCTTTTCAATTTCCATTTCATTAATAAACACTTGATAAAAGCTTTACAATTGATGTTTATAATGAAATATCTTAGTTTCAGACTTTCCTAAAACACTAGAGAGAATATCAGGTCGAACCAAACCATATATAGGCCTGCACATTTGCCTCCCCCCCCCCCCCCGTAAGGGTCGAATGTGCAGGTTCGGCCCTTCATATGGTCGAACAAGCACAATGTTCTTCTGACTTCCACGTTCACCGGAATTCTCCACCTTCGCCCTTTATAATTCGCATTCGACCTTCCATATTCCACCTTCGACCCCACGATATTGACAAAACAACTTTAAATGTACAATCCAATAGCACTAGTCGCAAAACGTCCATCAACAAACCCAAGCTTATAGAAACGAATTTTTTCCCTTATTTCTAGGATCCTAAAGCTAAAACAAGTTTTATATAAATATCAAGTGAAGTTTCAAGGTATATTAATCATCTAAACCCTTTTCAATATATTTTTGTAATTTTTTTATAAACCCTAAGTGTCCAGATCCGATTTTAAAGAGTTTACTTAAATAAAAACCCTTCTAACACCTTTCTAAACAAGATCTAGACCTAGATATTGAGTTTTCTTAAAAAAAACCCAAGTGTGAATGAGGTTGGTGACTATCTTATGTGTTTTGTATTGATGAAATGATATTAGGATCATGTTTAGTTGATTAAAGACTGTTTAGAAACATGATAAAATGATATATGAGTGATTAATTAGTGTTTTGTGGACTTTTACCCATTTTGGGGATATATGTGGTAAATCTAGGGTTTGTAACATGAACATGATGATGATGATAGGAGTAGGAATTCATTTCGGTGAGTTAATCTATGTTTGATGATCTAGAAATGATGTTATTTCAATACTTTCCTTTTTGGGTAAATTTTTTATGCAATTTATGTGACATATCCATAATTTACCATTTTGGTTAAAGTTGTTATTTGGTATGTAAAACGGACGGATTGATTACTGAAATAGGTGTAGTAACATGTTATTAGGATAGATAAGTGTGACTGTAGTGTTTGGTTGTATTTCTTGAAGTTTTCAATTGGGTTTGAAGGGTTTATGTTCATCAAAATAGCTTAACAATTGTGCAGGTACGAATGGAAACCCATTCACATGATCAAAGTGTACGAATAACAGAAACCAAAACTCATTCGCATCACATCAACCCATTCTTACCAAAGGTCCATTCTGTGGATGTGAATGCTAATTTTAAAACCCATTTGCATAGACTAAGGATGCGAATGGGTGAAACTTAAACCCATTCTCATCAAATCAACTCATTCATACCAAAAGTCCATTCTGTTGATGTGAATGGCTAATTTTAAAACCCATTCACATGGTCTAAGGATATAAATGAGACTGGAATATTTTCATTCTCACCAATGTGTAAAATTGTGAATCTTTGGTATAAATTAAGTGTTTTATGTGCATTACTTGTATGTGAACTGTATATTCTTAATGAACTGACATAACGGGTCACCAACGGGATGTCGAGTCATATGTGGTCGTGTCAAACATGTTTTCAAACGTATAAAGTCCAGTTTTGGACAACTTGGGGTTATTAGACAAACATATTATCGAACAAACATTAATAGACTATTTATGGTAGATTTCCGGCAGTTCGAATTACCAAACAAGCTTGGTTATTTATTACTAGAAGACGCAACCTAAGGTGAGTGTCACAGTTTCACTTTTACTGTTTTCATTTTGGGGGAGAAACATGCGGTATAAACTTTAACTTTTAGACCACAGTATTACATTATATCACATGGGTACTAAGCAACATTACATCATTTAAATCCTTTCTAACTTTTGAACCATGAATATGCGGATACATAGCTGGGAAAGTGTGACTAGATCTATTGGGCCCGGTAAGCCCCACTCGGCTCGAATGGAGATCGGACGGGTGCATATTTGTCCTATATAACTTACGACAGCAGGTGATATCCGGTGGTGGGTATTAAAGGCATTTCTATAGTTCAGCAATTTTTCATAACGCTTTAGTATCATGTAATGATGTCTAGCAAGCATCAGGTATAGATGTAAGGATTGTTGGGTCTGGTTTACAATCGTTTACTTACTTTTATGAACTTTATCTCTGTGACTCACCAACACTGTATGTGTTAACTAACATAGCATGTTTTCTTAGGTCACTAAGGTAGTGTTGGGTCTGCTGACCTGGAGAAGAACAGATGATTGGAAAGCCAAAATATGCTATCTATTTGATCCTTGAATAAACAGTCTTTACAACTTACTTCTCCCAAAAGACTGCTGACCCTAACTACTGTTCTATCCAAACAACTGCTCAACAACTGCTGATACAAAGAACTGCTAAGGAAACAACTGATGAAGAACAACTGCTGACCAAAGGTCTGAAGAAGAGCAACAGCAGATACAAGTACTGAAGACCAAAGCACTGCTGGAAGCAACAGCACTTAGGCCTCAGCAGTGGATACAAGATCGTCAGAGTTTATCTTTAACAACTGTTTACTATCAGCACTTTCAATGTAACAGTAGTTTGTATAGCAGATGTTTAAGTTTGTTATTCTGTTAGAGGTCACTGTCTTAGGTGACGTCAGCCTAGGTCATCAGTGGTTTGAGTCAGTCTATAAATAGAACAGTACATGCACTGTTCTATTTATAGACTGACTCAAACCACTGATGACCTAGGCTGACGTCACCTAAGACAGTGACCTCTAACAGAATAACAAACTTAAACATCTGCTATACAAACTACTGTTACATTGAAAGTGCTGATAGTAAACAGTTGTTAAAGATAAACTCTGACGATCTTGTATCCACTGCTGAGGCCTAAGTGCTGTTGCTTCCAGCAGTGCTTTGGTCTTCAGTACTTGTATCTGCTGTTGCTCTTCTTCAGACCTTTGGTCAGCAGTTGTTCTTCATCAGTTGTTTCCTTAGCAGTTCTTTGTATCAGCAGTTGTTGAGCAGTTGTTTGGATAGAACAGTAGTTAGGGTCAGCAGTCTTTTGGGAGAAGTAAGTTGTAAAGACTGTTTATTCAAGGATCAAATAGATAGCATATTTTGGCTTTCCAATCATCTGTTCTTCTCCAGGTCAGCAGACCCAACAATCTCCCCCTAGAACAGATGATGCCAAAACTCAGCTTTATTTATTGATCTTTATTCCTCATCAGACTTTCTCTGATTTGACCTTTGAATTGTAATTCAAAGTTCAAGGCAAATAGGTCTTCTTCATCTCTTTCCAGATCCAGATTTAGTATTGTTTGAAGATCTTCTGCACAAAGGCTGTAAGCATCATCCATACTGATCTTCTGAACCTTTCCATCTGACCTGAGCAGTGTCAATTCATGGTTGTCTTTGTTGACCTTCCACTTTAGAATTTTTGAGTCAGTGGATTTGCTGAGATGAACCTTTATTCTTGATGAGTTGGGTGATGGTGGTCTTCCTATGAGTTCTCTGAGTTTCTCTGTTGTGGGATCAGAGAAATAGTGGATTTGATTGAAGAGCCCTTCCTTGATAAATGTGTCAGCAAACTTTCTTTGGTCTTCCTCTGACATCTCCTTCTGCTTTTTGAGCTGTCTGCTTGCAGCAGCTGTGAGATCAGAGGTTTCAAGCAAGCTGTCTAGGTTGAAAGTCTGTTGGGGTCTCTTCATCATTGGCTCATCATTGTAGATTGGCTTTCTTGGAAGGCTGGGATCCTTCTTTCTAGTCTCTTCCAGACTTTTGTAGGTTTCAACCAATCTAAGCTCTGACCATCTGGAAACAGACCTCATCTCCCCATAATTTGCAGCTACAATCTCCTGCCTCATTCTTTTGAACTTCAAAGCTCTGACTGGGTCTCTGCCTTTGCCAAAATTGGGAATGGAGACTTTAGCTTTGGGATCTTTGGCCATTTCTTCAATTCTGATCAGTTCTTCCCTCAAAGCATGAGTAGTCCAGCCATTGAACTGCTTTTTGTTTGCTTTGTAGGGCTTGGTTGCCATTATCTGTTCAAGTAGGGATTCCCTTACCTCCTTCTCCAAATCTACACTGAGAGGCATGGTGGACATGGAATTGCTCAGGGTCTTAGCAAAGTCTTCAATCCTTCTGAGTTTGCTAAGCTCTGCTGAATGGATGCCCTGAGCAGTCCTGTCATCCTTCCCTTTGCATTTCTCCCTGATGATGGCATCCACCTGTTCACCCTTGTATTTTAGATAGGTATCAATGTTGAGGGGAACAGGGAAATTTGGGAGAGATGGGAAGGATCTTTCAGATGGCTGTTCAGTATTGTAAAAGGATTGTAATTCCCCCTTGAGTAGATCAAGTTCAAGGGGATACTGAACAACCAATGGTGTAATGGTTGGTGGTGGTCTATGGATTGTGTATTTGGATGTATGTGGTGAGAATGAGGTGAGTGGAATGGCTGTTATGGGAGGAGTGGATTGGGCAGTTGAAATGGTGGTTGGTGATGTGTGAATGTTTTCATCATGCACAACAAAGGTTGATTTTCTCTTCCTTGTGTACATGATTTTTGGTGAAGGTGATTTGGCAGCAGTGGTTGGATTAACATCTGTTGGCCTTTTAGAAGAACCAGCAGATGTTGGAGTTTTGGTTGGTGATGTAGGTTTGGTGGTTGTTGGTTCAGGAGTGTGTGTTGGTTTGGGTATAGTGGTTTCAGTGGTTTGGGTGACAGTGGTTTTAGTGACAGTGGTTTCAGCAGCAGTGGTTTTATCAACAGAGGTTTGTATCTTGGATGGTGGTTTTCTAACATGCTTGGCAGGTCTTTTCATCCTTTTAGAGGATCCCACATCTTCAGTTTCCCTTTGTTGTTTCTTCTTGAGTTCAATCAATGACTCTGCTTTTACTTCCAAGGTGTCAGCCCTTTGTTGTTTGGACTGAGCAGCCTTTTCAGCTTCTATGTTTGCAGAGTCATCTACTGCCTTGTTCTTTTCAGTGGTTTGTGGTGGTGGTGCTTGATGTTGTTGTTGTGGAACTGATTTGGTAGACTCTGGTTTCTTGGCAGACTTGGCTTGACCTTTTTGAGAAGGTGGGCAACCAAAAGGATCTAGTTTTGGTAGCCTATCTCTGCCACTCTCCCCCTTTTTGGCATCATCAGCCGTGAAATCATCATCAGTTTCATCCCTGAGGATGGTGGTAGGGGCAGAGCCAGTAGTCTTCAGCAGATGGTCCTTGATGGCTTTTATGTCAGCATGGGTATCTTTGTACCTTGCATCAACCATATTTCTGATCTCAGCCATATAGGTTTCATGTGTCTGATCAGCCAATTTTCTGTGAGCTATGATGATGGGGGAAACTGATTTCCATAACTCATTGGCTATATCAGTGGTAGATGGTTGACTCTTGGAGAGATCTGCAAGTGAGCTTAGGATGAGCTTGACATCAGATTTGATGTCAGCAACAGATGTTTCAATAGCAGAAACTCTGGCCGTCAATTCTTGGTATTTTGACTCATCTCCTAAATTAATAGGATCATCCGAGTCCCTACCAGTGGTAGTTTTATCTGATTCAGGCCTAATAGGTGAATCAGATGCCCCTTTTTCTTGGTACTGGGGACTTCCAACTGTTTTTGGAGACACTATGGTGGCTTCAACAGTTGTTGCCTTCAAGGGAGTCTTAATTATGAAATCACTGTCCTGATGTGAGACAGTGGTCTCTACATCAGTAGTGGCTGCTCCACTTGAAAACTCACCTAGAGTTGCATTGAACCCTGGTGGTGTAACCTCCTCTTCTGTTTGGGGGATAGCAGATTGAATATTCTCAGGCTCAGTCACTTGTTGGAGTATACTCTCAGTGACAGGTGGAAGAGAGGAACTGGGATCTTCCTGAGATTTTTCAATAGCTTCAAACAGAGGTTGCATTGTTTGTGGGACATGTGATGGTGTGAGTGGTGGAGTAAGAAGAGAATTAGCCCTGGGAGAGGGGCTTGTGAACATATGGTCAAGTGACTCAAATGTATCATGATGTGTGTCCCCTTGGCTTACAACATGATCCTTTTGAGAGGATTCATGAGGAGGTTGGTCAGGTGGAGGTATGTCCAACTGTTGTGAGGAAGTAACAACAGTGGTTTCAAGTTGCTTTTGTTGTGCAACAGAGGTTTCTTCTGGTACCTCAACATCCAGAAGCCTCATTTGTGGTTGAGTGGTGGTTTTTGTGGATGAATGTTTCTTTTTGGAAGTGGCTGGTGTGGGTTGCACAGCACTGGATGTAGTGCCATGATCACCAGGAGCAGTGGGCTCAACAACAGAGGTTTTGACAACAGTTGTTGCCTTTGTCCTCTTTGTTTGTGTTTTAGAAACTTTAGACACTTTTGACACTTTTTCTTGGGTGCTTCCACCTAGCATTCTAGTGAAAGTTTCATCAGTTAAGCTTTTCATTTGCATAGCAGCACCCTTTTTGAAAACTTTTTCAGGTAATAATTTTTGTAAAATTACACTAAGAATTCGTGGGTAAATAAGAAAAGCATTGTTTGACCCAGACTTGACTGCTTTCACATTTGATACCAAGTCCATGAACAATCCCTGGGAAAGATTGAAGTCAGAGTTTGACAACATAGCATATCCCAGATATTGCATCCTTAATGGAATTTCATTAAAGGATGTGGACTTAGCAGAGACACAAAGAAGAAGAGTATGGAAGAAAAATTTCATGACTGGAGGGAAAAACTTTTTGAAAAGAGTTGATCCAGTCATCTGACCATCATACCCTCTTTCTTGGAACTCAGTGTGAAGCTCTGTTTTAGGGAAGGAATCCTTACCTGCCAGGTCATTCAGTGTGAAGGTTGTGGATATGAAATCAGGGGTAATGACGATACTGGTTTCTCCAATTTTGGAAATAATGGATGTAGGCTTTTTATCTTGTAATAGAAACTCAGCATTCAACCAAAATTCTTGAAGTGTATCTAGATAAATGGGGGCGTTGGCGGTTAGGATGGGTAAGTATTTGGATTTAAGAAAAATGTCGATGGTGGAATGAAATGGAGTGTTGTCATCTGTTTTAATCAGATATGGAAGACAATTGTGTGTAGCTTTGGCTTGAAGATCCATTGTAATGGATTTCGACGGGGAAAATGACTGAAGATTGATGAAGGGTTTGAGAATGAAGAAGGCGGTTTACAGTATTTTGAATACAATGAGACAGTGTAACGTCTGTTGTGGTAAAACAGGGTTTTTATAGGCTCAATGAAACCGCTGATGTGGCCAAACATCTGCTTGTATGAGCAGACGTGGCAATCATCTGATGGATGTAACATCTGGTGGAGAACAGCTGTTTTGGTAAACAACTGATACAAACAGCTGATGGATCCAACCGTTGGTGGTTTTTTTTTTTTTTTTTTTTTTTTTTTTTTTTGTAGTATATATATATATATATATGGACAGTTGTTTTGTCTGAACAGATGTTCTGAAACAGATTTTTCAACTAACAGTTGTTTTATCTGATCAGATGTTTGGAGCAGACTTTTCAACCAACAGTGGAAATGAATGAAACAGTGGTTGTTTATCTGATCAGATGTTTGGAAAACAGATTTTTCAACCAAACAGCTATTTAAAAGTAGTTGATTTCTGAACAATTTATTTAAGAAATTTATTTGGTTAATCCATGTTTAACATGCCTATTCTGGAAATCAGATTTGTAAAGGTAGATGTGTCTAAAGCTTTTGTTAACACATCTGCCAACTGATCCTCTGTTGGAACATGGTGTAAAGAAATCAAACCTTTTTCGTAGCTGTCCCTGACAAAATGATGTCTTATGTCAATGTGCTTGGTAGTGGAATGAGAGACTGGATTCTTGATGATATTTTCAGCAGCTTGGCTGTCCAACATGAGTGGAGTCCTAAGTGCAGTTATCCCAAAATCCAGTAGTTGATTCTGAAGCCACATCAATTGGGCTGTGCAGCTTGCAGCAGCAATGTATTCAGCTTCAGCTGTTGAAGTTGAAACAGCTGCCTGCTTTTTGCTTTGCCATGAAACTAAGGCATTCCCTAGAAATTGGCACCCTCCTGAAGTGGATTTTCTTGTGGTGTGACAGCCAGCAAAGTCACTATCTGAAAAACCTGAAAGCTCAATGTTTCCATTAGCAGGATACCAGATTCCAAGTGTGGGAGCACCTTTGAGGTATCTGAATATCCTTTTTACAGCAATAAGGTTTGACTTTCTGGGTGAAGCCTGGGATCTGGCACAGACACAGGTAGCAAACATAATGTCTGGCCTAGATGCAGTTAGGTACAATAAAGACCCAATCATACATCTATAATGTGTTTGATCAACCAGTTCATCCTTGTCATCAATAGTGAGCAGCTTGACTGTACTCATGGGTGTGCTACATGGCTTACAATCATTCATCTCAAATCTGGTTAATAAATTCTTTACATATTTGTTTTGGTGAATGAATGTGCCATTTTGCAGTTGTTTCACTTGAAGACCAAGGAAACACTGAAGCTCACCCATGGCACTCATCTCAAACTCTGCTGTCATGAGTTTTCTGAACTCTTCACACATTTGGTTACATGTGGATCCAAAGATGATATCATCCACATATATTTGAACAATCATTAAGTGTTTCCCTTTCCATTTAAGAAATAAAGTTTTGTCAATTTTACCTCTTGTGAAGCCAATGGATAAGAGAAATGTGGAAAGAGTTTCATACCAGGCCCTTGGTGCTTGTTTGAGTCCATACAGAGCTTTGTTGAGCTTGTAGACATAGTCAGGATGGAATGTGTCTTCAAAACCAGGTGGCTGACACACATAGACCTCCTCCTGAATTTTGCCATAAAGGAAGGCACATTTGATGTCCATCTGATACACCTTTATGTTGTGGTTGACAGCAAAGGCTAAAAAGAGTCTGATGGCCTCTAGTCTAGCTACAGGAGCAAAGGTCTCATCCTAATCTATTCCTTCTTCTTGTCTGAAGCCTTGAACCACAAGCCTGGCTTTATTCTTGACAACAATACCCCTTTCATCAGTCTTGTTTTTGAAGACCCACTTTGTTCCTATAGGACAAACATCCTTAGGAAGTGGTACAAGCTCCCATACTTGTTGTCTTTTGAACTGAAGGAGTTCTTCTTGCATGGCTTCTACCCAACTGTTGTCTTTCAGTGCCTCTTGGTACTTGACAGGTTGTGTGAGGGATAAGAAACCTGCGAAAAGACAGATATTTGAGGATTGGCTTCTTGTGAGCACTCCCTCTCTGATGTTGCCAATGATCTGGTCTGGTGGATGAGCTCTTAAGTAAATAAGATCTCCTTGATATGGAACAATGGCATTTTGGGGTGATGGACAGAGGTTTGGTGACTCTGTTGGTGTAACATCTGTTGGTACTTCTGTAGAGTCAACAGATGTTTGGAATGGTAGTGGAGGAATGGGTCCAAGTGGTGTGAAACTAGACTGACTTTTGTCAACAGATGATTGACTTTTGTCAACAGATGATAGGTCAGTGGTAGTGAGGGGTGAAGCAGAGGTTTGAGGATAGGACTGGCCAACAGTGGTTGACACAGCTGTGGCAGAGTTTTGACAACTGTTTTGAACAACTGCTCCCTCTGATGCAGAATAGACTTTGTAGTGACTGGGAATCACAACATCTGTTCTGTAATCTTGCTGTGGAGACTGTGGAATACCTGCATTGTTAGTCTTAACAGTGATATCTTCAAATTTGAATTTATCTAAATCAAATAATTCAGCAGGGTTTGCAGGGATTTTCAGAGATGAAAGTTCATTGAACTTAACATTCAAGGTTTCTTCTATTGTTTTGGTCCTTGTGTTAAACACTTTGTAGGCCTTTGCAGTAGAAGAATATCCCAGAAAATAACCACAGTCTACTTTGGCTGCAAATTTTGAAATGGAATCTTTAAGATTTAAAATGAAACATGGGCAGCCAAAGATTTTGAAGAATGAGATTAATGGTTTGATTTTGAACAAAATTTCATAAGCAGTTTTTTGATGTCTGGGGTTGATCAAAACTCTGTTTTGAACATAGCAAGCAGTGTTTACAGCTTCTGCCCAAAAGGACAGTGGCAAACCAGAATCTGCTAGCATGGTTCTTGCAGCTTCTATAAGAGTTCTATTTTTCCTCTCAACTACCCCATTTTGTTCTGGTGTTCTTGGGATGCTGAACTGCCTCACAATCCCTTTTGACACACAGAAGTCATCTAACTCCTTATTTTTAAACTCTGTTCCATTGTCACTCCTGAAAACTTTTACTGGCAAGTCATACTGCTTTTCAACCTTGGTGACAAAGTCCTTCAATATACCTGCAGTCTCATCTTTAGAGTGTAAAAAGTAAGTCCATGTAAACCTAGAAAAATCATCAACTATGACAAGACAAAATCTTTTTCTCCTTAGACTCATGATTTTAACAGGGCCAAACAAGTCCATGTGCAACAGTTGTAAGCACTGACTAGTTTTGGACTCATCAATGGATTTGTAAGAGCTTTTATGTTGTTTCCCTTTTAAGCAAGAAACACAATGCTCATCACATTTAAATTCTTTTGATGGAAGACCTCTGACAAGGCTTTGTTTTGAGAGTGTGTTGATAGTATTAAGGTTGGTATGACCCAGTCTCCTATGCCACAATTCTGTCTCCTTAGTGGAGGCAGCAGAAAACAGACAGACATTTGCCATAGGATTATCCTTTAACATATCAACAACATACACATTGCCACTTCTATGAGCAACAAGCTGTGCTTTGCTCTCAGCAATAATGGTATCAATCTTTTTCACCACTTCTGGCCCAATAATCTTACAAGTTTTCTTTGTGAAAAATGAGCCATAACCTTTGTCACTCATTTGTGAAACACTCAGAAGATTGAACTTGAGATTATCAATAAGATTGACATTTTCAAACTTGAGTTTTCCTGCCTGTACAGTCCCTGAACCCAACACCTTACCTTTAGAATCATTACCAAAGGATATATCACCCCCTCCATGAGCCAAGAAGTCCAGAAGTAGGGCTCTACATCCTGTCATGTGCCTGGAACCTCCACTATCTACATACCAAAGACTATCTAAACAAGCAGAAGCTCCCTGCACATCAGTAAATGATTAGTTTTGGTGAGTGTCCAAAGCCAAATTGGCTTTGGATGGATCCTCAGACCTTTCAGACTCAAGTTTTGGAAGGTGATCAGTGGTTTGGACCAATTTTTGAATTAGGGTCAACAACTGCTGCTGACCATTTGCCAGTGCTTGTATGTCAGCACTTGGGGCAGCAGTTGTTTGATCACCCCCTGACAGATGATAATACCCATATGGATTTCTGTTCACTCTTGGTTTAGAGGGTCTTTTTGGCTCCTCATAAACATGTGGCAGACTGTGACATGGAGGTTGACCATAACCTCTTGGGTATTTGCTTGTGGGTGGAGCATCTGTTACTTGGACATCTCTAGAAGCAGATGTTTCAAGCCTTTTTGTAACAGATGTTTGGACAGGTGTGAAGGTCTGTTTGGGCTTTCCTTTTGGAGTACTAACCACAGGGTTTGCAAGAGTTTTTGCTTTGTATTCTTGTATTTTTACATCAAAATTTTTGAGATACAAACACTCTTTAGTCTTATGATTCTTTTTCCCACATATTGAGCATGTGGCTTTTGAATCACATTCACTTGTTCCTTTGTTGATATCATATGCTTTTAGAAGAAAACAGTTTTTGGTGATATGATTCTTCTTTTCACAGAAATCACAAAACAAGTTAACAGTCTTTTCTTTCTTTTTCCCTTTTTCAGGCTTCTTTTCAGCAGATGTTTGAGCATCTGCTGGAGAATCCTTCAGGGGAATGACTTTTGCCAAGGGAATGACCCTTGCCTGAGGAGCTGTTTTTCCCTCAGGAGTCTTAAAATCAACAGGTTTATAATTCTCAAGAGTATCACACTCATCAGACCAAGTAGGTTTAAATTCATACTTTTCAAGTTCAGCAAAAGATGAGGAACCTTCTGGTTTTTCAAGAACAATTTTCTTACCATTTGGTTCAGTGATTTTGATCTCTTGACCCTGCAGGTTTGTTGGTACTATCTCAACAGACTTTTGATCCTTTTTGTCAGTGTTTTCAAAAGCTGGAGCAGTGGTTGCAAAACCAAAGCCAAACTTCACATGACTTTTGGTTTGTTTGTTGAGTAGCATCTCAAAACCTCTAGATGATTCCACCCATTTTTTACATTCAACTTGGGTGGACTCAAGCTCACTTTTACAACTTTGATATTTTGTTATCATAGTTTGGAGCTGGTCTTTGGTAATAGTTGCTTCATGTTTTAGACTGCTAATTTCAGATTCTTTTGCAGTTAAACTTGTTTTCAAATCTTTAGTGAGTTTTTCAAATTTAACCTCATCATCCAAAATTTTCTTTCTAAGGTTTTCATTCACCTCTTTAATGTTAGCAAATGCTATTACACATTTGTCAGAACACAACTCTTTGAGAATTTGAGGAGATACCTTAGCAGCAGCCATCAATGCACAATCACACTTGCACTCACATTCATCAGATGCACTCCAGGGATCTGAGAGATTCACAACCTCTTCTTCAGGTTTCTCATCTGCAACAACTTCACTAACAATATCATTAGTCACAACATCAGATTCATTTACCACTTCCTCAGATTCAATCTCATCAACCAGAGCCATGAAACAAAAATTTTCTGGTTCATTTTCAGCTTTGGCAACCAGTGCAAAATTCTCATCTGTTAGCTCATCAGGTAGACTGCTCCAATCAACAAAGCCTTGTGTAAAGAAGCTCTGTTGACTGGTCTCTGCAGGAGCAGAGGATGGTGCAGCAGTCGTTTGAACAGGTGATGGAGCAACAGATGTTTGCACATAATGGATCTGAGGAACAGTGGTTTGGACATACTGGACAGGAACAGTGTTTGAGGACTGTGCAAAATGAGCAGTGTTTTGCACATTTGGTCCAGGGGTATTATAGGAATTCTGATAAGTGTTGGTCTGTGGTCTTTGATTTGGATAGGTTATCATAGGTGTACCATGTTGACCCCTACATTCCCTAGCAAAATGACCAAACCTATGACATTTATAACACTTGATCTTTGATTTATCCAACCCCACCTTAGATCTGCCAGTCAACCCTGGAAACCTTCTCCCTGTTTTCTTGTAAAAATTATTAGTTCTTACACTGAGAAGGGCCAATTGGTGCATAATGTCCATTTCTTCCAAATCATCAGGGTCAAAGTATTTCAGGTCATCATACTGTTCTATTGCATCACACACAAAACATTCTCTCTGACAAACAACTGTGTGATCAGGCTGAGGGGGAGTAACTTGTACGATTGTAATCTTTGATATATTAATGAAAGCATTCGATCGAAAAACATTTACTCTCTTGTTTTGATTTACAGTTTATTATTCCGCTGCACTTTCATTCTACTTTCATTCCATTATTGTCATCATTTAGTTAAACAATCAAAACAAACAAACTCAGATCCTAACAGGTAGCACATGTCTAGGATGCACGGAGTCGCGCAACATCCTGTTATTACATTTTCCGCTGCATAAACATTATCTTTGAACTACTTTTCAAACATTGATGCATGATGGTTTAATTTGCATCTTTCGAACATGTTTCGGGTTGTAACTTTTATGACTGCTTTCGCGATACTTTGGTTGTCTAAACTTTTAAACGGATTGGGTTTATCTGTATTGCGTTGTTTTTCCTATCATATAGTTGCCATTTATTATGATCGTTGATTTGGGTCCCGGTATGTCACGCGCCTTGCGGTAAAACCCATCAAGTGAAATTTGAGGGTGTGACACACAATACTGTCGAGTGTCACAAATTTAGAAAATTACAATTGGATGTTAAAAGACGTGAGGTTAATAATAATAATAATAATAATAGAGCAGACTATGGTAACATAGTTACAACATTTAATTCGTCAACATCCTTTACTTATGTATTAGAAAAGGTAAGACCTATTAGAGGATTTAACAATAAATCTGTTGTTAGCCATGATAATCGTAACATATCAACACTGTCAAACTCTATTCAATGCATCTACATCCGATACAATTTATTTTTACCATGTCTTAATTTATATGTGTTAATTTTTTCAATATATTTAGGGGCTATTTTATTTGAGCTTTTATTGAGGGATAGATGTCTAAATTAGTCAGACATAGTTAATTCAGACTGTTTGTTTCGCGAGCAGATGTCTGGATCGGTCAGACATTTGCTTCTGAATGGGTAAGCATTACACTGAGTTTGAATTGTTCAGATATCTTACTGGTTCAACATTTAATGTTCAGACCACTTAAATTCAACACTTAGGGGCGTTTTGATTGATTAAGTGCTGAATGGTTCAGCTATGCATCAAATCTGAATGGTTCAGCTCTTAGTCATTCCATTTAGAGCTTTTTTTTAAGTTGAAACAAACAGTCTGAATGCTGAACCATTCAAAACTAAATGGTTCAGAGCCTCATTATAAGGCTACCAAATAGGCCCTTACACATTCAAAAGTTATTAAACAACCCCTTAGTATATAGTTATTTAAAAGTTTTTCCACTTTGCATGGAATAACTTGAGTTATATTGATTTTGTTTTTCTTTTATAGGTCACGTTGAATGAACATCATTATGTAACAATTCAAATGATATTTATCATTTTATATTTTACAAAATAATAAATTATACTTAATAGTCATTACTTTTATTTATATTATTATTTGTTTATTCTTTATTTTTACATTTGAGCTGAACTATTTCATTATATTTTGTGTTTTAATAATGTTCATGTCTCAAAGTATTAATATTTATTAAATCGTGTGTTCAAACAGAAAATAATCAGTAAGACAAGTTATTCATTATTACTCATCAAAGTTGCACAACTGAAATTAAAACGTAATGCATTTAAATGAAATGTGCATGAATTCAAATTTTACCATTAGGGGTAATAAGGGAGAGCATAGTTAGACTGTCATGCGGTAACATCGTCGTCATCATCTCGGCTACCCTCTAAAACTTCACCGTTTAGCAACAAGTAACAGATTGGCAATCACATTTTGATAATTTTGGGTTGATTTTGACATTGCGAAGAGGGATTGGATGGGGCTCGACAATTTTACCGTGTGTACCTGACCCCTTATTGTTGGCTAAGAAAAATGTCTTATAATTCGAGCTGAGAAAGGAAATTAATATTCTTATACTACGTACCATTTATACGAAAGTCTATAAATATAAATAATAACTTATTAACATTTGAAAAAAAAAAATGGTCTTTTATGATAAAATCATAATTACTTGTATTGTGGGACTGCTAGACAGGCAGCAATTGAATAATAGAAAAAGTAAGAGAGAATGATTTTGGTACAATTGGTGTAGGAAACAATGATGGTCCCACTACTGACACATACATCTGGACCAATGACAATAGACGTTACAGGCTTACACCCAATTTATGATAGTATATTTGGTGCCCCATCTCTTAAATGTGTTATGGGCTCATTACATAACATGCAATATTTATTATTCATAATTTAAAATGATGTAACTTTTTTGTATAAATTGTAATATACTCAAATTTTTAACATTCATATATTTTGCAGTTGACCTTCTTTTAGAAATATTGTTAAGATTATATAAGTGGTTGAAAAAAATAGAAGCTAATAGTGGAAAAAAGTATTGTTTTGATTGTATTGATCTGTCAGTGTGTTTTTTAATTCTATAAAATCTATTCGTTTATTTAAGGGATGTATAAGTTATTAAAAATGCTTTGTACACCAAAAATAATAACATAACAATACAAAACAATCCTATGATTATACAAAGTTATGTAAGTTTATCTCAAAAGTAGACTAAAGTTATGTAAGTTTATCTCAAAAGTAGACTCTTGTGGAAACAAAAGAGTTGTTTTATTATTGTTGTTATTATTCTTTTTCGTATTGGAACTTCAATTAATATTAATATGCTATCTGACTTGAGTTTGTGTTTGTTGTGTTGGATCAAGCTGAACATCAAATATTATGAAGTTGCCAAAGTATCAATCTAATTTTTACATGCTTCACAAAGTTACGTGTTTCATTGTGTTCATTGTATAATTGTATTTGAGGGGTTCGTTTCATTTGATTAGGTGTTTGATAATAAATATTAATAGTAAAAGTTGTTCCCGTCTTTTTCTCATTGAATTTTGTCCTTAACGTTTTTTACTTACAAACTATAAAATTTGATATGACAAAGTAAAAGAAAAACAATAAGTCGTAAGAAAGGTATCAAATAGAGTACAAGGTATCAAATAGAGTACGATTGAACTCTTTCTAGCGGTATTTAAAACGCCTCATCGAACCTTATGATCTTAGTTTATAGGTATTCGATTTTTGTGGATTTTTAGCTTGTAGTTCTTAGAATTTATGTTATATAATTCTGTCTTTTATGTTTTATTGTGTCTTTTTTTTCATTGTTGTGTCATTTCTGTCACTCATTGTGTCTTTTTCCTCGCCATTTTGTTATTTATTGGCATGGTGTTATATCTTGTGACACATTATATTATATTTCGTTATCTATTATGTTTTTTGTATCCTGCTCGCACTTTGAATTTTTATTAGATTGTGTAGAATAACTTGACCTATGATATTAAATCATGTTAATATTCTATTATTTTAACCTTACACTTCCTTGATTCCGAGTGTGTGAAAAAAAAAATAAAAAAAAAAATAATTCGTTGAGTCGGGTTTTTATTGGAGCAATCTACCAAGAGGTAAGGTTTGACTTAGTTTCACCCTCCATCCTTCACATACCCTACATATACTAGTGAGATATCTGTTTAATTGTTTGTTTGTGTTATTTTTTGCAGTTTGGTCAGAACTATAGCTAATATTTTTTACTTGGTTATAGTTTTCTCCTATATTTAATTCGGTTATTCTTGAACGTGTTTGTAGATTAATTAACGTCTATTTGGCATCCAAACTTGAGTGTGGTGTTAAAATATATTTTCAATACCCTTCACTATCAATCAACCAGTGTTGAAGCTTCAGAGTTTGAATCAGGGTCAGAAGTCACCGGTTACAGGACAGGACCTAAAAAAATTTTCTGTAGTTATGGTTCGGGTGATATGTTCAGATTGGTGATTTGATTCGGGTCGAGTCGACTCAAACATTGAATACAATGAATATCAAAGTTTTAAACATTGTTTAACAAACAATTGAACAAAGACATTAAAACATTAAAAGGAAGACAAAGGGTAGGTACCTTGATAAAAAATTACAGTTTCGCCCGTTGACCTTTAAGATTTTTGAATTCTACAATTATGGATAGAGGTGCAAAAGAGCCAAGCTAAGCCCGAGCTCGACCAGGCTCGAGTTCGAAAAACTTATGAGAGCTCGAGCTCGGCTCGTTTTCTACCTATTAGTTAATATTTTAAATAAAAGGTTCAGAGCTCGATAAATGAAGTTCGGATCGGACTCGTCTAGTAAACAAGCTTAAATGGGGGGTAAATATTATTAAATATTATTAAATATTAATAAACCTAATATTACACTAAGGCTCGATAAGGCTCGACGAGCCTGACGAGCTTCACATGCTAGGCTGAGCTCGGGCTCAATTAGTAAACGAGCTTTTTTTAAGCTCAAGCTTGGCCTCGATAAGGCTCGGCTCGTTTTGAGTTTTAAACAAGCCGAGCTCGAGTAGCTAAGAGATAACAACTTCATCGTTTGCTCATTGAGTCTAATATCCCGCTCATGTAGTTGTTGGGCTTATGACTTTAGGCATTGGGCTTTACATTTACTTTGTTTTGGTTTAAAGTTTTGGTTTGTATAACTACTTAAAGAAATAAAAAATAAAAACTAGGGGGTCAAAGCCGTATATATCAAAAAAAAAAAAAATTCATACGAAGACTATATACTCGAAACTTCTGAGCAGAAATTCGAGAGGATAGAAGGGTTCAGCTGCCCCTTGAATGCTACGCCCCTACTATCTACGTTTGATCTATATAAAATTTTGGAACTTTTGGTTATATAATTTAATTATCGTTTTTAATAGTTTAAAAACTTAAAGCAGATTAAACAAAACAAAAATATAAAATTGAATTTGTTTGAAGACTCAAAGGGAGTGTAACCAATAAACATTTTGAGAGAACAGTTGACTAAATATACTCACTCTTTTACTTTTCACACCATCTATTTCAAATATTAACATAAAATTGTCAAATTTCACCCTTACAAAAATCATTAATTATTAGTTTTAAAATTATTACACGTTTTTCTTTCATATATATACATGGCAAGGATTAATAGTAAACCTCAAAAAATTAAGAAAACTCTAGAAAATCTACTTCTCAAGCTTTTTTTTAAAAAAAAATTTTAGGGCATGTAATATATATATTTTTAAGACTTTTAAGCCAAAAAAATCAAAAAAGCGCCGATCGTTTTTTTTAAAAAGGTTAATAAGTTTTTCATCATAACATATGTTGCCCGTGTAAACATATGCTAACATATGTTACAATGCAAAAATTATTTTTTAAAAAAAACAACCGAACAACACTTTTTTTTATCAAAACTTACAAACATGTAAATTACATGCCCTAAAAATTTCAAATATAAAAAAGCTGGGGAAGTAGGGTTTTCTAGGATTTACTCAAAAAACGTAGGTTTTCTACCGATACTTAGCATATATATATATATATATATATATATATATATATATATATATATATATATATAGGGAAGGTTCAATAGAAAACTCATAGTTAGGGAGAGAACACCTTAAGCACAGGGGTATTATTGTCAAATAGTTTGTAAAACCTCATTACCTAATATACAACCCCAAAAACTATACAGAACCCTATACAATTTCTAATATTCAGATCAATGAACCAATCAAGAGCATGTATCGTATGATCATATATCTCAATTCATCCATTCAGCTTCTGTATTTGAATCAACATTCATCATACTTTGTTATTAATGATTATCGAAGGTAATTTTTTTTATGGGAATTGGATTTTAATAACCTGAACTACTTGAAATTGGCCACTGGCACCCCCCAACTAAAAAATTGGCCATATATAACCTGAACTATTGACTTATTGGAATCTAACACCCACTAACGGTTAAATCACTAACACCGTTAGTGGGTTCACTGACGTGGCAAGATTTGCTGACGTGTCAATCCACGTGTGCACACATCAGTGTGCCACGTCAGCAACTTGTGCCACATTAGCATGCCACGTCAGCAACTTGTGCCACATTAGCATGCCACGTCAGAAACTTGTGCCACATCAGCGTGCCACGTCAGCAACCCAACTAACGGCGTCAGTTAGTTGGGTGCGAGATTTCAATAAGTCAATAGTTCAAGTTATATATGACCAATTTTTTAGTTGAGGGTGTCAGTGGCCAATTTCGAATAGTTTGGGTTATTAAAATCCAATTCCCTTTTTTTTTAATCTCACATATCTGTGTATGCCACGATTAATTGTATGATTTTTGTTGTTGTTGTGGTGATTGTTGTTAATTAAGTCAAACTTCTTCATCTAATTCAACTAAATACGCGATACATGCGGATTCTTCATCATGTATAGAAGTTAATGGAGGAAAACAGCTTATCTTGATAGATGATAATGCAGAATCAACATCAAACATTGCCTCTTCTTCTAGATGTATGAAATCCGCTTCAAATTTAATACTTTTTTCATTGCACATAGAGGTATTTGATTCAATATATACGTACTGCACATGTGCATTACATTTACTACGTGTCTATTGGTAGTTTTGAACAACATATAGGTTTGTGTTTGATTTTTAATTATGTACTGCACATGTGCAATCTTTCTGTCACTGAACATAGAGGTACCTGATTCAATATTTACGTACTGCACATGTGCACTGCATTTACTACGTGTCTATTGGTTGTTTTAAACAACATATAGATTTGTGTTTGTGTTTTTTTAATTACGTACTGCACATGTACCATCCATCCGGATTGTTACTACTTTATTTTTTCAAACATAGATTTATTTGTTAAAACAATATGTATTGCACATGTGCACTACATTCGTTCTGTCATTCTTCATATGTGTTAGTGCATTATTCATGTATGTCCCTAGCTAGTGATCCGGTACAGAATGTCGAAGGTTCAGATAATCAGAGAACGACCAAGACTTAAACACGAAGACAATCCAATCAATAGTCGAGGGGGAGTTTGTAGATGCACGTATTGCGACTAGTGAAAGAGAACGACCAAGACTTAAACACGAAGACAATCCAATCAATAGTCGAGGGGGAGTTTGTAGATGCACGTATTGCGACTAGTGATTGGATCTACAAAGTTAACATGTGTTAAAAAGTGCTGATTACATGTGTTAAAAAGTGCTGATGACCTGAAAGTGGAAAAAGTGGGCGAAGGTGGAAATATATTGGACATAATGGGCGAATGTAGAATGAAAAGGGGCGAATGTGGAAAGTTTCCACATTCGACCATTCACACTGGGCGAATGTGGAATCTGTCCACATTCGCACCATGAAAAGGGGCGAACCTGCAGAGCCTATAAATAGATTTTGAGTATTTGTGATGAAAAGAGAGTTGTCATTTGTGTCCAGGTTCAGTTCAGGTTCAGAGGTGTTTTTGAGAGATTATATGTGTGTTCTAGATTAACATAAACAGTTTGTAAATGCTTATTGAATGAAGTTAATCTATGAAATGATATTGAAAATGATCTTGATTGTGTTGTGATTTGTGTTTTATCAATTTGTTCAGAACTAGGGTTTCCGCACCTAGTTTTGTGACTTGTATGATCGTATAATCCTGTTTTAGCTAAAATCCAACGCTCACAAAGTGGTATCAGAGCCTAGAGGATCATACAACAACAAACTTGATAAGATCAGAGCTGATTTGGACATGTTTTTGACATAAAATCATCTGTTTTTACATAAACATTGTTTTTAAGAGTTTTTGATCGATTTAAAGGTGAATTTGTGGTCGAATTCAAGTTTTCCAAGACTTAAAGTTGTTCCAAATCAATTCCGAAACATAACCTGATTGAGATCATTCAAATCCATGAACTTTTGAAAATCTGAGATCAGAATAACCGTTTTTCAAACAATAACCGTTTTTCAAAAGTGAGATCTGATATAATGGGCGAACCTGGAATCTTCATGTGATATAATGGGCGAACCTGGAATCTTCATGTGATAAACTGGGCGAACCTGGAACCTTAATGGACGAACCTGGAAAATTTTGGGCGAACGTGGAATTTGAATTTTGATATTCTACATTCTGGTGATTATTTTACATTCGGCTGATACTTTTGGGCGAACGTGGAATCAAAAGGGGCGAACGTAGAATTACCAGGGGCGAACGTAGAATTTAGTGCTTGAAGATTTTTGTTGGAAAAATGATTAATTACATGGCCGTATGTAGAACGGATGAGGAGATCAAAGCTCTAGTAGAAGCTGAAAGAAAGCAACAAAAATTACAGAGACAAAATTCTCAAGCTGACTACAGTTGGAGATTTCCAATGACACCGAAACCAACTGATGAAATGGGACATGTTAACAAGTGTGTTAACAGAGAAGGTGTTCTTTGGAATGGTGTATGTTTAGTCAAACAAATGAGACATGATGATTCCAGTGAAGTGTCAAAGAGTGATTTGAGTTCTGATACGAGTTCAGAACAAAGTACATCAGAACAGAGTGATAGTTCAAATGGTGATGCAAAATCTGATAATGGTAATAAATCAGATGATGAGGTAAGTGCTAGTTGTTTTAATTGTGTCAAGTTGAATTGTGAATTGATGACACTTATTGAGGACAAACATAAACTAGCAAATGAACTAGAAAATTGTAAAAACAAAATTAAAGTTTTTGAAAAGAATGAAAAAGATTTGTTAAATAAAATTGAATCTTTAAATAAAATGTTAGAAATGAATAAAAGTGTTTCAAAGAATACTTCCACATCAGAGTTGGAAATCACAACACCTTGCGTTGTTAATTCTGATTCTGAAGTGAAACAAGTGTTTGAACAGAAAACTGAAAATGTTGAAACAACTTCAGAATCTGAATCTGAAGAAAAACCCATATTCAGTTTTCCTGAAGGAGTTGAAGGATCCTACATGTTGGAAGGACATGGCAAATTGATTTTAAACAAAGATTTTCTAATCGAGAATATCGAACAATCTCTACTTAAATGTATTTTTGTTGATAATCTTGATTTGTTAAATCAATTTAGAAATCAATTTGATCATCTTCATTTTGAACTCAGTCCTAACCAACATGAGAATAAAGAGGATCAAAAGAAAAATGTTGAAAATAAGAATGGTCCTAAAGTAAAGGGATCAAAACCAAACAAATCGAAAGGAAATGATCAGATGAAAAATTCTCATCAAAAGAATTCAAGAAATTTTTCATCTAGATCATATGACTATTATGATTATTCATATAAATCTCGATTTGATGGTTATTGGGGAAACAACTCACCACAGTATTCTCATGGTTATGTTGAATGGAGAAACTGTTTTGAATGTGGTGAAGTTGGACATATTGCTGCTCATTGTCCCTATTGGTATTGGGATGACGGGTATGCATGTGATTTTGAAGAGTATAGGTCTTGTTATAACTGCGGAGAGTGTGGGCATTTAGTTGCTTACTGTCCGTATGTTAAACAGAAAAAGACAGAAGTGAAATTTGCTAGAAATTCAGGCAATGTCAGAAAGCCTGTATCCCCAAAACCAATCAAGAAGCAAAAGGGGAAACAGGTTGTGTATGACAATCGTAACAAAATTGCCTTGAATAAAAATGGAGATTGTGATAAGGTTGCTAAGGTAAGGGGGAGTTCTCAGGCTAAGTCTAAGAATAACTCTAAACCTGGGTCTTCATCAGTTAAGTCTGAGAAGATTCCAAACAAAGTTCAGAAGCAGGTGTCAAACATGAAACCTGAAAAGTTAAAAATCAAAACGATTTCAACAAAATCTAAAATAAACTCTGAACGTGTTTGGAAACCCAAATCACTTTCTAAGTCAATAGCAATTTCTACTTCAAATCAATCCATTGAAAAACCAATTGATTTTTCAAAAGGAGAATGGATTGATGTTCCGAGAATTGATGACCTTGGACGACCCATCATTGTGAAGGGATGGGTGCCTCTCTCATGCTAATTGTTTAATAAGTGTGCAGATTGTTCCAGACAGACCCATTAGCTATTCTTTGATAAGTTGATAGTGGAGCATCTGTAAACACACTATTTATTGGAGAGGTGAAGGTCAAGGAAGGGTTATTGAAGAAGGAAAACATGATTTCAATAGAGAGGAGAGTGTTTGTAGTTTGACTCCAATCTGTGAAGCCGGAAAAAGTTGCAATCTCTTGCAATTGCTCTCAGGTGTTGGATTTCAATAACGATTACGACAAAATGGTTTGCTAATTTGAAAAATCTTAATGATTTTAGTAATCTGAGTGGTAAATGGTTTTTTTAAAACTCAGTGGGTAAACCGCATCGGATATCATTTTATTTTGTTTTTCTTCAAAAGTTTAAAAATCCAAAAAGGAAAATTTTAGAAAAATCAAAATAAAAAATTAAAAATCAAAAATGAGTTTTTCCTGGAGAATAAGAGGAGATGATAGTACATCAGTGGACTGTCAGACTACTCTAAAAACAAAAATAATTTGAGTAGCCACTACAATTATATATTGGTAGGCTTGAAATCAAAATTTAAAGTTCAGCATGGTGATATAAATTTAAAATCAATAACTGATAATCATGTGGATCAACGTATCGTTGGCATATGGTCTTAGTACCGAAATTTCGTTTGATAGATTGCCAAAATCGGAGGTTTCGGGTCGTTATATTGAAAGTTATCTGGGGATAGCCTAACTGATCTTTTGTCGTATTGATTTACGGACCTAGATCAGTCAGGGTATCTTATTAAAAGATCTTTAATGACAAAACCTTAAGTTACCGAATGAGGAACTTAATATGTGTGAAGATAATCAAAGATTATCTAATACATCGTATCCAATCATTGATGCAAATCATGATTGATATTAGTCCTCACCCTGGTTGAGTGCATAAGTCGCTTTGAAGCATTAATTTGCTGACCTGTCACCACTGTGCCTCATACCTTGTAACTAACAGATAACTACAGTATAATCACGTGTTACAATGAAACTTTGTGCAATTCTTGATACGGGAATGTGTCGCGAATGCGGGGACCATAGATTTTTCAGTATCTAATATTACTATAATGTATCTAAAGTGCTGAGCAATGAATGATGATTTTGAGTTTAAATGGACAAACATACTGGTAATGGTTGTAGGATGCTCAATGTCAAAAACAGAAAATTGATCAAAAAGAGTTATGACTGACTGTTTCAATACTGATATGATCCTCTTAACCGGAAAATTCACAAAAATATGTTGAATTTACTTTTATGCAATTACATTGGAAAATTCAAAAAGATTTTTGGTATGTTTTAGCTTAAACTTTGAAAAATCAAAAAGTTTTGTTTCAACTTTATTTTCGATAACCGATGTTGGGATACTGAATGAGAATGCTCAGATACTTAAAAAGTTGAAAAAGATTTCAAATTTTTAAGTTTCTGGTACATATTGAAAATGTTGTATAGTTCAGGGGGAGAACTATTGAGGGTCAAAAGGAATGTGAAGAGTACTTCCGAGATTTTTGTCGTGTTTAACGCCGGTTGTAGTTTGTGCAGTTTTTAGTAAATTTTTCTGCAGAATCAAATACAACAGGTGCACTACTCAAGATTCATCGACAAATTGTGTAACCGAACAAGACCCAAACCTGAACATCAAGATTACCAGAACAACAGAAGTTAGTAAGAAGTTAAAGAAATGATGAAGATTGAAGAAATCAAGATTATCGTCTATTTTCATCTCTGAATGAACAAATGACAAAGCCAAGATTTCTTGAGTCTGTCTGAGATTTCAAAGCTTACTGGAGAGATAGATAGGAACTTCGACACAAACGTGCATGATAGATGGAAAGTTTTCAATCAAAGACTTGAAGAATTGATAATTTTCTGCTTTGGTACATCACTAGCTAGGTCCAAGGGGGAGATTGTTAGTGCATTATTCATGTATGTCCCTAGCTAGTGATCCGGTACAGAATGTCGAAGGTTCAGATAATCAGAGAACGACCAAGACTTAAACACGAAGACAATCCAATCAATAGTCGAGGGGGAGTTTGTAGATGCACGTATTGCGACTAGTGAAAGAGAACGACCAAGACTTAAACACGAAGACAATCCAATCAATAGTCGAGGGGGAGTTTGTAGATGCACGTATTGCGACTAGTGATTGGATCTACAAAGTTAACATGTGTTAAAAAGTGCTGATTACATGTGTTAAAAAGTGCTGATGACCTGAAAGTGGAAAAAGTGGGCGAAGGTGGAAATATATTGGACATAATGGGCGAATGTAGAATGAAAAGGGGCGAATGTGGAAAGTTTCCACATTCGACCATTCACACTGGGCGAATGTGGAATCTGTCCACATTCGCACCATGAAAAGGGGCGAACCTGCAGAGCCTATAAATAGATTTTGAGTATTTGTGATGAAAAGAGAGTTGTCATTTGTGTCCAGGTTCAGTTCAGGTTCAGAGGTGTTTTTGAGAGATTATATGTGTGTTCTAGATTAACATAAACAGTTTGTAAATGCTTATTGAATGAAGTTAATCTATGAAATGATATTGAAAATGATCTTGATTGTGTTGTGATTTGTGTTTTATCAATTTGTTCAGAACTAGGGTTTCCGCACCTAGTTTTGTGACTTGTATGATCGTATAATCCTGTTTTAGCTAAAATCCAACGCTCACAATATGATACAAAGCTTTGTGGTATTGAACATAGAGGTACATATTCCAAAATTTTCGTACTGCACATGTGCACTAAATTCAGTTTACGCTTACTGAATGTTTTACGCAACCTAGACGTATGTGTTTTTTTTAAAATTTACATATTGCACATGTGCACTATATTCCAATTGTGTTTGCTATATTTTTTACAAAATATGTACATGTTTTTAAATTTACGTATTGCACATGTGCAGTACATTCAGTTGTTTCTACTGCATTTTTTACACAACATAGAGGTATGTGTTCAAAATTTAAGTATCACACATGTGCATTACATTCATTTTTGCGTTTACTGTAATTTTTACACTACATGTTTTATAATTCGTGCACATGTTCAGTAATAATAATAATACAAATGTTTTTTTTTTTAAATGCAGGTCGTGTATCTGGTTGTGTCTATATAACTCCTGGTGGAACCACCTATTGGGTACTTAAGTATTGGATTCGGATGATGTTGTAACATGTGACAAGTGCGGTCATAGAGGCCACAATAGGTGAACTTGCAAGGGTCAATCACAATAGAATGGAGTTAATAAAAAACAATATGTTATGAACATGTCTTTTGGATGATGTACGTTATGAACATGTCTTTTGGGTTATGTTTGTTATGAACATGATTTTATGATATTAGGTTAAGAACTTGGCTTTTTGGTATGTAATCAACTTGATAATTTTATGTTATGGCATTTATCACTTATGTAATGTTGTTTGTTTTGGTATGTGTTAAAAACTACAACAACAAAAAAGTGTCGAAATGTATTAAAATCTGCAACCTCTTACCGGCATGTGTTAAAAAACTACAGCAAAACCGTGTCATAAACTACAGCCGAAATGGGTCATATATTGCAGCAAAAAACTTCAGAAAAAATATGCCGAAATGGGTCAAAAGCTGCGCCAAAAAAACTGCAACAAAAATATGTCGAAATGCATAAAAAATGCAGCCAAGAAAGTGTCAAAATGTGTCATTATGCAGCCAAAAATGCCATTTGAGTTTAAACAACCAAACTGATATTAACATGCCATTCGTCCATCCCTTAAACTTAGAACATGCATAAATTCAAAACACATATCCATTTGTTATACATCCAAACTTAGTACATAGGGAATTCAGTTTAAAACAAATACATGATGAAAATGACCCAACTAAACAAATTCAATCTTTTGTTCTTCAATTCCATAATCCTAGCTTGTTCTTGATGCCGCCTAATCTGAGATTTCCTTATCCTAGCTTGATAGTCATGGATGTTAATAGATCTCAATAGACCTGGTATCACTTCATCAGATCCTCCATGCAATGGAGTCTCAGCCAAACCCACAAACCCACAACTCATTCCATGTAGTACATTTAACATTCGATATAAAAGTCGCATTACACATTTGAAATACAGTTACATCAATAACATATGGCAGCACATGACAAACAACACATTATATAATTTTAACATTAACTATCGAAAATTAAATCATCACACACATGTAATACATTATACATTTATAACACAAGTGTAGTACACTGCATACAAAGCCTATTCACATTAAACATCAACTAAAATAAGACTACCACACATATGAAATATAATTACATATATCTCAGATGTGCAACATATGACAAGTGCATCAGTCTAACTTAACACTAACTATCACTAATAATATTATCACACATGTGTAATACATGTCATACAATGCCTGTCCACGGTTAACATAAGCTACACCAAGCATATTACACATGTGGATTACAATTACATCCATAAAATATGTGCAACACATGACAAAAAAAAAACATAATCTCAATAAACACTATCACAAATTATCACATGTGTAAAATATTACTATTTATAACACATATGTGGAACATGACATACAAATAGTGTTCATAATTAACACTGGCTATAACAATCGCATTACACATATGAATACATTTACATCTATAACATATGGCAACACATGACAAACAAAACAACATATCATTTTAACATTAATCTATCACAAATTAAATTATCACACATGTGTAATATAATACACATTTATAACACACGAGTAGTGCATTTCATACAAAGCCTATTCACATTTAACATCAACTAAAACAATCCTACTACACATATGAAATACAATTACATATATCATATATATGCAACATATGACAAACAAATCAGTCTAACTTAAGACTAACTATCATAATTTATATTATCACACATATGTAATACATTTTCACGATTATCACACATGTGTAATACATGGCATACCGGTTAATATTGCACATGTCAGACATATAACTATAACATCTGTGTAGTACATAACATACAGTTTAATTAAACATATATTACACATGACAAATCACGATATCGTTCGAAACCACTATTTAACTTATTTCACATACAGTACATTGAACAATATCATTCGAAACTACATCGAACCATTATTTCACACAAAACGCCTAAAAATTGATGTAATACAAGTACAGATCGTTCTGGTGCATGCGTGTCTGACACTGATAATTCGAATGAGATAAGATACCTGATGTTGATGATCGATTGTTTGATGAATCAGTTTACTTGGTGCATTTGATCGATTGTTTGATGGTTATCATGTTATATGAAGGATTGATTAAACCCTAGGTTTTCTCCATGTAGATTGATATATATATATATATATATATATATATATATATATATATATATATATATAGAGAGAGAGAGAGAGAGAGAGAGAGAGAGTGAACAATTTTTTGTTTGTGAGATTTTGAAATGATGAAAATATTAGGAAAATCTTTTTATAATTTCCCAAAATACCCTTCCTTATTAAATCCCATATATTTGTTGTTTTTATTTCATTTAATCACAACCATTGATCAATGGTTATTATTTAGTTCTCGAGTTCTCTCCCTAAAATGAGTTCTCTATTGAACCATCCCCTATATATATATATATATATATATATATATATATATATATATATATATATTCTCATTAAAACTTTATCAATAAATATTGTAAATTCTTTATATTATTCAAATAAATCTATATCTCTCTATATATAATAAACAAAAAGAGGTATGAAACATGACACTAAGTGATGCCATCTTACCTCTTTTTCTCTCCCATGTGCATGACACATGGATTTTCCCCCATAATTTTTAAATGATATTAACTTATACATACGACATTTTTTTGAAAAAAATTACACCAAATTAACGAACGTTTTATTATTTTTCCAACGATCACCATAGTGCTATACAAAAAAACGTAAAAAAAAAACCCGACTTTTTCAGTTGATTTTTGTTCATGCGGAAAAAAAACATAATTTGTTCAGGTAATTCATTAATCATGTTTAGGCAAGTCAGTTATCATGTTAAGATAATATATATGCTTTTGAACATATTACATATAAGAACCCGTTAGCTACATATATATTCACAGATGTTGTGACACTCGGTACACTCAGGTTAATACTTTTATCATACACTTAAGTCTACTTTAGCGAAACATTAACTTAACTGGGTTAGTTGAGTCGGTTTGATGATTCGGGGAATCATCGGGGAACACACACATACATACAAGTCTTGAGTCCCGATGTTGGTGGATTAACATAATAAGGGTAACTTATCAAGTATTATATGTTTATGATCAATTAACAACTTATGAATATGTGTTTGTGTGAAATTATATGATAATATGTGTTTCAAGTGCAAAATGGAATCGATGGGACCAATGAGTCTAGGAATAACTCATTCACCTGAAAATTTAGGGCGAATGAGAGACATAAAGTCTCATTCGCCAGAATGATCAGGCCAATGAGCCTCATTCGCTAGAATTGACGGGGTGAATGAGGGCATACTATATAAACATCTCTTGATTAATTTTCATCATTTCACAACCCTAACTCGCCCCCAAGTGCCCTCATATGAACCCCAACCTGTAGAAATGAGTTTTTGCCTTTATTTCTTAGATCCTTGTGCCAAATCACCATTATAAACAATATCAGGTGAAGATTCAAGGTGTGTTAATCTTCTAAACTGTTTTCATTACATTTTTGTGTTATTTTGATAAACCCTAAATGTCCAGATCTGATTTCAATGTGTTTTCCTGAATAAAAACCTTTCTAAAATAGATCTAGACCTAAACAATGAATTTTCTTATAAGAACACAAGTTAGATGATGTTGGTGACCATATAATTGGGGCTTTTGTGTTATGTGTTGGTAGAATGATAATAGCATGATGTCTAAATGATGTGAGATAGTTATAAACATGATTAGGTGATGCGTGGATGATTAATTGAGGTTTTGTGAACTTTTACCCATTTTGGGGATTTATGGTATTGATCTAGGGCTTGTAATATGAATATAATGATTACAACATGTTAGGTATTGTGTCACAATTGATTTCCCTTAAGAGTAAAGGTTTGATGGCGGTGATTATGGTATTAATTGCACTATTTTCCATTTCTTGAAAGTTTCTCATGCATATTGATATGACATCTCATAATTTGCCATTTTAGAAAAACTTATGATTTTAAGCATGAAAACGGGATCAACAAGGTGCATATCTGTTATGAATTAATGACATTAAGTTGGGATTATGTTATACCTTGAATGGGATTGCATATTGGTAAGTTTTAGATCAAATTGAAGGGGTTTTATTCGTCAAAATTGTTCTAGCTTTGTGCATGGCGAATGAGGACTCATTTGCCTGAATCGTTCTAGCGAATGAGCCTCAAGAGCACACATTCTCATGAAATTTAGGTCGAATGAGACTTGGGGTATTCTCATTTGCCAAAATGAGAAAATTTGTGAATCTTTTGTATGAACTAAGTGTTTTACGTGCATTACTTGTATGTGAACTATATATGCTTGTTAAGCTGATACAACGGGTCGCCAACGGGATGTCAAGTCTTGTGTGGTCGAGTCAAACATCAAACACTTTTGCAAACATACAAAGTCACAGTTTGGAAAACCAAAGGTTATTGGAAAAATGTATCATCAGTCAAACACTTATAGGCTATTAATGATAGGTTTCCAGTAGTCGGGATGCTATCATATCACGCCTAGAATTATCTTTCAAAGAAAAGCAACATGATGTGACTATCAAAGTGTGTTTGTGCGTGAAAGGATCGTATAACAACAAAGAATGATCAAACAAGTTAGTTTTAGGTGCGGAATCCCTAAAACTATCACAAAATAATAGTCAAACAGATTAAAACACACAGATCATCATTTTCAAAAGCTTTTCATTAATTAACAACTCGATTACACGTTGAAATATGATTACAAACAAGGTATGAACGTTAAAAGAGTTAAACAAAACACTAGAGAGAATATCAGAAAGTGGAGGGAATAATAATGACCAAAAGTTACATTCAAAAATCAAACTTGTCTATCTATAGACTGCACATTCGCCCAAATTGATTGTGCGAATGTGCAGGTTCGCCCAAACTGATTGGTCGAACCAAGTTCTACAATAAACTATATTCACATTCGTCCATGTCTTCTTCCTTCGCACCATTTCTTCTACCTTCGTACCTACAAAAACCTCCTTCGCACCTCCATATTCTCTCCTTCGCACCAACGACTACCACCAAAACATATTTGTTATTCAATCCGAAGCATTAGTCGCACTTTTGCATCTACAAAGTGTAACACCCCAACCGATGGCGGAAACATCGGGATGTCACGTATTGATGATTGTTCAGTAGCTCATGGTAAATAATAAGTTTCAATAAATGATTTAAATAAATTACATACAATTGTTCTAAGAATTTGTACATCAAAATGAAAAATACTAGCTACGCATCTTCAAGCATTAACTCTAATCTTCGAGCATGTTATAACCTGAAACATGTTAAGTTTGAAAATATTTTGGGTCAACAAAAGTTGGTGAGAATTACATAGGTTTGTATATTGAATAAAAATGTTGTACAATTCGAGTGTCATGGCAAGTCTAGTCCATATGTGAAAACAAAACAATCGGGTAAATCGAGTGCATAATCAAACCTTGTGACTAGAATATTGTGGTCCATCCCATACGCTCATGGTTCACTCGATTATGTTATAAATTCGATAACAATCACCCACTCTACCTATGTAGGAGGTACACGTATCCGGGAGGGATTGTCAGTCCAATAGATCTATCATTGTATACCGTCGGCTGATCAATGTTAATGATTATGCTAGAATAATGTGCTTACCCTAGTAATGTTTAAGACATAATGCAACATAGAATAACACATAGACACTTATGATTGAATTGTAAATTGAATGTTGTAACATGTTTCACCCCAAAATAGTGAAATGGAAAAGGGGCTATGTAAACTCACCTGAATTTCACTGTGCAAGTACTAGCAAGTAGCAACAAGTCTGAACTTGGATTAATTGAACTCTTGTATCCTACTACAAATAAACGATGCCTTAAATTCTAACGCAAATAAGCTTGTTTCGTTTCTTGGTTTTAAAGATAGATTATCCAACTACCTAGACTCGTATTGTAAAGAATATGTGTCTTAATGTGTATAACTTAACGAACCGATAGCAACTTGGTTTGGTTTCTCAGAATATATGCGTACGTATAGTTATTTGAAATAAGTACTTTTAACATATTATTCAAGGTCGCGTCCTGAAGTTTTTGATAGACATATTTTGTATAACGAAATAACATTTACGTGGCTTGACTCAAATGTTAATGCGTCTCCTATCTTGGATAGTATATATATATATATATATATATATATATATGTTTTTATATGATAATGTATGCATATGTTCCTATGTGTTTATAAAAATTTGGGCAGAGTTTCCTCTATTTTTTGTATAAAACCGACAACTAATGTTGTCTATATTTTTCCCAATTCTAAATTGAACAAATAAACAACACGTCAACATAATAATACGACAATTATTCTTGAATTACTTTTGAATTAACGTATTAATAATATGAGTATATACAAAGTATTATGGACTTCTACTATTCGGGTGCCTATATATTGTTCATATACTAAGTCGTCCATTTTCAAGGCTCGTGACATAAAGTGATAAGTTGGCTAGTATTGAAACTTGAATAGTCGTGTAGCTAATATTTATAAGTTTTAATTGCCTCACATATTGTTAAGTGTTAATCGTCCGTTTCCATGACTCGAAACAAAACAAAGTAAACTTTTAAAACATATGACTCGGTTCGTAGTAAGCTTGTATATACACACAAGTCGGTTCGATTTGTTTTACACTTTTTAAATGATGAAGATGAGATGAGAAGGTGGAAGATAGAGTGATTATATAGCTAGGGTATTAGGTTAGGTGGAAGGATACCGCGTATACGAACTAGTTATTGACTCGGGTCTCGTTTATGAATTGGACCCGTTTAGTCACTAGCATAATTATTTCGTAAATTATATAAACGTAGACTGAATTAAAACAAGCATTTGGACTATATATTTGTTACATATATTTTTAGTCGCGATTAAATTTGTAAAAATAAGTGTCGGTTTACTAGTATGTTATTACTTACGACGCGGTATTTGGCGAATTTAGGTAATTAATTTATTATTGAAATAAGAATGTATTTCTTGTTAATGAGATAATATTGTTAAATAATTAATGAATCGTTTTATGAATAACATATCATTATTATTATATTATTCGAGAAACGCTGGGCGTTACACAAAGCCCCTTTTTCTGTTTTCCTGTCGGGGGAGAAACATGTTGTACGCACTTTAACATTTTAGAACATATTAGTACATTATATCACATGGGTACTAAGCGATGATCATCGGATGCCCTTTCTAACATTTGAACCATGAATATGTGAAAACATAGCGGGAAATCATGAATAGGTCTATTGAGCCCGCAAGCCCCACTCGGGTCGACTAGAGGTCGGACGGGTGATTGGTCCTATTTAACATACAACACCGAGTGATGACTGGTGGCGGGAAATTAAGGCATCTCTCTAACGTTCAGCAATGGTTCATAACGCTTTAGTATCATGTAACGATGTCTAGCTAGCATCAGGTATAGATTTTAGGTTTAGTATGTGTCTGGTTTACAAACATTTACAAACGCTTAGTTACTTTACAAACATAAACTTTGTGTACTCACCAGCATTATATGTTGACAAAGTGAGTATGTTTTCTCAGGTCGCTAAGGTAGCAGTGAAGGATATGCGTACTAGAGTCATACCATGTCTCATTCAGTCTTGCATGATTTTGAAACAATGTTTTGAACTGTCCTAACTTCTTTCATTACTACATAGGGTTTGTAAAACATTATTTGCTTCTACTGTATATGGTTAACTTTTGGACTGTGTGATTGAATTTCAAATGTCATGTTTATCATATAGTTGTCGTTCTATGTGACCGTTGACTTAGATCGTGGTTTGTCACGCGCCTCGCGGTAAAACCATGCAAGTGGAATTTGAGGGTGTAACAGATGTAGTTAGTTTGGTCAGAATCTATTTTTTTTATTGGTGTTGCTAGGAACATTGATTACAAACACTGGCGACGCATGAAAAACATAGTGGTGGCGTCAAAAATCACGAGACATAAAAATTTTCTATCCGTGGGCGGCGGAAGATCAAATCAATGGGGGCTGGATTCAGTTTATATAAAAATTACCTACAAAAATTGCAAATTTCCACCACTGAGCAAAAAAAAAAACAACGGGGGATAAAAAGGTTGCTAAGCCGGTTAGATGTAGCCAATGATTCCTAGACCCCAAGTAAAATCTCTAGATGTTAAGTAATAATTAATCACCCCATCATGCACGCCTTTTAAATCATTTTTAATGTAAGTACTTTGAAATGTACTAACATGTGGTGATTGTTGAAATAGATAATTAAATTATGTATGAGTAGAGAAAATACTCGGGAGACATGAAAAGCTATCATCCTACATTCTTTTAAGTCAGTAGCAGTTATATCATTTTTATTTATCTTCAAAATGGATTTTTAGTGATTACATATTAATTATTTTATCATCATCATCATCATCATCATCATGAAATATCATTTTATACCAATTTGGTTGTTTTGTTTCTAGGTTCACATCACATCTTTAAAGTGTCTTGAGGAAGTGACAAAGTTGTCAGAGACTTCACTCTACCAAGATGTGCATATGTAGAATTAAAAGTAGGTTTTATGAGTTATCGAGTGTTGATCATTTATAATTTTTTTTTTTAAAAAATCAACCTATTCCTTATACGATATACACATTTTGTCACTTCAAATTAGATTTATCTATCTATCCCGACATTATATTATATTTATCTATCCCAGAAACCTCTGGGTGATAAACTATTTTATAATATTTAGGATATATAGTTACATTTAATTTACTTTCTTATTTGTTTTTCAATCTCTTTTTCTATTATTATATATTAAAAAACAAATCAAAAATCAAAAGAATATATCACTAATTCTACTTATAATATATACTTTATACATGTTATTTTGTACATTACATGTTAAAAGTAAATCAAAACAATTTATCACTATCTAAAGCTCTTTACAATATACTTTATACTATCGTGGGAGCTTTTAAGATCAAAAAATCAAAGAAGTCACAAAATGTATGTTACGATATAGCATAGAAATTAATGTACTATAATATGAGAAATAAAAACAATTTTAATCATGGGAATAAGAATAAAAATATATTAAATGGAGAATGTATGTTTGGATGAGCAATAAAGCCAGAAGCAACAATTCTAGGGCGCGATCGAGGCAGTTGTTTTAAGGTGTAGCTTTTTTAGAAACAACTTATTTTTAACCTATTATGCCCATGAAAACAAAACTCCCATTTACAGTTTCATTTAGAGTAAAGAATTCATTAAAAGTTGTGTATCACATGGGTTATGATAATATTTTTGTTGTTTTATTTATTATTAGGTTAGAAAATTTAATTTTACATGAGGTAAGATTATTAAATATTAAATAGTTTTTAATAAGCATAAATATAAAAATAATTAATTAAGAAATATTACATAAATAAGAGATAAATTTGAAATTGTGATTTAATAATATTATTTCATATAAGAGAGAATTGAGATAATTATAATATTTTTTTTATTATATAATAAAAATATAAAGATAGAGATAAAGATTAAAATTATAAATTAGAGAATTTTGATTTAATTTGGGTTATTCTTTAGTTTATGATCATAAACTCACTAAAAAGGTTTTTTTTTTCGGATTTTAAATAGCACTATGTTACTCATTGAAAAGATAATAAAATGCTCGTTAATTTGGTGTAACTTTTTTAAAGTCATATATAAAAGTTATTAACGTTTAAATTTGTGAGGAGGAAACATTAGAGAGAAAACATTTTTAAAGAGAATGGGGAGGGGGGATGCCTCACCTAGTGCTACGTGTCACTCAAGGGTAAGATGTCTTAATCCAATACCATGTGTCACACCATATGTAACACCCCAACCGATGGCGGAAACATCGGGATGTCACGTATTGATGATTGTTCAGTAGCTCATGGTGAATAATAAATTCCATTAAATGATTTAAATGAATTACATACAATTGTTCTAGAATTTTGTACATCAAATTGAATAAAACTATACACATATATCTTCAAGCATCAATTCAAATCTTCAAGCAAATAGAACCTGAAACATGTTAAGTTGAAAATGTTTTGGGTCAACAAAAGTTGGTGAGAATTACATAGGTTTTTGATAATTGAATAAAAATGTTGTGCAATTCATGTGTCATGTCAATCTAGTCCATATGTGAGAACATACTAGAAATAAATCGAGTGCATAACCAACCCTGGTGACTGTTATAATATGATACATCCCATACGCTCATGGTTCACTTGAATATGTTATACGATAACAAACACCCACGCTACCTTTGTAGGAGGCACGTATCCGGGTGGGATTGTCAGTCCAATAGATCTATCAATGTATACTGTCGGCTTGTACGGAGTTAATGATTATGCTAGAATGGTGCTTACTCTAATCATGCTCAAGACATAATGCAACATAGAAAACACATAGACACATTGATGATTGAATTGCATAAATGATGTTATAACATGTTTCACCCCAAAAATGGTGATAAATAAAAGGGGCTATGTAAAACTCACCTTGGTAAAATGTTATATCTGTTTGAGAAATTTGGATAATTGTGTTGCCCAAATGTATCAAGTATCACCCTATAATGAGGTAATAAATATGTCTAAGTCTATCAAATCTACAAATGTATAAGTTTCTAGGGCTTCGAATTGGGGATAATTGCTCGTTTGATTAATATTAAAAATATTCGCCATTTGAGATAAATTTAGTAAATAAATAACCAAAAATCTTTTTATGAAATTTAAATTTAGGATGATCACAATAATGTGTTTAAAGTATAAAAATAATTTTTACAAAATTATTTTCTTTAAAATAGATTATTAAATCTATTTATTACAATTTGTCAAACTTTAACTTTAATAATTAAAATTACTAAAATTAAAGAATTATCAGTTTAAAAATCACATTTCTGTTCTAAATGATCAGAAATAATTTGTATAAAATTTTGGTGCAAAAATATTAAAAATTGATTTATTATGAATTAATTATTATTAAAACTAACAAAAATTGATTAAAAATATTAAATAAATGATTTTTCAGAAATAAAAATCATTTCTGAAAGGCTTAATGTTATAAAAACTCAGGATAATTTTTGTGGAAATTAATAAGATCGTTTTGATATTTTTATAGATTTTTATAAATAAAATAGAATAAACTTGATTTATTTATTATATATATTAACTAAATTAATTTTTGAAAACTAAAAATTGTGAGTGAAACTTTTTCATCAGATTCACTTAAGATAATTTTTGTAGAATAAATAAAAGAGTTTTGATAATTTAAAATGAATTTATAAGATTATATGTATAATATATGCTTATTTGTTAAAAAGGAAAAGGAAACAAAAAAAAAAGAATCCACTGCTGGGACTCGAACCCGCGTGGATTGGGGAGAGGGCACCAGACACAACCACTTGGTCCAGACCAGTGGTTGTGTTTTGTTTTTAGTTCGTTAAAATTAAATACCATATCTGTTCTAAGTGTTCTTCCCCATTTATCACTATTTCGAGCCCTAGATTTGCAATCGTTTGATTCACACATCGATAGCCCAATTAACCTTAGGGCTATTGATGAGTGAATGCCGAAGATCAAAACCCATCCAAAAATTCATACTTACAATGTGGAATCGAGCTCGATTGGTTAGTCAAGCCAAAAGTAAAAAACACGATCGTGGATCAAGAACAGCGAGTAATTAAGAAGAAATAGAGGTTGAGAGAGATGAAATGGCGAGTTGTGAAGGTCTAGCAACGTTCAATTTATAGTATAATGGCTCGGATGCTCTAAATGGTAATTGTTGACCATGAATGAATATTGACGCGTTTATAATTGAAATTGGAATCAATTGATTGTAAATTGACGAGTTGATTACGTGCATTATTCCATACACGAACCATCTATACAATTATTTCCAAATTTGTGTTAGATTTAAAGTCAAAAATAAAAAAAATAAAAAAATAAGGTAGCAGTTCGCACGCTGGTTCTCAGCAGCGAACAGTAGCAGAGGGTAAGAAGGCCATTTATAAAATTTCAATCGGGATAATTCACAAGATGGGCTGTGGCACAACTGGTGAGGACGCGTGTGTGTGGTTGTGGCTTGGCTCCGGTTCGAGCCTCAGGAGAAGCAGCCATTTTTTTTTTAAGTGAAGGAAGGGTAAGGGGGTTTGGGCCGGGTTTCCAGTGGGCGGGGATTGAGTTGTTGGGCTTCAGATCTGGGCTGGTACATGGGCTAGTGGTGTAGGTTTAGTTAGTGGATTATTTGTTTAGTCAAGACTTTTACAAAAATGATTATTATTTATTATAACTGATTATTATTATTATTTTTATTATTATTATTATTATTATTATTATACTTATATATATATATATACATATATATATATAAGTTGTGTGGTCGGAAAAAAATAAAACTCAGGCACATTATAATATACGTATTAAAATTTAAAATTTTCGTGATGTTACAGTCTCCCCTACTTTTAGGAACTTCATCCCGAAGTTAAAGAAAGACATTAGGTTTACAATTGGTCGACTACCGAAAGCCTTGATAAAATTTCACACTACCTTAACGTACTTGTAAATTCATGATTACGTTCCGGACCGTAATTACCAATTTACCTTACATTAGGGTTTTGCGTCCTTTTATGACTCTACCGATTGTTGAGCAGGTTCGATAGTCTCCACCAGTCGTTGAGCAGGTGGTAGGGCCTCTCCCGACTGTTGGAAAGACATGATGACCTCTACAATCGTTAAGTAGGTTGTTTGGTAGTCAACTAACTGTCGTACAAGTAAGCAAGTATGATCATAGATATAGCAATCAGTTCTCATTCAGACAAGCATGCACACAGATGTTATGATAATACTTGAATTTTATTACGTGAAAATAAAATGTCAATACATGTAATTAAAGAGAAAAATAGACATCATTCAGATGGTAGAGTTTGCTGTTCAGTAGCTGGAGGGTCTCAAGTGGGTTATTTGGAGCAGCAAGGGTGTTGTAGCAGGAATTCGGCAAGCGTCCGTAAGATGTCCATACCTTTGACAATTGGTACACTGACGGCAGGGCACTTGGGTTGGATGGTGATACTGGCAGGTGTCACACTTAGGTAGCTTCCCGCGGTATTGTTTCTTGTTGGGTGGGGTAGTGGTGTCTTTTGCAAAATTCCTGGCCTTGCGCTTTCCGTTGGTTGAGGCCTCAGTTTTGATTTTAACGGCAGGTTGGGGAGTATCTTTTGCAACAGTTTTCTTCTCCCCTTTCGGGGTCAGGGTTCCTGCCTTTACATGGTTATCTGTTAAGGTGGCAGCCAACCGCTTTGCTTCCTCCAAAGTAGCCGGGTTGGTGGGTTGATTAGGGTTTGGGGTCTCGCGACATGTGTTGACTAGATGGCCATACCTACCACAATTGGTGCACAAGCGACACGCTGATACAGTGGGATGATGTCGATTGCATGTGTTACACAATGGATAGTTTCTTGTATAATCCCTGGTCTTACGTTTCTGATTCTTGGTAGTTACCGCGGCCACGATACTTGTTTTCTTGCCTTTCCGAACAAAGGTCCTGTTCCTTTCGTGATTTCCAACGCCATTTCCATTGCCATTCCCATCCATTTGGATGTCTTGAGTCAACAAGTTAGAAACCAGAGTTGTGATTTGTTGCGCCAATTGTTGGGAAATAATCGCAGCTAGTTGGGCATCACCTCCATTGTTGTGGTTAGTGTTGTGGTCGGGGTTGTGGTTGCTGTTCCCTTCCTTATGATTGTCACCATTGTTAATGCGAGTGTTGTGACGTGGAGACATGATCTGTAGGAGACACAATGAAATGAATGAGGTTATATAAGGAATGTAATCATTTATTCATTAATTAAAACGAATAAACGAAAACGTTGACTTATCAAAGATTCTAGATTCTAATAACATATGAAGACATGCTTTAGCCTATAAGTGAACACTCATCCCGAGAATTCCCAGGTAGGCATCCGGGTCCCTCATCTGATTGGGATATATGCACAATGCCAGCCTAGACAGAAGACTCAGAATACAGGCTTTCACCCTTCCAGATTGCACGTGTTCGTTATTAAGATCTAGAACTTCGACGAGATCTCAAGGGGGTTCAGGTTAAACCCGAGGAATTTGTCCTATTAGTCTAAGAGTAGATCCACTGATGGAGAGCAACCTTCTTGTAAGGATGAAAGTAGGGTAGGGGGAGATAGAGAATAGCAAGTAAGAGAAGCAAGTACTGGTTAAATCCTATGGTTATAGACTAGATTATTTTTCTAATAACCTAATTCCCTATAACCATGGCTCTGATACCAATCTGTAACACCCCAACCGATGGCGGAAACATCGGGATGTCACGTATTGATGATTGTTCAGTAGCTCATGGTGAATAATAAATTCCATTAAATGATTTAAATGAATTACATACAATTGTTCTAGAATTTTGTACATCAAATTGAATAAAACTATACACATATATCTTCAAGCATCAATTCAAATCTTCAAGCAAATAGAACCTGAAACATGTTAAGTTGAAAATGTTTTGGGTCAACAAAAGTTGGTGAGAATTACATAGGTTTTTGATAATTGAATAAAAATGTTGTGCAATTCATGTGTCATGTCAATCTAGTCCATATGTGAGAACATACTAGAAATAAATCGAGTGCATAACCAACCCTGGTGACTGTTATAATATGATACATCCCATACGCTCATGGTTCACTTGAATATGTTATACGATAACAAACACCCACGCTACCTTTGTAGGAGGCACGTATCCGGGTGGGATTGTCAGTCCAATAGATCTATCAATGTATACTGTCGGCTTGTACGGAGTTAATGATTATGCTAGAATGGTGCTTACTCTAATCATGCTCAAGACATAATGCAACATAGAAAACACATAGACACATTGATGATTGAATTGCATAAATGATGTTATAACATGTTTCACCCCAAAAATGGTGATAAATAAAGGGGCTATGTAAAACTCACCTTGGTAAAATGTTATATCTGTTGAGAAATTTGGATAATTGTGTTGCCCAAATGTATCAAGTATCACCCTATAATGAGGTAATAAATATGTCTAAGTCTATCAAATCTACAAATGTATAAGTTTCTAGGGCTTCGAATTGGGGATAATTGCTCGTTTGATTAATATTAAAAATATTCGCCATTTGAGATAAATTTAGTAAATAAATAACCAAAAATCTTTTTATGAAATTTAAATTTAGGATGATCACAATAATGTGTTTAAAGTATAAAAATAATTTTTACAAAATTATTTTCTTTAAAATAGATTATTAAATCTATTTATTACAATTTGTCAAACTTTAACTTTAATAATTAAAAATTACTAAATTAAAGAATTATCAGTTTAAAAATCACATTTCTGTTCTAAATGATCAGAAATAATTTGTATAAAATTTTGGTGCAAAAATATTAAAAATTGGATTTATTATGAATTAATTATTATTAAAACTAACAAAAATTGATTAAAAATATTAAATAAATGATTTTTCAGAAATAAAAATCATTTCTGAAAGGCTTAATGTTATAAAAACTCAGGATAATTTTTGTGGAAATTAATAAGATCGTTTTGATATTTTTATAAATAAAATAGAATAAACTTGATTTATTTATTATATATATTAACTAAATTAATTTTTGAAAACTAAAAATTGTGAGTGAAACTTTTTCATCAGATTCACTTAAGATAATTTTTGTAGAATAAATAAAAGAGTTTTGATAATTTAAAATGAATTTATAAGATTATATGTATAATATATGCTTATTTGTTAAAAAGGAAAAGGAAACAAAAAAAATAGAATCCACTGCTGGGACTCGAACCCGCGTGGATTGGGGAGAGGGCACCAGACACAACCACTTGGTCCAGACCAGTGGTTGTGTTTTGTTTTAGTTCGTTAAAATTAAATACCATATCTGTTCTAAGTGTTCTTCCCCAATTATCACTATTTCGAGCCCTAGATTTGCAATCGTTTGATTCACACATCGATAGCCCAATTAACCTTAGGGCTATTGATGAGTGAATGCCGAAGATCAAAACCCATCCAAAAATTCATACTTACAATGTGGAATCGAGCTCGATTGGTTAGTCAAGCCAAAAGTAAAAAACACGATCGTGGATCAAGAACAGCGAGTAATTAAGAAGAAATAGAGGTTGAGAGAGATGAAATGGCGAGTTGTGAAGGTCTAGCAACGTTCAATTTATAGTATAATGGCTCGGATGCTCGAAATGGTAATTGTTGACCATGAATGAATATTGACGCGTTTATAATTGAAATTGGAATCAATTGATTGTAAATTGACGAGTTGATTACGTGCATTATTCCATACACGAACCATCTATACAATTATTTCCAAATTTGTGTTAGATTTAAAGTCAAAAATAAAAAAAATAAAAAAATAAGGTAGCAGTTCGCACGCTGGTTCTCAGCAGCGAACAGTAGCAGAGGGTAAGAAGGCCATTTATAAAATTTCAATCGGGATAATTCACAAGATGGGCTGTGGCACAACTGGTGAGGACGCGTGTGTGGTTGTGGCTTGGCTCCGGTTCGAGCCTCAGGAGAAGCAGCCATTTTTTTTTAAGTGAAGGAAGGGTAAGGGGGTTTGGGCCGGGTTCCAGTGGGCCGGGGATTGAGTTGTTGGGCTTCAGATCTGGGCTGGTACATGGGCTAGTGGTGTGGGTTTAGTTAGTGGATTATTTGTTTAGTCAAGACTTTTACAAAAATGATTATTATTTATTATAACTGATTATTATTATTATTTTTATTATTATTATTATACTTATATATATATATATATATAAGTTGTGAGGTCGGAAAAAAATAAAACTTAGGCACATTATAATATACGTATTAAAATTTGAAATTTTCGCGATGTTACACCATACTTTTACAAAACTTATTTACATTACTTTGGAAACAAAGGGAAAGCTTATTTGTATGATATTATATTTCAACGGATATCTTACTATATTATAATGTATTAGATAATGGTAGTTTAATATACCCAAAAATTAAGAACTTATTTTATTTTGATGCATAAGGTACAACCCTGGCAAATTAGTCTTTTAAACACTAATTACACTTTAATCTCTCATCTTAATTACATTTTAATCTATCAAATTTACTTAATTTTTTCCTTTTTTTGAATAATAATGAAACTTTTCTCCCTTATTTTAAGCAAACCACCATAACGATTTTTAGACGAACATATTTGTTTCATACGTTAATAGTACTTTCTTCAAAAAGTTACATCATAAAAACCAACATTTCATTCTCTTTAATTTGAGTATAACATTCCTATTTTTGTATTTAAATTTTTTTATGTTCCACGTGATTAACAATATCTAGGCTGAGCAATAATTGAACTACTAACTGAACTGAACAAAAAAACATACAAAACTGAATCGGAATCGTTCAAACTGAAACGAATCATTCATATATTCATAGGAAGGCTCTCGTGCGATTGAAGCATGAAATACAAACGCTTGGTGCATAGTTAAGTTCGGTTAAGTTTGGTTATCAGCCTCAACCGAAACGGAAATCAACGTTATGGTTAATCAATCTTATTAACCAAGCGGTTAATTGGTTTGGTTTATTTAGTTAGATTATCAATTTTATTTTGGTTTAATTAATTTGGTTAATAGCTAAAACTAAACTTTGGCTAACATTATTGTTTTAAAGTATATGAAATTAATGTATAGATGATAAAGTGTTTAAATATATTTATTATTTAGTTTCCGTTCAGTTAATTTTGGTTAACTAAGGGCAAATAAACGATACAAAGTTAATTCAGTTTTGATTTATTTCATTTCGGTTTCGTCAATTTCGGTTAAGGCTTTAGTTATTCTTCACCTCTAGATATTGTAAATCACATAACACATCAATATTTTTTTAAATAAAAGAATTGCAATACTATACTCAAATTCTAAACAATAAAATGACCGTTTTTATAATGTTTTTTTTTTAAATATTAACCTATGGAAAAATTATGCTCATTTACAATTCGTAGTGTAGTTGCCAGGTGTCTTAAAATAAGGAAGTGTTTGGTATGATAGAATGAAAAGGGGAATGGAATGGACCATAACGAGGTAATGAAAATAGTGTGTTTTGTTGGTTAAAGGAATGGAATCATTCATTCCACAAGGCATTCCATTCCCTCAAAACCATTCCATCCAACCCCCATGTTTTTTTTCATTCCATCTCTCATTCACCATTTACTAACAACACCATAACCCACCACCGCTGCCGCCACCACCCACCACCGCCATCGCCCACCACCGCTGCTGCCCACAACCCACGACCGCCGTCACCACTCATGTAAGACCCTTACCCCAAATCTAATCTTAATCATGATTTAGTGGGTAATTATAAAAGGTACATTTCTAAGGATAAATTAAAAGTCAAACATTTCCATTAGAACAACACAAGTTTCAAAATGGCGGACATGTTCTAAGTCGACACTACCCAAACACTTCCAAAATGACATTTTTCGTTCGGTTTGCTTGCTTGATCCTTGTCCGGGAGTCACATCATACCTACAACCTGTCAAACACATAACATACAAGGTTAGTTAGCCTTGGAAAACGATTTAGATCGACTACGGAAGTCCGTAAGCAACGCAGGCTAGGTGAACGGCCGTTCACCTTGGGTGAGTGGGCCGTTCGCCCTTTCCAGAAGTTTCTGACCTGAATTTGTTCACCCTGAATGGCCGCTCACCCTTCCGAAAGGCAGTTCGGATTGCCTGATCTGCTCTTGGGTCATTTTAGGTCATTCTCCTTAGCTCGGATGAGGGACTCGACGCTCGTAAACTCGTTTTAAGGCGATTTTACGATGATCTACGCCTTGGGCTCTACAATCCACTTTAGGGAATTGTCTATGCCTTGGTCTTACACATCGACTGCTTGATGTTCATGAATTCACCCATTTTGACCCATATTATGATCAAGATGGTGACCACTATACACATGGTCATGTTTTGTCTAGTTTACCATAGCTAAACGCTAAGGCATCATGTCTCGACTATTTTCATTACTTTGTTAGTTTCTAAGCTACAATCAACAATCATTCCCATCATATCTAAGTGCATCAGTTGTCACAAATCCTTAAGTCTAACTTTACTACATGGTCAACTGCAAAACTTGTTGTCAACAATTCTTTGTCAATAATAACATATCAATAACTTGGATAATTAGGCTAAGTAATTCATACAAACGATGTACATATGACGTACCTCAAAACTTCCCCTTTTGGCGAGCGTCCGCCTCGCTCTTAACTTCCTTGCTTCCACTCGATTCGCCTATCCAAGCAAACCAAGCTATCGTTAGAATCTATTATCAATGTCCTACGACATACATAACCCATACAAGTGTTCAAATTATCGGATGTGGTTTTCACCCAACAACTTATTAGTCCGTATTTCATTCAAGCGTTATAACGAACACTTGGTGGGCACATTTTGACTAGTGAATTCATGAGTATATTCTTTGTTTACAACCTACCCTTTCTTTCAAGCAATTTACTCAACTCAAGTTGTTTATCAAAATTTAACAATACAAGTTCATTAACAAGCATTATATCTCATATTTTAGTAAAAGCATTTGGGGTTTTTCATCAAGGGGGTCGAACCTTACCCTTCTCAGACAAGTCTTTGGTACCTAGCATATATATTTACATATAAGTAATACTTAACCTATGTTCCTAATGGGATAATAATGTTAAAATAGAATTTTTGAAATTTGGGTGTTACAACTCACCACTGTCGTCTTCGTTGCCGCCACCAACCACCGCCACCACCCGCTACCACCCATCACCATCACCCACCTACCACCACCGCCATCCAACACCACCCAACGCCGTCCACCACTGTCTCCACCACCTGACACCGTCACTCACCATAATTTCCTCTACCCACCACTACTACCGCCATGCACCACCACCCATCACCGCCACTACTCACCATTGTCACACACCCAACATCACCTCCATCCACCTCCACCCATCGCCATCGTTGCCACCACCCACCACCGTCGTCACCACCACCCACCATCGTCGTCGCCACCTACCACCATGCTACCGCCACACACCGCCGCTAACCACCACCCACCACCGCCATTACTCACCATCTTCGCCCACCCACCACCACGTCCATCCACCTCCACCTTCCACCGTCGCCACCACCCACCACCGCCGCTACCGCCAAATATCACCACCCACCATTACTACTCACCATCGTCACCCACTCCCCATCACGTCCATCCACCTCCACCTCCACCTTCTACCGTCGCCACCACCGTCACCACCACCCACCACCGACGCTACCGCCATATATTACCACCCACCATCACCGCCACCGACAACCACCCACCACAACCACTCACCACGGATTTTATTCCTTTCTCTTTCCTGCCTATCCAACAACACAAAGTAATGTTTTGTTTCATTCCTACATGGCAACCATACAAGACATGGAATGGTAATGATCTATTCCATTATCTTGTCCATTCCATTACCTCGTCCATTCCATTCTCTCTCCATTCCATTACCCCATACCAAACAGACCCTAAGGGAAAAATGTGTAACTTTTATTTAAATAAGGATTATTAGATTTTTAATAATCCCAACTATCACAAGTTGGCCACTACCACTCCTAGCTAACCACTTGATCACCACCACTCCCAACTAGCAACTTATTTTCCTCTATCACCCTCAATCTAACTAAATCCTAACCCAGTTAGTTTTTGCTGATGTGCGGCAGCTGCCACGTCACATACAAAAGGCCGCCACTAAATAAGTGTTATAGCAGCATGCCACGTCATTAAAAAGTGTCACGTCAACAAAATAAAAACTTCCTGAGTTAGGGTTGAGTTAGTTTGGAAGTAATAGAGGAAGATAAGTTGAAAGTTGTGGTGGTCAAATGATTAGTTTGGAGTAGGAGCGGTAAACATGTGATACTTGTGGTTATTAAAATAGTAATCCGTTAAATAAACAAAAGTTGAGTAAACTTAAGGTAATTAAAGTGTAATTAAGATGAGGTTTTGTACTTTACGGATGACATTCTAAAAGATTCTTAACTTTTGAGTATCTTAAAATACCGTTATCAAATCTATATCTATAACTATATATAAAAGGAAAACACTCATATGATGACATGACATTCATTGGTGTCATCCTCCCCCTTAAAAAAAACCAAACCGCGTATAAAGTTTTCGCCTCCACCAAACCCTGAAACCAACCCTCACCTAATTCACCCAATCTTCAAGCGTACAAACTATACCTACACAAGATAGATTCGTATATTTCAAGAACCATCAAATAGGTATCAACAATTGGTGTTGTTCATCTGGGCATTCCCTAAATCAATATGCAGTTCTTTTCTTTCACATCGATTTTGAGTGTATTTAGAGCATACTTATGTCTATTTTGAGCATAAAGGTTCAAACTGTTGTTTTATTTTGAGTTGATGATATAGTTTTAATCGGAACTGGAGTGGCTACTAGCACCAAATCAACGAAGGGCTAATCAGTAGAATATATCCATTCTGTATTTAGTATTGGATTTCTTATTTGTTGATTATGATGAATGTTTTATACAAAAATATATGTTATACAATGTGTTTATGATATTTTTTAGTTGATTCGTTCTTTATTCACTTATTTTTTAATTAGGGTTTGTAAAAATTGAAATCTCTACCTTTTGTTTTCATTTGTTACAGCCTTCTTTTTCTTAGATCGTTTGTTTATTTTGTAATTATTTTAGAGTTTATAAAGATACAATGATTTGGGTTTTGTTGTTTGTTTTCTTATTATTTTTGTTTTCATTTGTTTTTTTATTTAGGTTTTATTCAATTCAATGAAGAAGTAAAATCATTGTTATCTTCATAGTCGGAGATAGTAACATTTTTTAAGGAGATTTGGTAAAGTTAATAATAAAGCTTATTTCAAATCTCCAACAATTGGTCACGTAGAATTAACATTGATAAGTTTTTTTGTATTGTTTTAGGATGATCTCGAGTATCGTTGATTTGGATCAAGCAGAATGCAGGAACTTTTGGTATCAAATAGTCCTTAGGTTGTGCTAGCTTGGGTAGCAAAGGGCTTGAGTTTGTTGTTGTCTTGTTACTAATCGAAGCCCTAAATTATTGGCCATAAGTTTAAAGTTTATGCCTACATCTGTAACTTTTTAACTTTGTTGTTGGGCTATGATGAATCTATATCTATATCTATATATACTATATTATAAAGCATGAGGAAAGGATGACCGTAAAAATTTAAGTAAATACAAGTGTTTATGCTTATGGTACAATAGTAAATGAGGTTAGTTTAGGGGCAAAGTTGTCTTTTCTACACTCTTTAAATTACTATAACATTTGTGATAATTTAAGGGTGAGTTTCAAAACTTAGATGAGAAGTTGGAAAGTTGAATTTATGTTTTTTTAAATTACTATAACATTTGTGAGTTGTGACAATGTTAGTGAGTTTCAAAACCGAAAAGAGGAGTTGAAAAGTTAAATTTGTGTTATCTTGGAAACTAAAGGATACTGGGATGCTTCATTTTTTTAAGCGGATAGATATTTTAATATCAGTCATAAATCGATTAAATAGATGCAATCTTAAGCAGATCGAAAACCTCACCTATTTGTGTACAAATGGGAAATGACTAGCTTCTTTATTCACCATATATCTTTAGACGTCACAAGAAACCTAGCAGATCAAAGGTAGGTTTTTCAGTTTTTGGTTCTAATTCGTATGTTGTTTGATATTTGTTTGTTTTGAATGAAAGAAACACAAAGGCCATATAGAGAACCCATTAATGATCAATGGCAGTGGTGGCATTCATTTTCTGATGTGTGTTTACTTTTTTATATTTTTGCTCTTATGCATTGCTTTTAGAGGGTTTGCAATTATCCAATTAGATTAGTATAAATGGTTTGACATATTTCTTTTTATTTGAACAAAATAATATGAACAAGCTATGCATAAGCCATCAACGAAGGTGCCAACCCCACTAATAATGATCAACAGAGGCGAATGTTTTCACACACACGTACGTGTTTTATTTTAAGCATTGTTAAATGAAATAATCTTAAATATTAAAACCCCCAAAATGGTCTTGATCATGTATAAGAATTGTCTCGATTCTTGGTATGTTCTTCGGTTTAGGATATTTCATATCATACCAAATGGTTTAGTTTACTTTTAATATTTGAAAATGTTTAGGCGATGTACTTCTTACATTGCAGTGCGGTTTTTATTTATTTAAGTTGTACGGTTTATATTAATGGATTATGTTTAACAATATAATTGGATTAACTGAGTATGATGATGATGATGATGATGATGATGATGATGATGATGATGATGATGTTTAACAAAATAATAATTGGAGTACTCTTTTAAGGTTTAAGTATATCCATTTTAGCTTTTTTTTATGCATTCTTATCTAGATTCGGCTAATTAATTAGTGAAACCAAACAAAATTTTATGTTGTTTGCTTGATAAACTAAGTTTGGCATACGGTTGAAACTTAATATTGTTATAACAAAATCTTAAAACACACTTGAAAGGCACGAAACTATAAACATTTGTTGAATTTGGAACTTTAAAGATGACACATATGTGTGTTTAACTTTTCAAATTCAGGAGTTGGATTGATATTTCTGATTTTATACACATGTATTTTCATTTTGCATATTCTCAAAATCAATTAATAAAGCTTTTCCATGAAACAAGTTAAACTTTAAATTCAAAGTGTGTCATATATTAAAACATAATTAAAAAAAAGCACTACATTATACTTTGGCTTATTGCTTCAGTTAATACAGACACGAAATGACTTGAGGAAGCGAAACATCATAGATAACCACAACTTCAAAAACGGTTTGCAATCATGACATTTAATATGTTGTGCTCCATTTCTATGAGTTCAACAAACAATACCAAAATCATGCAAGCATCATGTTGTTGCAAAGTTAAGCCAAAACTCTACCAAGGCTTGGAACAAGACATCACTCACAAAATTTCTACTGGTTCATGAGGTTAGAGGATATTATGATAATTTTCATCTCAAGTTAAATTTCCGGTTATTAGTCGACAACTGATTGGACCCAATGTTCATAACTGATTTACCAAGCCGAAATAATTAAAACCCATCGGTTTTGAAATACCTTAATCAAAAGTTATGGTTATGACTCAAAACCAAATTGATCTAAATAACAACTTGTGCATGCCTTGAAAATCACAAACCGAAGTTTTGTGTTCCCCGCCGCAATGTGCGGCCAACCCACTAGTATGTATATATATATATATATATATATATATATATAATAAACCAATGCAATAAATCCAATATGACACTCAAAGAGGCCAACCTCCTCATTAAGTGTGCCATGTGGTATTAAGTGATTTTAGGAAAAAAAAATATTTAAAAACAAAATTAGATTTTTCTCTCTACTGTTTCCACCCATAAGTTTTTAAACGTTAATAACATTTATATACGAGATTTTTTAAAGAAAAAAAGTACACCAAATTAACAAGCGTTTTATTATCTTTCCAACGAGTACCATAGTGCTATATAAAAACGGAGAAAAAAAATGACTATTTTTTTGTTTGAAGTATTAGATGTTAGCATTGGATTTATAGATTGTTTTAGGTTAGGTATTGAATATTGATATTAGAGTTATGCATTTTGACAAAATTACAATTTTTGTCCTTTATATAAGCCAAAACTTTGGATTAGGTCCTTTAAAACATTTAGTTTCAGTGTTTGTCCTTTATATGAAAAGTTACTACGATTTTTTGTACTTTAAACTTAACCAAGTTTAAAAAGTCAGTTAACTCACCCCACGTGCAATGCATGTGAGGGTATAAATGTAATTTCACCCCCTTTTAATCCCATATAACTCTGATTTTTTACTACCGTCTCATAACCATCTTTCCCAAATTTTAAAACCCCCAAATTTTACCATCTTCTTCCTTTGTGAAAACCCTATGATGGATGAATTTCGACCTCGTTTTTTTATTCGTAAACTATTACAACAATCTAATATTATGAATTATACGGTGTGATCTTCAACCTCGATTCAGATTTTTTTTAGAATATTAAGATTGGTTTTCTAATCTTCGAATACCTTGCTTGAAGTTGGTTGTTGACATTTGTTTTCCATCACGTTGCATCATGGTGGTTGATAACTCACATAATTAACATATAAAACGGGCATAAATAGTCTCATAATATGATACAATTAAGGTTATATTAATAATATTAGATACTTAATTCATTCCTATTTGTATTTATTAGGAAACTGGAGCTCCAAGACGGAAACAGAGGATTTCCGGGTGAAAACATCCGAAATTGGGAGATTCCTGAAGATACGAGACTTTCAGCTAGTTCACTATATCTTTTGAAGGCAATCCCGGGACTTAAACAATAGTAAACTCAGCCTTAGAGCGACCAAGCACGCCCACGCTCACTTGCACGATGGTCATGCACGCGAGAGAACAACGTAGCAAACTTGGAGAGCAAGAAATCAGAGACATCAGCATATGCATGCCCGTGCCATATACACATGCACGGCCGTGGAAGTGACAAAAAGGACAGACAATGTCTTCCATGCAGCAACAGAACATACGTGAGACAACAAGCACGCCCTTAAAACTCTTGGGCACGCTCGTGCTTCCCGTGGAGCTTTATAAATAGCAAGCTAACCCCCACCATTTGTTCATCCCTTCACACCTTGACTTAAGCCTTCTTTGGTCGACTTCCAAGAGTCTTCCAGAGGCCTTGGGGTCTTGTGGGAGGCCTTAGGGCCATCCTAACACACCCAACCAGGCTAGGCCCCGTCCTACCTTGATCATTAAGGCCAAGTAAGGGATCGTAGATTAGTATGCAATAAACAACGAGGATCGTGAGGATCATGAGAGACTACATATCACTTGGAGATGGATAGCTTGTCTATGAGCAGCCATGATCCTTGTGTTGACATTTATATGGTTGTATCTTTCTATTATTCACGAACCCGCTTTGATTTGTAGACTTTTATTATTATTAATAGTAGTTTATTTTTAGTTATTTGTACGTTGTGTTATCTTCTTCTAATCTTTATTTGTTTATCTTTTGGTAGGTTTGAATGATGATTAACTTAATAACTAAAATCAACCTTAACTTAATTAATAAACTAACTAGAGGTATAATCAGCTTCTGGTAGTCTCGAGCTAGATCCAAGGCAAGGAAACCGGTAGTGAGACAGAGCCTTCGGGCTTCTGATATCCAAACCGGATTCTAAGCAATGGCTTCTGAAGTGGACCAGATCTGAGTGATACATTTCTGGTTCTTACCAGATGTTTGAATGATCTTTTTGGCAAAGGATGGTTTCCCTACGAGCGCACCAGTGATCTCCGGATTGCACGCCTTTAGGATTATGTGCCGCATTTGTTAAGGATTTCATTCAGTTCGGGAGGTTATGGGTTGGGTAATTAAGTCATCATTTATTTAAACTAACTTTATATTTAATTGATCAATAAATCATAATGTGTCACTTAATAGATAAATAAAATAAAGATTCTTTACCTAGTTAGGGGATCCGAGGTTGCCAGGAAAGAGAGACCCTTCGATACGGAACGCGAGAACTAAAGGGAGGTGTTTGATGTCCCGGTTCGGGAATGAAGCCTCCGATGCAAGAAGATGATAAGTTCGAGGACCAGCAGCAGCGGAACTACAGGGGGGTCAGGGGGGTCCGTTGACCCTCCTGCCCCATGTCTTCTTAACAATCGGATCTGTCTTGCAGTTGATTTTTATACTCTGACCTTCAGGACTATAGGTCAAAGAGTACGAAAACAAAGATTAGATGAGGCAAAAGAGGAAAAGTTGGAAAGAGTTCACCGGAATTTATTTCTCTGATCCATGTTGGCCGCTACAGTGAAGAAATGGAGGTTTTATAATTAGGTGAGGAAGATGATAATATAGATAAATAGGAGTAAATGGTGGGGGCATTTTGGTAATTAAGCAAAGCTAATGTATGCAATAAATTAATGTACTCAGACATTTCTTATCAAATCTACACCCTACTAATATAATAATAATTTAAGATTACTTACATTTTTTAGATGTAATTCTTTTATTTTGCTAGAGTTTTTTTTACTATCTTATTTGATTTAATTCAAATTAAAAAACTCGATGTTTAATTTGTTTTAATTTTTTTACTTACTTATTTTTATTTTAACTAAAAATAACTAATATAAAACGCTAAAAAATACATACATATGTGTGTATATTATATTGACCCTCCAAGTAAAATTTTCTGGTTCCGCCACTGAGGACCAGAAACTTGACCGCAGTTTGAGGAGCCCGGTATACGCGAGGCCCTGGCGGAGTACCCCAGGTGGACGCACGCTGGAGAGCTTCTGCATTCTACTCAGTAGTCGCCTCCGCTTCTCTATCAAGGAGTCAACACTTCAAGACCACTCTCGTTTTCCGCACAATTAATTAACTTAAATTATTAATCTTAATAATAAACTTAACTACTTATACGGAGGGCCCCGAGATGTGCATATCTATCTACTATTTTATTTTTTCTTTTTTAAAACCAAACCTTTTTAAAAACTATTTTTATTAAAGAACCCCTCCGTTTTATTTTCTTTTTAAAACCCAATCGATTAAATGATGAAAGGTTGAGTAGAGGAAAGTGTGAACTCTGGAATACGATACTCAATACTTACCCCAAAGACTATACTATGCACGTCAGGTTCTCTGCCTATGTGTTGGTTTTAGTTTCTAAAGTAATTATTGTTTACTTTATAAATTTAAAACTTTGTTAATGAGGGTTTAGTAAAATCAGTCTTTTCCTCCAAACCATTGTTTTGGGATTCATAAATCAAAGTTTTTGGCACCAAGGAAATTGACATCTTTTAAATACTAAAACCAAACGCATAATCATGGTGGTGTGTTTTCAAAATTTCCAGGACGGATGTATGAAAGAGGCTTGGAAGACATTGTAGACATGTTAGACATCGATAAGTTTTCTGTTCACACAATGGATGGTATTTTGGAACATCTAGGTTATGATGATAGGTGTGTTAGGTACTACCACTATTTAATTCAAAATGGTGAGTTAGATTTTGGACAAAAAGCCTTAGGTAGTGATGTTGATGTCATAGATTTTGAACAATATGTGTAGAGCAACAGAATAGGATGATGTCTATATATGTGGAACATGACACAACAACTGTACATGTAACACCCCAACCGATGGCGGAAACATCGGGGTGCCACGTATTGATGATTGTTTTCAGTAGCACATGGTATAATATAATTTTTAAATAATTTATTCAAACATAATATCCATAAATGTGAAATAATGTCTAAGAATTCAAATACATAAACTCAAATAACAACTTCAATGACTTCAAATAAACTTCAAGTAAAAATCCTCATGCTAACTCAAGCCTCAGCTTCATTGTTACCTGAAACATGTTAATTTTTGAAAGTATTTTGGGTCAACATAAGTTGGTGAGAATTACATAGGTTTTTGATGATAAAATGAATAAAATGTTGTGCAATTCATGTGTCATGTTAATCTAGCCCATATGTGAGAACATATTAGAAATAAATCGAGTGCATAATCAACCCTGTTGACTGTTATAAAATGATACATACCATACACTTATGGTCCCAATGAATATGTTATGCGATAACAAACACCCACGTAACCTTTGTAGGAGGCACGTATCCGGGTGGGATTGTCAGTCCAATAGATCTATCAATGTATACCGTCGGCTGATCAATGTTAATGATTATGCTAGAATGGTGCTTACTCTAATCATGCTCAAGACATAATGCAACATAGAAAACACATAGACACATTGATGATTGAATTGCAATGATAATGTTATAACATGTTTCACCCCAAAAATGGTGATAAATAAAAGGGGCTATGTAAAACTCACCTTAGCAAATGTTAACTTGTTGAAAAGATATGATAATTGTGTTGCCCAAAAAGATTCCAAATATCACCCTATAATAAGGTAATACGTAATAAGTCTAAGTCTAATTAACTAATAAGTGTATCCTAGGGTTTTGATTTGGGGATAATCAATTGTTGAATTTTAAATTAAAATGTTAATTCATAAAGGAAAATTGGATAATTAATGAAAGATAGTCTTTTTATAAAAATTGAATTTTGAATGTGCACATTAAAGTGTTTGAAGCAATAAAATAATTTTTATAAAATTATTTCATTTAAAATAGATTTTTAAATCTATTTATTTATAAATAGCCAATTATTAACTTTAATATTCAAAAATACTAAAATTAATGAATTCTTATTTTAAAAATCATATTTCTGTTCTAAATGATTAAAAATAATTTGTATAAAATTTTGGTGCAAAAATGATGAAAATTGGATTTATTATGAATTAATTATGATTAAATCTAACAAAAATTGTTTAAAAATATAAAATAAATGATTTTACTGAATTAAAAATTATTTCAGTAAAGTTTAACTTTATAAAAAGTTAGGATAATTTTTGGGGAATTTAATAAAACTGTTTTGATATATAAATGGATTTTTATAAATATAATAGTATAAAAATGATTTAATTATTATAATTATTAAATAAATGAATTTCTGAAAAATAAAAATTACAAATAAATCTTTTATATCAGATTAAACAATAATAATTTTTTTAGAATTTATAAAATAGTTTTGATATTTTAAAATGAATTTAAAAGATTTAAAAGGATTTAATATATATATAATTGTTTGTTTTTAAAAAAGAATAAAGAAAATAAAAGAAAGGAACAAAAACCTGTCAGAGCCGGGACTCGAACCCGGGTGACCACTGGAATGGACCATGGTCACAACCACTTGGCCTAGGCCGGTGGTTGTGATGTTTCTGGTTTCAAATTAAATAAATATACATACGCGAATCAAGTTTATCCCCAAATATAATCACGACGAACCCTAGAATTACAATTGAATGATTCAGGCAACTATAGCCCGATTAATGTTAGGGCTATTGTTGCTTGAATGCCGATGAATAAACCCCACAAACAAACGAGGACTCACAGTGTAGGATTGATGTTAGAAGCCGGGTCAAGGCAAAAGTCAAACCACGAGCAATATAATGATAATCAGGGTGAATTAGAGAGATTGGGAGGTTGAGAGAGAGTTGTGAGCGATTTGTCAAGGTTCGCAGACCATCAATTTATACAGAGGATTAGGGTTAATGTTAATTGGAAGGTTTGACTTCTTATTGAATGCATACGCGTCAATTGATTAAATTAGTCAATGATTTATGGTTAATTGATGTGTATTCGAGTCAGATGAGGCCGGTAATCAACTAAATTTGCCAAATTAGGATCAATCACGAGTTAAGAAGGTTTGATTATACATACGCGTGATCACAGTTGACTTACCAAGTCAACTGTGATGAATTGAAAGAAGGTATAAGTTTAAAACGCGTTTGGTTTTATTCCAAGTAGATGGCCAGCCCAGTTGGTTAATGTGTGTGTTGTTTGTTTGGTTCAACTCGGGTTCGAAACCCGGCAAAGGCAAAACCCCCTTTTTTTTAACTAAATCAGACAAGGGGGGGTTTGGGCTTGGTTTGGGCTCAGTTTTTGGGCTGCTGACACTGGGCTGGTCCTACAGGTTTGGGTAAGGTGAAAATCAATTTAATTTAGTATATGTTAAAATTATTATTGTTATTATTATTATTATTATAAATCTTTGTTTATATAAATATATATATATAAAAATGCTAAAAACTAGTCGTTTAAATCCAAATTATTGGTAACGTATAATTATTAAATGCGTAATGTTACAGTCTCCCCTACTTTTAGGAACTTCGTCCCGAAGTTAAGAGAAACACTAGATTTACAATTGGTCAACTACTGAAAACCTTGATAAGATTTCACACTACCTTAATGTACCTGTAAATTCATGATTACGTTCCGGACCGTAATTATCAATTTACCTTACATTAGGGTTTTGCGTCCTTTTATGACCTTACCGATTGTTGAGCAGGTCTGATAGTTCCCACCAGTCGTTGAGGAGGTGGTAGGGCCTCTCCCGACTGTTGGAAAGACATGATGACCTTTACCAATCGTTAAGTAGGTTGTTTGGTAGTTAACTAATTGTTTGTACAAGCAAGTAAGTATAGATATAGCAATTAGTTCACATTCAAACAAGCATGCACACAGATGTTAAGATAATACTTGAATTTTATTACTTGAAAATAAAAATGTCAATACATGGAATTAAAAGCAAACAACGTTTAAATGGTGGGACTTGCTGTTAAGTAGTTGGAGGGTTTCAAGCGGGGTTATTTGGAGCGTCAAGAGCGTCGGTAGCAGGGATTCGACAAGCATCTGCAAGATGTCCATACCTTTGACAATTGGTGCACTGTCGGCAGGGTACTTGAGTTGGATGGTGATACTGGCAGGTGTCACACTTAGGTAGGTTCCCATTGTATTGTTTCTTGGTGGGTGGGGTAGTGGTGTCTATTGCAAAATTCCTGACCTTGTTCTTCCCGTTGGTTGAGGCCTCAGTTTTGATTTCGACGGCAGGTTGGGGAGTATCCTTTTTCTTTTCCCCTTTACGAGTCAGGGTTCCTGCCTTCACATGGTTATCTGTTAGGGTGGCAGCCAAACGCTTTGCTTCTTCCAAGGTAGCAGGGTTCCTTCCCCACACCGTGTCTTGAATCTGCATCGGTAAGCCACCAATGTATTTTTCGATCGCAATGGGCAAAGGGGTGACTTTGTGGGGTAGCAGTAAGCTAAGTTCGTGAAAACGAGTGTTGTAAGCGAGGTTTTCCCCACTGTCTTGAGCAAGATCGTGAAATTCATCTTCCAGCTTCTTAATTTCATTACGAGGACAGAACTCCGCCTTCATAATGTCTTTAGCTTGATCCCAGGTTAAGGCTAGTGCAGCTTCGGCTCCACGAGTGCGTTTTTCTTCATTCCACCATGTGAGCGCTCGTTTATGGAGAACACTCATGGCGTAACGAACCTTGAGATTGTTGGGGCACTCACTGTTGATGAAGGTATTCTCAATACCCTCAAACCATTGGAGAAGTCCAGTAGCTCCTTCTTCACCGCTGAACTTTGGAGGGTTACAAGAGTTGAAATGTTTAAGGGTGCGAGCTTGGGGTCCATTACCATTGCCATTCCCGTGACCATTCCCGTTGCCGTTCAATTGGATGACCTGAGCAAGTAAATTGGGAACCAGAGTTGCAATTTGCTGCGCCATTTGTTGAGAAATGATCGCAGCCAGTTGAGCATCGACCCCATTGGTGTTGTGACCAGGACCTTGGTCATGGCCATGGTTGTCACTACCTTCATCGTGGTTCTCACCAGTGCTGTTGCGAGTGCTGCGACGAGGAGGCATGATCTGTAATAGACACAATGAAATGAATGAGATTATATAAGGAATGTAATCATTTATTCATTAGTTAAAACGAATAAACGAAAACGTTGATTTATCAAAGATTCCAGATTCTAATAACATATGAAGACATGCTTTAGCCTATAAGTGAACACTCATCCTGAGAATTCCCAGGTAGGCATCCGGGTCCCTCGTCTGATTGGGATATATGCGCAATGCCATCCTAGACAGAAGACTCAGAATACAGGCGTTCACCCTTCCAGATTGCACGTGTTCGTTATTAAAATCTAGCACTTCGACGAGATCTCAAGGTGGCTCAGGTTAAACCTGAGGATTTTGCCCTATTAGTCTAGCAGTAGATCCAGTGATGGAGAGTAACTTTCTTGTAGGGATGATAGTAAGGATAGGAAGTAGGAGATAGAGAATAGCAAGCAAAAGAAGTAAGTACTTGTTAAATCCTATGGTTATAGACTAGATTATTTTTCTAATAACCTAATTCCCTATAACCATGGCTCTGATACCAATCTGTAACACCCCAACCGATGGCGGAAACATCGGGGTGCCACGTATTGATGATTGTTTTCAGTAGCACATGGTATAATATAATTTTTAAATAATTTATTCAAACATAATATCCATAAATGTGAAATAATGTCTAAGAATTCAAATACATAAACTCAAATAACAACTTCAATGACTTCAAATAAACTTCAAGTAAAAATCCTCATGCTAACTCAAGCCTCAGCTTCATTGTTACCTGAAACATGTTAATTTTTGAAAGTATTTTGGGTCAACATAAGTTGGTGAGAATTACATAGGTTTTTGATGATAAAATGAATAAAATGTTGTGCAATTCATGTGTCATGTTAATCTAGCCCATATGTGAGAACATATTAGAAATAAATCGAGTGCATAATCAACCCTGTTGACTGTTATAAAATGATACATACCATACACTTATGGTCCCAATGAATATGTTATGCGATAACAAACACCCACGTAACCTTTGTAGGAGGCACGTATCCGGGTGGGATTGTCAGTCCAATAGATCTATCAATGTATACCGTCGGCTGATCAATGTTAATGATTATGCTAGAATGGTGCTTACTCTAATCATGCTCAAGACATAATGCAACATAGAAAACACATAGACACATTGATGATTGAATTGCAATGATAATGTTATAACATGTTTCACCCCAAAAATGGTGATAAATAAAAGGGCTATGTAAAACTCACCTTAGCAAATGTTAACTTGTTGAAAAGATATGATAATTGTGTTGCCCAAAAAGATTCCAAATATCACCCTATAATAAGGTAATACGTAATAAGTCTAAGTCTAATTAACTAATAAGTGTATCCTAGGGTTTTGATTTGGGGATAATCAATTGTTGAATTTTAAATTAAAATGTTAATTCATAAAGGAAAATTGGATAATTAATGAAAGATAGTCTTTTTATAAAAATTGAATTTTGAATGTGCACATTAAAGTGTTTGAAGCAATAAAATAATTTTTATAAAATTATTTCATTTAAAATAGATTTTTAAATCTATTTATTTATAAATAGCCAATTATTAACTTTAATATTCAAAAATACTAAAATTAATGAATTCTTATTTTAAAAATCATATTTCTGTTCTAAATGATTAAAAATAATTTGTATAAAATTTTGGTGCAAAAATGATGAAAATTGGATTTATTATGAATTAATTATGATTAAATCTAACAAAAATTGTTTAAAAATATAAAATAAATGATTTTACTGAATTAAAAATTATTTCAGTAAAGTTTAACTTTATAAAAAGTTAGGATAATTTTTGGGGAATTTAATAAAACTGTTTTGATATATAAATGGATTTTTATAAATATAATAGTATAAAAATGATTTAATTATTATAATTATTAAATAAATGAATTTCTGAAAAATAAAAATTACAAATAAATCTTTTATATCAGATTAAACAATAATAATTTTTTTAGAATTTATAAAATAGTTTTGATAGTTTAAAATGAATTTAAAAGATTTAAAAGGATTTAATATATATATAATTGTTTGTTTTTAAAAAAGAATAAAGAAAATAAAAGAAAGGAACAAAAACCTGTCAGAGCCGGGACTCGAACCCGGGTGACCACTGGAATGGACCATGGTCACAACCACTTGGCCTAGGCCGGTGGTTGTGATGTTTCTGGTTTCAAATTAAATAAATATACATACGCGAATCAAGTTTATCCCCAAATATAATCACGACGAACCCTAGAATTACAATTGAATGATTCAGGCAACTATAGCCCGATTAATGTTAGGGCTATTGTTGCTTGAATGCCGATGAATAAACCCCACAAACAAACGAGGACTCACAGTGTAGGATTGATGTTAGAAGCCGGGTCAAGGCAAAAGTCAAACCACGAGCAATATAATGATAATCAGGGTGAATTAGAGAGATTGGGAGGTTGAGAGAGAGTTGTGAGCGATTTGTCAAGGTTCGCAGACCATCAATTTATACAGAGGATTAGGGTTAATGTTAATTGGAAGGTTTGACTTCTTATTGAATGCATACGCGTCAATTGATTAAATTAGTCAATGATTTATGGTTAATTGATGTGTATTCGAGTCAGATGAGGCCGGTAATCAACTAAATTTGCCAAATTAGGATCAATCACGAGTTAAGAAGGTTTGATTATACATACGCGTGATCACAGTTGACTTACCAAGTCAACTGTGATGAATTGAAAGAAGGTATAAGTTTAAAACGCGTTTGGTTTTATTCCAAGTAGATGGCCAGCCCAGTTGGTTAATGTGTGTGTTGTTTGTTTGGTTCAACTCGGGTTCGAAACCCGGCAAAGGCAAAACCCCCCTTTTTTTTTTAACTAAATCAGACATGGGGGGGGGGGGGTTTGGGCTTGGTTTGGGCTCAGTTTTTGGGCTGCTGACACTGGGCTGGTCCTACAGGTTTGGGTAAGGTGAAAATCAATTTAATTTAGTATATGTTAAAATTATTATTGTTATTATTATTATTATTATAAATCTTTGTTTATATAAATATATATATATATATATATAAAATGCTAAAAACTAGTCGTTTAAATCCAAATTATTGGTAACGTATAATTATTAAATGCGTAATGTTACAGTACACACCTATTTCTGTTCACCAAGTAAGGTTAGAATTAAGGAGATAACTGATAAAGATATAATGGCAATCCCTGGTATTACTACAGTTAAGGAGAGACTATGGTTGGGTTGGAAAAATGATGAAGGAGAAAGTAGTGAAACAACTAGACAATTTGAAGAAGTACAAAGTAGTGTTTTTGAAAAAGAATTAAATGTTACTTTAGATGATCCAAACTTTGATACATTCTTTGGTGAAAAGCTGATATGGGGGGTAATGGTAAAGAACAGGATCTGAATGATCAAGTTAATGAACAACACCATCCTTTAAATAATTAAGTAAATGAAAATTGTGTTGTAAACAACTATAATGATGAAGACAACTCTACTATTGAAGATTATTTGAATCCTGAAGATGGTACAGATGGTACTGAGAGTTTGTGGTAGGTATATTGTAAAATTTAAGGGTTTTAAAATTTGGGGAAGATGGTTATGAGATAGTAGTAAAAAATCAGGGTTATATGGGATTAAAAAGGGGGTGAAAGTATGTTTATACCCTCACATGCATTGCACGTGGGGTGAGTTAACTAACTTTATTAACTTGGTTAAGTGTAAAGGAAAAAAATCGTGGCAACTTTTCATATAAAGGACAAAGACTGAACTAAAGGATTTAAAGGACCCAATCCATAGTTTTGGCTTTTATAAAGGACAAAAATTGTAATTTTTTCTATGCATTTTTTAGCCTTTATGATAGGCGTTAATATTAGAGTTAAACATTATTTTAGGTTAGGTATTGAATATTGATATTAGAGTTATGCATTTTTAAGCCTTTATGAAATGTGTTAATACTAGAGTTATACATTGTTTTAGGTTAGGTAGCAATATTAGTATGTTAGAGTTGTACATTTTTTAGTCTTTTGGATATGTGTTAATATTAGAGTTACATTGGAGTTATACATTATTTTAGGTTAGGTGTTAACATTAAAGTTATACATTGTTTTAGGTTAGGTATTAATATTATAGTTATATATTTTTTTAGATTAGATGTAACATTAGAATTATACATTGTTTAAGGTTAGGCGTTAACATTGGAGATACATTGTTAATTGTTTTAGGTTAAGTGCTACCCGAAGCTTTCCTGCATGTAACTGTAAAGCGCATCATTCTATTTCATATGTAAAATTGATGTGTTATATTGGATTTCTCAACCCCGGGACGCTCCCGGGATATAATCTAGTTCGTGTATATGACCACGGATGATGATGTTGCCATGGCGTGATAGCGTTGGTGGATGGTAGGTGTTGATCTACAACCCCCCTGCAGCCATGGTGTACTCTTGATTTTTAAATTATGAGCCAACTTTTAACCATTTTAGAAGTTGTTTTAACCTTTTTAATAGATATTGAATTGCACTAATGCTAACATGGCCATCAATGAGGTCATCCTCACCCCTTGGGTGTGCCATGTGGCACTAGCTATTCTTTAAAAAAAACGCCATATATATTCTTTTATCATCATCTCTTTATCTCTAACCTCATCTACTCTCAAACCCTAATCTCATCTTCTCCTTCCCCATTTCTTCCTATTCTTCTCTCCATAAACAATATAAATAACCAGTCATAATGATTAAGCTATATAAGTAGTATGTGAAGATTGAGATAATTAGGTTATAGATTAGCTGTATAACTGGAGAGGGGAAGATTTCTCTTAATTAGGGCTTTAACATGAAGCTGCTTATTTAGTGTTTTGTTGAATTAATTTGTTTTTGTTTTTTCAGTTGAGAAATGCTTCTGGTTTGCTATGGCAGAATCATGTCATCTTGGTTCGATGGTTTACGCATAGTACGCGTTCTGTTTCTAGCAAAGGGGATGGTAAGTTGTAATTTTATTTGTAACAGGTTTATGTTTTGTAATGTATGTAAGAAAACAATTTTTTTATGTGGATTGTGTTAAAGAATTTCTATTTTTGTGTTGCTGATATGTTGAAGCATTGCCAGATTAGCAATGTTTTCGGGGAGAATGTATGTGCGTGTTAGTCTTGCAGTGGATCCATGTTTGTTGTCTGAAAATTGCTGATAAATTAGTTATTTGATTTACTTGATTTGTTATGTAATGTTATTTAAATAGTTAACCACCGGGGGATACAACATCAGGGGTGGTGATGGTTTTGGTCCGTTACGACATGATGAGAGAGAGAAGCGGAGCCACTGGCAATGCATGATGGCGATGGCGCCTCTAGAGTCTAGACCAAGGGTGGTGAACACAGCGGTGAAAATAGTTTGGCCAAACTTTACTTCTTTGGTTGTGTGCTCTTGGATTTCATCTAATTTTCTTATTGAGATTGTTGGTTTTAATTGTTGAGATTGTTGCATTTTCAGTCTAGTGCATGTTTGAGAGATTGGATGCGAACATGAATGTGGTTCATTTCTCTAACCTTTTGAAATATGGGCCAAGATAAGATTTTTTCTTTCATTTCAATTCTTAGTTTTTCATTGTGTTTGTGTTTTGATGATTATAGGAGTAAGTACGGGTCAATTAGTGCCCCAAGTAAAGAGTGTTGAATATATATATATATATATATATATATATATTTTTCCAATCAAATTATATCTAGGTTTGAGTTTGTTTGTGACAGTGGCGTCCAATCTTGAATGGTATTCTCAAAAACTTGCTAGACATCATTTGTGGTATAATAAAGTGGTAAGCTTTGTTTTCTTTGTTTTATATGTTGTTTGCAAGTTATAGTTATAAGAGTTAAATGCTTTTAGTTTGGGTGGTTTAAGGGGCGAGGCGCTAAAGAAGCACACACCCGACACGAGAAAGATGCACGAGTATTATTTATAGGTCGTGTTTATGTTCTAATGTACCTTACCCTTTTTTGTACTTATTTTTTTACGAAAAAACACTACTAGAAAAAAGGTCTTTCATGACGCGCATTGCGCGTCATGGAAGGGTGTTTATGACACGCCAAAGAATGTCATTATAGGCATAGTCATAAAATTAATATGACATGAAGGCGCGTGTCATCTTTTAATGACACGCATTAATGACATGCATTCATGACACGCATTCATGACACTCGTTTTTGACACGCATTTATGACACGCTTTTTTGACACGCGATTATGACATTCATTTTGCGTGTCATGCTTTTTTTTTACCTACAAAAAAAAAAATTTACTACATATATTATTAATAACCTGCCGATTTCCTATAATAACCTGGATTAATGCACTAATAAGCTACAAAATCAATAAATTTCCCCATAATAATATGCATATATTATATATACCAAAAACCCATTACAATATAAGCATTTGTCGATTTCTACAAGTATTAAATGGTTACAAAAATATTGTGTCAATAAATTACGTTGTCTGGACTTAAAAATACGGATCACTTGAAAATGAAGGTTGCTACATATCCTGACCATTCTTCACGAATGACATTCATATCCGCATCCGTGTAACTTCTACTCCTCCCCCAACCTGAAACAACAATAAACCATAATAATTGAGGAAGAAGTTAAAACAAAATATAGTAGATCTCTAACTAAAGCCTAGATTCAAAAAGAGAGCACAATAATATTAGCCTGATCTAACTTTTAAGTCAGCTGATCAAATCATATAACAAACAATCCCTAAATTGTCCCCTACCAATGCACAATTGAAAAATAAAATAAAACTAGTTATTTGCACCCGCGCTTTGCCGTGGAACCTTAAGTTTCATAGACTACTTAAAAAAGTGTTAGTTACACAATCTACAAACGCAAGAGTGGGGCAATAGAAATAGAGTATAATTCAAGGGGTAAATACACAATCTTTGAATGAGAAGGTAATAGTGCAATAGAAATGGAGCATCATCACCAGCAGCTTGGTCAACTTCTTCATACTTAACATCTTGTTCCTGAAATTTCACTCCAACCAGAAACCTCATGCGCACCTGCACAACCCAAATGAACATTAGCAACTAAGAACAAATGTATGAGCTGTTGACAAACGGTATGAAACGGTATGAAGAAACAAACCTTGTAGGTGAAGCATGTACATATGTAATAACACCATTCACAGATATCTTCGTATGATTCAGTGATTTAATTGCTGCACATAACACTATAACAGGAATATATTTTCTGTGCAATACTATTATCAACTTAAAACCAAAGAAACATATGAAACGGTATGAAGAAACAAACCTTGTAGGTGAAAAGAATATACTTCCAAACAGCAACTATTGCATATAATAGCATTCAGAGATATGTTACTTACATTCACATCAAGAGGATGACTTTCGTTCATCCAAGGTGATGGCGCTTGCTGCATAGAAAATGAAATTTCATAGCGTCCATACACGGTCATCGTCGCTAGTAAGCACAACAGCATGAGCATGCGCCATCGGCGAAAACCAACATGTCCTTAGAAAGCTTTTAATGACGGAAATGCCATGTATAGTAAGTTTCCAAAACACAACATAGTAAAGTAACCTTTTCTTAGCGAAGGATAAGGCTCAGACAATGTAATGGAAGCCGTGTAGCTCGTCAACCGGTTGCTATAACGACCATGCCATCGCAGTTGACGGCCACAACGAACATTATAAATAAGCATTGTCATCATCGACTGAGGCCAGCAAATGCACGCATCGAACGAAAGGCGCTATGGAAAAAGACGGTCATCATTGGCAGTAACAACAATAGTTACATGCGTCATCGGTGAAAGCGACAACGAAACAATGAATCAACAGTGACTTTAGCCGTGTATGCCGCTAACCGTCTAACTGCGAACGGGCCAAGGTGGAACGCTTGGCCAAGATGGTAACGACAAACGCACTATCATCTACCATCAAACGGCTCAGACAGACAAAAGCTGCAATCAAAGGTGGTTGGACATGACACCTAGGAGCAGACAAAATGCGCGTAAGGCGGTTGCAGTGGACGAACGCCCTGCCATCACACCAAACGCGCTCACAGCGAGTCATCATCACCTTCGCAATATTTAGTCCATCTCACTCAACACAGTACACACCAACCTATAATATTATTAACGAAAGCAAATTGATAAAACAGATAACAATATAGTCCGAGCATCATTGAATTGCGGCTTAGATGACATCATAGCCCATAGAAAACATACCTGAGAACGTCAGCGGAGCAACAAACAACAGGGTAACATACCGGAAATAGCGTACCATAGAAGGTCCGGTAGCCTCACAAACCAAAACTTGTTAAATGGATCTGTCTCCATGTATGTCTTTATAAGGCATAAAAGACATGGTTTAACATGACCGAAGCAATAAAACCCACCAAATACAAAAGCCCGTCTCTCAGCTGTTCGATTGCCTGTGCTATCACCGCCGCCACCAAGGGTTTCGCAAATGAACCCGGTAACAACGGTCGTCATAACAGAGAGCACCGGTAAACATTGACGAACACAAAGATTGGGGTTTTACAGAGATGACAACAACCGATTCATCGTCGTCATCACGACAACGACACCACCACCACCTCCGTCTCCGTCGACTAACATGCGGAAACCCTAGGTATCTCTACAACCGACGATATAGATTAAATGTAGGTAGGTGGATAAAGGGATAATGACGGAGAAGAGATTAGCCTTAACCGGCCAAGAGAGTGGATTGAAAACCGCAATGGTCAAACCTGCAACCGGCAACGCCGGTGAACAACCTGCGGCGCAGACAGGTGGCGTTTAACGCATTGCAGAGGCGGGGGGTTGCCGGCGCAGAAAGCGATGGTGGTCGTCGGCCCCCTGCGATGAAGACACAAACAACCGGAAGTGATGAAGACACAGGTAGGGTCTTGAGCAGATAACATAACACTGTTTTAGAGAGAGAGAGAGAGAGAGAGAGAGAGAGAGAAACGTAATATAATAAAGAGATGCATATGGAACTTGTACACCATGGTATAACAAAACATGCATAAAACCTTTGATAATTGTATATATATATATAATATAATGACACTAACCCATGACACGCGTCTTTTTATTCTGCCATGATTTTTAATTCTTGACATTACATTCTTGACACGCTAAAAAACGTGTCATTATTTAACTATATTTTTTACACCATGACATTTTTTTTATGACACACGCTTTTGCGTGTCATTAATAAGCGTGTGTCATAAAACGCGCGTCAAGAAAAGCCCATTTTCTAGTAGTGAAAAAAGAGCTTTAAAATCAATTCAGTTTTTATGCTTTGGTTGTCACTTGCAATAAAATGAAAAAGGTGTTGGTGACTTGCTCAATCTTTAAATGGTTTCTTTTGACAAAAGTATTTTTAATAGTACAGAGTAGTTTTTAAGATTGCAATTTATGTATTGTTATATCGATATTAAAATCACAGGAAAGAATTAGTGGATTGACTGGTTCATACCGGAAATTCCAACCGAACGAAATCAATTTTCCAAACTTTTAGAGACTAAATTCCACATGGGGTTATAATGTCGGAACATGTTTTTTGGAAAATTATTACTCTTTGTAACACAACTGTATTAATTTTTAGATATGAAATATATAGTGATCCTGAGATCTAGATTACAAAAGAAAACGAAGCAGTTTATATATCAAATATGAATTAAAATATACTTTAAATAATTAATAAAATTGGTTGTTTCTTGCAGTAGTACCATGTCCTTTTGTGGAATGGTTAAGTAACGGGAGACTTGTAAGTATAAGAATATGATTTGATTGTTAAGATAAAAGAATCAGCTTCGATATGGAGATACAACATGGACTCGTGGAGCAATTTGTCAACTACACCAACTTTAGACTCCATTTTATTTTCACAATAAGGAAAGGTGTTTAATTAATGATTATTATATGTTTGGCTGGTCCTTGCAGGGTGTACGTAGGTGCCCTTGAGGTTTGATCTATTTCACAAGTAATGGAATTACCAGTAGGAATGCCCGTGCGTTGTGGCGGGTGCATCTGTTTTGCCTCTTGTGCATCGTGTTTGTTGGTTATTCGTTATGATGAAGTAAAAAATAACGATGTATAAAATATATGTTATTAAAAACTGAATTCTATTCCTAGAAGCTTATAGTAGCAGAGAAAACAAAAACACCATCGAGGAATATGATGACGTTTGCTCATGAAGTATCTCTACCATATTTGCTTGTATAAACGTCAAGCCTACATATATCACTCACTTTAATGGGTTGAAACGTGTCATGGGTTAGGTGTGTTGGCAAACTTCAAGCCTACATATTCATTTGTGTGCAGAAGTGTCACATCATACCATCCTCCAACCACATAAATTTAAAAAGAAGATATAAATACATAATATATGATGTAATTTTTTTAAGTCAACAACATCGAAAACAATCGACGGGTTTATTTTATATTCAAAACAATTTAATTTAATAATAAATAAATAATTCTTACAAGTGGGAGGCAGGTAAAACGGGCCACAAGTTGCGCCGCTACCCCCTTTTGAATAGAAAACCCTACTCTATTAAAAATAAAACTTAGGTCCTTCGTCGCTGGAGAGTTGCTCTGCACCACCTTTTGAACTCTTTTTAAGAACCGGATTGCCTCGGGGGCTAGCCCTCCAAATGTGTCAAAAGCAAATAGTACAAAAGCGTGCTGGTTCTCTAGACATGCAGCTTCATGTTTGACAACTTTCTGGGATTCTGCTCTCAAGGCTGCTTGCCCTGCCACAAAACCCGAATCTCGAAGTCCCACCAACGGAGACACCCCTGTGAGATCAACGCACGCGTGCTTGCCTTGTGCCTACCCGAACACGAGGATATCTGCTGGCCTTAAGGTAGACCGTCCTTCTAGGGGGTCCGTTAAAAAGTTAACTGGGGCTTCTTTCCTAGCCGAAATCCCTGCCCTACGCAAGACGTCCCATAAAACATCCCTGACCAGATCATGTCTGTATTTAAATCCGGGCAGCTCCTTACAGTGAAGGGCATGTTCCCCAAACTTATCTAAACATGTTTTTTTGCAAACTGGACACGACTGGTCAACTGGGAACATGGGAATCATGATTACTATAAACATTGAAAGATTTGTAAGTTATGTATATGAAGAGTCACACATTATTTATATACCAAATACATAACCACTATTTATAAGACTATAACATTGATACAAACCTAATAAACACATGGTGGTTATGAATGTAAAGAGTCATCACATTATTGTTAATTTCCTCATCAATTTTATAATTATGTTTAAATTAATTTCTTCAACAATTTAATATTTAGGTAGAAAGACAATTTTACCCCTAAATGACTTCAATTAGCATTGTACTATAAGCAATAAAGGTTGTATTTACTTAAATTTTGCGGGTATCCTTCACTGATGCTTTATAATATAGTATAGATATAGAAGATAAAGATTCGGGTTGATTCATTAGCGTGAGCGTGAATTTATGGCTTTTCAATTTCTTATTTCTTCATTAGCGTGAGCGTGAATTTATGGCGTTTTGATTTCTTATTTCCTAACACAAATAACATAAGTAATTAACACATAGTTAAGTTTTTGTTTTCTCTTTATGCTAGTGTTTAATTTATTTTATTAATTAGAATTAGAATTAGAACTTAAACAATATACAATTGCCGAAAGCAAAATAATATTGTGAACCACACTTCATACAACGTTTAACAAGAACATTAAATAGATCAACAAATACCTTAAAAGTCTTAGAAAAAATATAGTTTACGTATAAAGTTATATTTGAGCATGCATATATAAATTCTTTATAGAGTTAACTATTTCATAGCGTTCAAGGAGACCATGTTGATTGAAATTGAGGAAAGTCTTCATACCCTTCTCCAACCATCCTCTCCATCATCTGTCCTTCATGTCCATTTGTTCCCTGCAACATCTGTTTTCATCCCATGTAGTAAGTGAGTAATATTTATAATATATTAGAAACGTATTGGCAAATCTAGAATGTTATATTTATAATTTTGTCCGTTATATTTAGTTAACAATATATATGATTCAAGATACACAACTTCTTAACAAGGATAGTTAGGAAAGCCATCTGTCAGCTTCATAGGGGCCATATCATCCAATTCACTAGAGTTGAGGTTAATAGGTCATCGAACATGCTGGCTCTGAAAGCTTCATGGAGAGAAACTAAAAATGCACAAAGAAGAGAAAAAAACTGTACTAATTAATTTTGAAAAATATTTTCTCATCAATAATTCTAAATATTGTTTGTTTATTTATTGTTTTAATCGTTAGTTGCACAATTAAATTACCTCAATTTGATTCTGCAACGATCCAACATAGTTGATTATTACATTCAACATCGCATTCCCATTGTGTATAGTAATTAACTAAATTTAAATGGAGCAAAACAATGATATATTATGAAGATAAATTTTTGTAATTGTCAAAGAACATATGAACAAGTAGAAAAAAATGTATATATGTATATAAAGATTAACTCATATGTTTATACCTTGTAGAATCCGGGAACCGTATCTTGCAAGCGTCTTAACTTCTCATTGATTTTTTTCTCTTCTCATCTAATGAAGACATAAATTTTTTGGACCAAACAATGCTTCAAAGCATGAAATTAGCTCTAAGAGTTTGTTTGGGGTTATGAAACGACTATTAGCATTCAAGAAATTGATTATAATGAAGTATATATAATAATATAGATGAGGGGTTGAAAGGTCTCACATTTAAGATGCATCATATGTAAGGTTGTATTTTGTGTTTTAAAAGTTGGACATAAGGGCATAATTGTCACACCCTCAAAATCCACTTGCGGGGTTTTACCGCGAGGCGCATGACAAACCAGGATCCAAACCAACGATCACAATAAACAAGTCTAAATGAATATAAATGCAAATTCAAAACATGGTTTAAAAATCCCGTTTACAGCGGAAGCTTATTCAAACAGTATCTCAAAAAATGAAATAATAGTTCAACGTTCAAAAGACCATGCAACCCTAGCTAGACGCCGTGCAGACGCGTGCGCCCTAGTCCAGTCGTGCTACCTTAACGACCTGAGAAAACATGTAAAAGTTTACGTCAGCACAAAAATGCTGGTGAGTTTACAGGTTTTGTATCCAAGTACCAAGTCCACCTGTCCATACTATAATAAATCGAAAACCAGTATACGCTAGCTAGGCGTACGTTTTGTTACTACCACGATTGGAAAACCATTACTAACGCGAATACCAAAAGTATGCCCGATGTAGTTCCTGTTGTTCCTGTTGTTCCTGTTGTTCCTGTTTGAGACAATATGCACCCGCCGACCCTCCAAGTCGACGAGCGGGGTTGGTCACTCCCAATAGCGCTATTCACATTTCCCCGTTGTGCAAACCCGCACATTCATGGTTCCCCCCGGACTTCCAAAGATCGTGTAGTACACAATAGAAACCCATAGTATGACAGTAGTTACCAAATAATCGTTTTAACACATGTTTTCTCCCCCGAAAGTATAAAACCAGTTTAAAAGAGGGGCCGTAAACTCACCTTAACGTGCAAGCAAAGAATCCGAACAGCATGCAATATATGCTACCGACACCCTAATAACAGTGTCGCTCAGTGAGTATAGGCGTAATATCATTACCCATATAACTCGTTTGTCCAAGGCGTTTTAAATGTTCAAAAGTGTGTATGCGACGCCTAGTGATTCTACATGCAATAGTAAACCCTACGGACCCGTTGGTGAATACGTTGGTTACAATTAGTTTCTACATTCCGTATGTGTCTCCGACAAGTGTACTTCAGTTACATGTCAATTCCATACCACCTAAGACCTCAATTAATCACAGAAGCACATAATACACAATCTGTGTTTTCAGGACAGATTGTGCGCCATCAAAACGAATTTATTTAAAATAGCAATTCAGTGGGTTAACCTCCCAAATTTTTACTGAATTTACTTTGGGATTCACTCGACAATACCTATTTTTGTTTTGTCTCAATTCCAAACACAAAAATTATGAAAATTCGTACAACACAGCTATGTCCAGAAAATCTCCTCAACAGGTCAGTTTAGTAGGAAAATTATTAAAAATTGTGTATTCATCCAAACGAGATGAATCCACTTGGAAAAGCTCTATTTTTCCAGTATTGACCTACTGTAAAAATTTCATAATCTAATTCCTTGTAAATCTCAAGTTATGACCATTTAAAGTTAACCCAATTTACAAATCCGAAAATCTGATATGACCCCTAATCAATTAAAATTCCAAAAACGACTCAAACGATGTCCAAATTCGATGGTTTTGCCCATTATGAAAAGCTAAGACCTTGTACGTTACAATCATGCAAAGAATCGATCAAACCAATTATTTTCAAGCCACGAAACAGACCCTACAAGTCGACTTTCAGAATCTGTCCAGATTCTGATCGTACAATATTATCAATTATATCAAACCCTAGTTGCATATTATCAATCAATAATACCTAATAATCATCATACAACTTTCCTAATACCTATTCCCATCAGATCCTATTATCAAACATGTCAAGATCAAAGCTTTTAGGATCAAAACACCAATAACTTGCGCAACAAGCATCCTATGATGTTACTACGCGTTTATTAATAGGTTTAATCCGTTTAATCTTCAAAAAGACTCATGTTTTAATGTTTATTAAACCCAATCAGACCTGGACAAACTTGTTATAGGATTTTTACAATAAAACATAAAGTAAAAAGCATAAGAAATCATGAGTTATACCCTTAGCTCTTCAAATCAATCAATCGCGCGCCTTGGAGCCTCCCAATTGATGATCTTGAGCCTTAGCAGGAGTTTTTGGAGTGAAATATTCGTGTGGGGCAGTAAGGGGGCGATTAGGGTTGAGTATGGGGGCTGCATGGGAGTTAAGGATGTTTAAATACGAGTTTGAGGCGGTTTAAACCCGTCAGTCCCCTTCGAGCGGCCGCTCGGAGCCTGTGAGCGGCCGCTCACAGGTCCGGGTGGCGCGCTTTTGCCTCGTTTCGCCTCCCGACGCGTTATCCTTCGACGTTTTCGTTATTACGGACCGTAACAAGTGTAACCCCATGCGTTAAGACCCTAATCAACCTCACGCTCTACTTTTAATAATTTTTATTAACGTGTTCGGTCTAGGTTCACATAATCACGTATGGTTTTCACATAAGTTGTCAGATATCACCGAGACACCTAAGTTTATTATTCACCAACGTCCGAGGTTCACTAATCATGAAATCACATGTTAACTCACACAAGGAGTCAGAACCCGACCCACACAAGGAGTCAAAGCATCTCATAACCCGAGATAATGCTCGTATGTCCTATCTAGCTATCTAGATAACCCTCGTTAAGTATAATATACGCGTGACTCGCTAAGGTAGACTTTAATCTAGACCATGTTGTTAACCAGAATTTGCCGGGTGTCACATCATCCCCACGTTAAAAGAATTTTCGTCCCGAAAATTGCACAAGTACCAAAAGAACAAAAGAAATAACGAAGGGAACAAACAAAAGATAGAAACCAAAGAGAGATTTACCCGAGTTGTCACATCATCCCCACGTTAAAAGGAATCTCGCCCCGAGATTCATTCAGCTGCAGAAGAGACATATCTCGACTCGAACGCTTCCTTAGGAAAGAGATGAGGATACTTAGACTTCATCTGATCCTCCCGTTCCCAAGTGTACTCTGGTCCCCGGTTCGAGTTCCACCGAACCTTAACGATACGAATCTTGCTGTGACGTAGGCTACGAATCTTGTAATCCAGAATCTCCACAGGTTCTTCCACAATCCGAAGACGATCATCAACCTTGATCTCTTCCAGTGGAACGATGAGAGACTCGTCAGCCAGACACTTCTTCAAGTTTGACACGTGGAAGACGTTATGTACGTTACCGAGCTCCGTCGGTAAATCAAGACGATATGCCACCGGTCCAATCCGTTCCAGGATCGTAAACGGTCTGACATACCGTGGATTGAGTTTGCCACGCTTCCCAAAGCGTATGACGCCCTTCCACGGTGAGACTTTTAGAAGTACCTTGTCATTGACTTGGAATTCCAGTGGTTTGCGACGCTGATCAGCATAACTCTTTTGCCGGTCCCGTGCCGCCGCCAACCGATTTCGAATCTGTACGATCTTTTCCGAAGTTTCGTACACTAGTTCAGGCCCAGTGAGTTGACTCTCACCCACTTCAGCCCAGCAAAGAGGAGAATGGCATTTTCGTCCGTACAGTGCCTCGAACGGAGCCGCCTTGATGCTCGTGTGATAACTATTGTTGTACGAGAATTCTACTAACGGTAGATGAGCTTCCCAACCCTTGCCAAAATCGATCACACACGCCCGCAGCATGTCTTCTAAAGTTTGAATCGTACGCTCACTCTGACCGTCAGTCTGTGGATGGTAAGCCGTACTCATGTCTAGTTGGGTACCCAAAGCCTTGTGCAAAGACTTCCAGAAGTGAGAAGTAAAATGGGAGTCACGATTCGAGATAATAGAAACTGGTACCCCGTGCTTAGAAACAACTTCCTTCAAGTAAAGACGAGCCAAACGATCCATGGTGTCGGTCTCCTTAATAGCAAGAAAATGAGCTGATTTCGTCAACCGATCGACAATCACCCATATCTTGTCATTCCCGCTTGGTGATTTAGGAAGTTGTGTGACAAAATCCATAGTAATCCGTTCCCATTTCCATTCCGGAATTTCAGGTTGTTGCAGGAGACCCGACGGTTTCTGGTATTCCACCTTGACCTTAGCACAGGTCAAGCATTTGCTCACGTATGAGGCTATGTCCGACCTCATGTTTGGCCACCAGTAAAGCACCTTCAGATCTTGGTACATCTTATCCGAACCAGGATGAATAGAATACCGGGACTTATGAGCCTCATCAAGGACAAGCTCCCGTAGTCCCCCGAACAAAGGAACCCATATACGTTCTGCGAAATAGTGCAGGCCATCAGGCCTTCGCTCTAGGTGCTTGTCGGCACCGTGCATAGTTTCAGCTTTAAGGTTTTCCTCCTTCAAAGCTTCTAACTGGGCAGAACGGAGTTGATCAGGTAACGATGAATGAATAGTGAGCTGCAATGCCCGAACGCGACGAGGTTTAGTTGATTCCTTCCTGCTCAAGGCGTCTGCTACAACATTCGCCTTGCCAGGATGGTACTTGATAGCACAATCATAGTCGTTCAAAAGTTCGATCCAGCGACGCTGTCGTATGTTCAAGTGTTGTTGGTCGAAAATGTGTTGGAGACTCTTGTGATCGGTGTAGATGGTGCACTTGGTACCGTACAAGTAATGTCTCCAAATTTTCAACGCGAATACCACGGCACCCAACTCCAAGTCATGGGTGGTGTAGTTCTTCTCGTGCACCTTGAGTTGACGAGAAGCATACGCGATCACTTTCTCGCGTTGCATCAACACGCAACCGAGACCATGAATAGAAGCATCACAGTAAACAACGAAATCATCAGGGCCCTCAGGTAAAGACAAAATAGGAGCAGAACACAGTTTAGACTTCAGTTCTTCAAACGCTGACTCTTGTGATTCACCCCAGTCGAACTTCCTATCCTTCTGAGTGAGAGTGGTGAGGGGTTGAGCAATCTTCGAGAACCCCTGAATGAAACGACGATAGTAGCCCGCAAGGCCTAGGAATTGCCGCACCTCAGTTGGCGTCTTTGGTGCTCCCCAGTCCTTGATCGCTTCGATTTTAGCTGGATCGACATGAATCCCTAGTTCATTAACCACATGTCCTAGGAATTGAACTTCGCGTAACCAAAAGTCACAGTTTGAGAACTTGGCATAAAGTTGTTCTCGTCGTAAGAGTTCCAAAACTAACCGCAGATGTTCCCCGTGTTCGGTCTCGTTCTTGGAGTAGATCAGAATGTCATCAATAAACACAATGACGAATTTGTCCAAATATGGTTTACAGACGCGGTTCATCAAGTCCATGAAAACCGCTGGTGCGTTCGTGAGACCGAAGGGCATGACCAAGAATTCGAAATGGCCATAACGTGTTCGAAAAGCAGTCTTTGCAACGTCAGCCTCCCTGACGCGCAGCTGGTGATAACCGGACCTCAAGTCGATCTTGGAATAATAACTAGAACCCTGAAGCTGGTCGAATAGATCATCAATGCGTGGAAGAGGGTAACGGTTCTTGACGGTCAATTTGTTCAGTTCTCTGTAGTCCACACACAATCGGAAACTCCCATCCTTCTTCTTAACAAATAAAATCGGGGCTCCCCAAGGGGAAGAACTTGGCCGGATGAAACCCTTGTCCAAGAGTTCCTGTAACTGACTAGACAATTCTTGCATCTCGGGAGGTGCAAGACGGTAGGGGGCCCGAGCAATAGGAGCAGCCCCTGGTACGAGATCAATACCGAACTCGACTTGACGATGAGGAGGAAGACCAGGTAAATCATCGGGAAACACATCAGGAAACTCACGTACAACCAGAATATCGTCGATCTTCTTCTCATCACCAGAGGAAACAGATAAAAGCGCCAAAATGGCTGGATAACCCTTTCGAAGACACTTAAGGGCTTTCATGCTAGAGATGATGTTTAGCGAAACACCACCCTTGATACCGTACACAGAAAGGAATTCTCCATCAGGGAGAGGAATCCGAATAACCTTATCGTAACAGACAATCTCCGCGCGATACAAAGATAACCAATCCATTCCTACCACAACGTCAAAACTACCCAAAGGTACCGGCATAAGATCGATGGGGAACGTTAAACCCGACAACTCTAATTGGCACTCCCGAAGGACACTAGTAGCTTCAAGCTTTTTACCGTCAGCCAACTCAATAATATACTTAGTCTCTAATGGTACGGGTACTACATCTAGCAGTCGACTAACATCCATGGATACAAAACTCTTGTCGGCACCGGAATCAAATAACAGACTAACAGAACGATTATTGAGAAGGAACGTACCGGTGACTGTGTCAGGGTCCTGTCTAGCCTCAGCGGCTCCAATGACGAAGGCACGTGCATTTCTGCCGCCGCCCCCGTTGTTCCCATGCCCGTTGTTCCCACCCTGCTTCAGTTTTGGGCAATCCTTCTTGTAATGCCTAGTGTCACCACAGTTGTAGCATCCTTGTTTCCCTGTAGTCCCCTGAGTAGTCGGAGCTGAGCTGTTAGTCGGAGCCTGAGTCGATGGAAGTGTAGCCCGACAATCCTTAGCATAATGCCCTGTTCGCTGGCAGCGGTGACAACGATTACTGTCGCAGTTCCCTTGGTGATGGCGTCCACACTTGTTGCATTTGGGCAGTTTTCCCGCATAACCACCCTGCTTGTTACTCGAAGAAGATGAACCCCCATTATCAAACCTTTTACCCTGCTGTGCAGACCCAGATCCTTTCCCGTCGTTTTCCCACTTGCGCTTGTTGTTCTCTGGAGCCTTAACAGTCGAACCTTTCGCAGGCAAAATCCCCTCATTCACTTTTAAGTTGGTCATCCTATGGGCCGATCGAACTACCTCTGCATACGTAGGATGATTTCCCGCAGCCACTAACACTGCAATTTCCGGTACTAACCCTGAGACATAGTGTTCAATCCTACGGTACTCTGGCACGTGCAGATCGGGACACAACACAGCCAACTCATTCCGCCGCACAGTATACTTCTCAATTTCCGACCCAGTCATCTTGAGGTTCCACACCTCATGCTCCAGCTTCTGTACCTCTTCCCTCGGGCAATACTCACGCTTCAGCAACTGCACAAAATTCTCCCATGGCATAGCATATGCCTCCCCAATACCCATGTTCTGGGTGATACCATTCCACCAAGTCAATGCCACGTCCTGAAATAACGCAGCAGAATACTTTACCCGATCTTCTGGGAGACAGTTACACATCAGAAATACCGACTCCACTTTCTCCAACCACCTAAGCAAGCTAACCGCACCCTCAGTGCCCGAGAATTCCTGGGGCTTACAGTCCCGGAACATCTTGTAGGTACACATGGGTGTGGGTGGGTTAACAGGACCACCTGAAATGAAACGCATGAGAAACCACGAAGAATGCAAACAAGGTTCACCAATGAGGCAAGGAAAATGGATAAATCAACTTACCACCACCGTTGTGCCCTAACTGAAAGGCAGCTTGGAGTAAGTTGTTCAGATCATCCTGCGATAGGTTAACACCTCCACGACCACCAGCACCACCGCGACCACCACCACGTCCACCATTGCGACCACCTCCACGTCCTCCTCGTACTCCAGACATGATTCTGGCAGAAAGAGCGAGAAAATTTAGTTTCGCAGATAAGGATAACCACTAATGTTCACAAGATCAAAGCTAGATCCAATCCAGGACTATCACTTCAAACCCAGAGCTCACCAGGGCTTCCATGCATTTCGTTTTATGATTTTGTGTGCACCCAAAATGATAAAACGCTCTACATGGTCCTCCAAGTGTTCTCCTAGTTCAAAGTTCAAATCACCGAACATAGACTCTTAGCTATACACCGTAATACTACGGTAGTTCATGACAAGTGTTTCTATTGGAGTGCGAAAGGGAGATGTCCGAGCCTTGGACAAATCTCAAGAGCACACGAGTTACTCCAATAGACTACACTGCCTAGAAAACAAGTAACCCAACCTAAGATAGAACGGATGATGTAACATAGAAAGACCAACGATTTAGAGACACCCCGACAAGACCATACGTAAACCACTATAACGTTTAGTACCATGTGATCGTCTAGTGTGTGCGACTCGGCTATAGACTAGACCCTACATGCAGTCCTAGTTCACTATAACCATTGGCTCTGATACCAATCTGTCACACCCTCAAAATCCACTTGCGGGGTTTTACCGCGAGGCGCATGACAAACCAGGATCCAAACCAACGATCACAATAAACAAGTCTAAATGAATATAAATGCAAATTCAAAACATGGTTTAAAAATCCCGTTTACAGCGGAAGCTTATTCAAACAGTATCTCAAAAAATGAAATAATAGTTCAACGTTCAAAAGACCATGCAACCCTAGCTAGATGCCGTGCAGACGCGTGCGCCCTAGTCCAGTCGTGCTACCTTAACGACCTGAGAAAACATGTAAAAGTTTACGTCAGCACAAAAATGCTGGTGAGTTTACAGGTTTTGTATCCAAGTACCAAGTCCACCTGTCCATACTATAATAAATCGAAAACCAGTATACGCTAGCTAGGCGTACGTTTTGTTACTACCACGATTGGAAAACCATTACTAACGCGAATACCAAAAGTATGCCCGATGTAGTTCCTGTTGTTCCTGTTGTTCCTGTTTGAGACAATATGCACCCGCCGACCCTCCAAGTCGACGAGCGGGGTTGGTCACTCCCAATAGCGCTATTCACATTTCCCCGTTGTGCAAACCCGCACATTCATGGTTCCCCCCGGGACTTCCAAAGATCGTGTAGTACACAATAGAAACCCATAGTATGACAGTAGTTACCAAATAATCGTTTTAACACATGTTTTCTCCCCCGAAAGTATAAAACCAGTTTAAAAGAGGGGCCGTAAACTCACCTTAACGTGCAAGCAAAGAATCCGAACAGCATGCAATATATGCTACCGACACCCTAATAACAGTGTCGCTCAGTGAGTATAGGCGTAATATCATTACCCATATAACTCGTTTGTCCAAGGCGTTTTAAATGTTCAAAAGTGTGTATGCGACGCCTAGTGATTCTACATGCAATAGTAAACCCTACGGACCCGTTGGTGAATACGTTGGTTACAATTAGTTTCTACATTCCGTATGTGTCTCCGACAAGTGTACTTCAGTTACATGTCAATTCCATACCACCTAAGACCTCAATTAATCACAGAAGCACATAATACACAATCTGTGTTTTCAGGACAGATTGTGCGCCATCAAAACGAATTTATTTAAAATAGCAATTCAGTGGGTTAACCTCCCAAATTTTTACTGAATTTACTTTGGGATTCACTCGACAATACCTATTTTTGTTTTGTCTCAATTCCAAACACAAAAATTATGAAAATTCGTACAACACAGCTATGTCCAGAAAATCTCCTCAACAGGTCAGTTTAGTAGGAAAATTCTTAAAAATTGTGTATTCATCCAAACGAGATGAATCCACTTGGAAAAGCTCTATTTTTCCAGTATTGACCTACTGTAAAAATTTCATAATCTAATTCCTTGCAAATCTCAAGTTATGACCATTTAAAGTTAACCCAATTTACAAATCCGAAAATCTGATATGACCCCTAATCAATTAAAATTCCAAAAACGACTCAAACGATGTCCAAATTCGATGGTTTTGCCCATTATGAAAAGCTAAGACCTTGTACGTTACAATCATGCAAAGAATCGATCAAACCAATTATTTTCAAGCCACGAAACAGACCCTACAAGTCGACTTTCAGAATCTGTCCAGATTCTGATCGTACAATATTATCAATTATATCAAACCCTAGTTGCATATTATCAATCAATAATACCTAATAATCATCATACAACTTTCCTAATACCTATTCCCATCAGATCCTATTATCAAACATGTCAAGATCAAAGCTTTTAGGATCAAAACACCAATAACTTGCGCAACAAGCATCCTATGATGTTACTACGCGTTTATTAATAGGTTTAATCCGTTTAATCTTCAAAAAGACTCATGTTTTAATGTTCATTAAACCCAATCAGACCTGGACAAACTTGTTATAGGATTTTTACAATAAAACATAAAGTAAAAAGCATAAGAAATCATGAGTTATACCCTTAGCTCTTCAAATCAATCAATCGCGCGCCTTGGAGCCTCCCAATTGATGATCTTGAGCCTTAGCAGGAGTTTTTGGAGTGAAATATTCGTGTGGGGCAGTAAGGGGGCGATTAGGGTTGAGTATGGGGGCTGCATGGGAGTTAAGGATGTTTAAATACGAGTTTGAGGCGGTTTTAAACCCGTCAGTCCCCTTCGAGCGGCCGCTCGGAGCCTGTGAGCGGCCGCTCACAGGTCCGGGTGGCGCGCTTTTGCCTCGTTTCGCCTCCCGACGCGTTATCCTTCGACGTTTTCGTTATTACGGACCGTAACAAGTGTAACCCCATGCGTTAAGACCCTAATCAACCTCACGCTCTACTTTTAATAATTTTTATTAACGTGTTCGGTCTAGGTTCACATAATCACGTATGGTTTTCACATAAGTTGTCAGATATCACCGAGACACCTAAGTTTATTATTCACCAACGTCCGAGGTTCACTAATCATGAAATCACATGTTAACTCACAGAAGGAGTCAGAACCCGACCCACACAAGGAGTCAAAGCATCTCATAACCCGAGATAATGCTCGTATGTCCTATCTAGCTATCTAGATAACCCTCGTTAAGTATAATATACGCGTGACTCGCTAAGGTAGACTTTAATCTAGACCATGTTGTTAACCAGAATTTGCCGGGTGTCACATCATCCCCACGTTAAAAGAATTTTCGTCCCGAAAATTGCACAAGTACCAAAAGAACAAAAGAAATAACGAAGGGAACAAACAAAAGATAGAAACCAAAAGAGAGATTTACCCGAGTTGTCACAATAATTGAGATAAGATTTTAGGATGTGAAGTATTGATTATGTTAAATTTACTAATCTACCTTCCTAAGTGTCTTAATTGTCACAACTATGCCAGTAACACTACTAGAAAATTGGGCTTTTGTCACCACATTTTCGGTCACAAAACGGTAGCAATTGCTTTGTAGCCACCATTTTGCAACCGAAAACGCGGTAGCAAAAACACCCGTGTGTGTTGCCCTAATGTCACCAAATAGCTACCACTTTTTTATTTTGCTACCATTTTTTTGTCACCGCAAAAACGGTTAGAATTATTGCTACCGCTCCTACGATGTTGTAAAAAGGTCTTTTGCTACCATTTTGGTACCACTTAGCAACCAATATTGCCACCATTTAGACACAATTTTTATTGAAAATTTAGGACTTTTTTTGTAACCGTTTTGGTACCATTTTGTCTGTAACCATTTAGTCACCGCTTTCATCGAGAATTTGCTACCATTTAGCCACCACTTTCATTGAAAATTTGCTACCATTTAGTCACCACTTTCATTGAAAATTTGATACCATTTAGCCACCACTTTTATTGAAAATTTGCTACCATTTAGTCACCATTTTCATTGAAAATTTGCTACCATTTAGTTTTGCTACATTTTCTGTTTTATTAATTCAATTCAACAAAACTATATTATATAAAACAGTTAAATAATACAAAATCTCAAATTATATAAAACAAATTTATTTCAGTTTTTCTTATTAAATCATATACAAGACTCTAATAGAAACATAAACTAAAATATCAAATAACCGAAACTATCCATAAAAAAAACTTTAAAACATTCATGTCTAAGTGTTTATAGCCTATTTTCCATCCGTAACTGTTAACATAGCTTCAATTTGTGCCATTCTATTGAGCATAGCCTCTTTATCCGCTTTATCTTTTTCTTTTTCAGCCAACTTTTTCAGCAACCAAGCCACCAATAATTTCTTCAAACCTTTCTTTGTTTTCACCCTTTTCCTTAACAAACTCTTTGATAACCAAGTTCAACTTTTCAATCTACAAAACAAACAATGAATAGAATCAAGACCATTGAACTCAAGAAACCATACAACAGGAAAAAAAAAAACTGACACACATGACACCATGATTATTAGGCTCTTGTTTCAAGCATGCAAACCATTTTTGTTTCCGTTGCCATGGATGTTGTAGACTAGGTTACCATACCTATGTGGAGATTCGGCTGACATCATAACAATACCTGTTGGTATTCCATGCTTGATGCAAGCTGCAGGCGGGATAACTTTCATGAATCTCCACAAAGCTAACACAACATAAACAAGAAAGCTCATATATCGTTTGATGTAGACATGTCGCTTATTGTATAATGATAGAAATTACCTTATCAACTTTATTACCAACAAGCATCTTTATGCAGTCTTGATTTGTTGAGTACAGATCAATTTCCTTTGCCCATTTATCAAGATAAATTAGTGAATGTCTCTCTTCGGGTTACATCATAAACTGTGTCCATTTGTCAAATGAAATAATAAGAGGAATGAAAAGTTCTTCATACCCATTATAAGTGATACATGCATCAACTCAAAAGCATACAATTTGTACATAAATGAGACACCACCAAGATAAATTAGTGAATGTCTCTCTTCGGGTTACATCATAAACTGTGTCCATTTGTCAAATGAAATAATAAGAGGAATGAAAAGTTCTTCATACCCATTATGGATACGTTTGTGTGACAGACTAGAGAAGAGAGGGGAGATAGATAATGGATTTGATCGATGTATTACGGGGATGTGAAATAATTTAGGTTTTTCAAAATTTTAGGGAGGCGGGAATTGGGCCTAACTTGTTTTGTGTGTGTGTGTCTATAAATATCTAACTAATTGACTATCATTGGGTCTAAGTGCCAATTGTTGGGTCTACCTAATCATCATTGGGCCTAACTTATTATCGTTGGATGTAACTAACCATCATTGAGCTTACTGACCATCATCGGATCTAACTGACCATTATTGGTTTAATTAACAATCATTGGATCTAATTGATGACCATTGGTTCTAATTAACCATCATTGGATCTAATTAACCATCATTGGATCTAATTAACGATCATTTGTTCTAATTGACCATCATTGGGCTTAATTGACCATTATCGGGTCTAATTGACCATCATCGAGTCTAAATGACCAGCATTGGGTCTAAATGACCATCATTGGGTCTAAGTGATAATGATTGGATCTACCTGACCATCATTAGGCTTAACCGACCATCATTGGGTGTAACTGCCCATCATTGGATCTAACTGACCATCATTGGGCCTAACTGACCATCACAGGATCCAACTGACCATCATTGGTGTAATTAACCATCATTGGATCTAGTTGACCATCAATGGATCTAAATGACGATCATTGGTTCTAATTGACCATCATTGGATCTAACTGGCCATCATTGGGCCTAGGTGACCATCATTTGATCCAACTAACCATCATTGGTGTAATTAATCATCATTAGATCTAATTGACGATCATTGGTTCTAATTGACCATCAACGGGCCTAATTGACCATAATCGGGTCTAATTGACCATTATTGGGTCTAAATGACCTTCATTAGGTCTAAGTGACAATGATTGAATCTAACTGACCGTCTTGGGGCCTAACTGACCATCATTGGATCTAATTGACGATAAAATAGTTATAATTAGTAGTTTTATTTCTTTCACTATGTGTAGCAATTAAATAATGCATTTTTTTCGTAAAGTGTGGCTAAAAGTTTTCAAAAGATGTGTTTTTAGCCACATGAATAAAAAAAATCCAAAAGATATGTTTTTGTTTATTTCATTTGTTGTTTTTTTATATAACGAATTTACCACAAAAAATAAACGGTGTCAAAATTTGCAACCGATTAGTTACCTTATCTTATAATACATATTTTGGTGTAAAATCGGTTGCTAAATTTGCTACCATTTTTCTAGGTAGCAACTTTTGGTAACAATAGCCTAGTTTTATCGTGCCTAACATAGTAGCAATTTAGTCTAAAAATTTACCACTAATTAGCTACCTACTGATTAGCTACCATATATATATATGCATTACGCTTTAAGAAATAGGTCCCTAAATTTGCTACTGCTAAGTTGGTCACAATTCAATATGTTTGTTGATTTTTTTTATAAATTATTATTTTTAATTCTTTCTTATTATTTTTCTTACGAATTTACCACAAAAAAATAAATGGTGTCAAAATTTGCAACCAATTAGTTACCTTATCTTATAATACATATTTTGGTGTAAAATCGGTTGCTAAATTTGCTACCATTTTTCTAGGTAGCAACTTTTGGTGACAATAGCCTAGTTTTCTTGTAGTGTAATACCCTTAATTTTTTTGTTTAAATATGTTGTACATGTTGCTTGTTAAGTTGTATAGAAATGCAAATTACCATGTTGTACATCACTCCTCATTAATAAGAAAATATAGATAACAATTTGCTAATGCTAATATATAATGTGTGTTATTATATTGTAGTATATAGAAGTTGAATTTATACTTTTTATTTTTTAGTTTGTGTACCTTGCAATTTCAATGCGATTTTCTTCAATTTGTTTTTCTGTCTACCATTGCGTTGTTTGTATGTGGATTTTATACTCTGGCTGTTAATGTGATTTTAGTTTTATGATTTGTATGTTGAACTGTAGCTTTCAATTTTAGATGGCATCCTACATATTTTATTGAAATAGTTTTATTTTTTCTGGTCACATGTTTCTTTTTTAATTTCGGCTCTTTATCTGTAACACCCTGCCTCTCTCACCACTAATATTGTACGCTTTACCTCAATGGGTCGCCCATCCAGAGCTCACGGATTTGTTTTTGGTTGCACAGTGGAGACTTCTCAGGAGGTCACCCTTCCTGGAATTTCCCCCACCTGAGCACACTTAACTGTGGAGTTCTCATCTCATCCACTAACATTAAGCCCCAAAACGCGTTGGTGATTTAAGAGGCAAGACATTACTTGTGAACCAAGGATCTCTCCTGGCCACGGCCGATGTGGGATTTTCCTGGGGTGTCACATTATCTCATTACATTATCTATGTTTGCAGATTGTTATGTAAAGTATATATACATTAGAGCACTTAGCGATGCGTTTATAGGTAACTTTGGTCTTTATGCCTACATGTAGTTTTTTTCGTAACATAATGTTGAGTTCAAACTACATTTTCATGTTTACGGTTATAAAAAGTTATTTACTCTTTGCATTTGATTACTAATATTAGATTTTTCAACCCCGGGACGCTCCCAGGGTTTAAACTAGTATATATATATATATATATATATATATATATATATATATATATATATATAGGGAAAAGGTAAAATGAAAACACACTTTTCGTAAAAGAACACCGGAAACCATTTCTATCCATTGATCTTGGATGATCCAATGGCTAATATTATGCCACATGATTTTTTTTGTCCTTTAGTGCCCACTTGTCCACTTGTTGAATAAAGATAATAATAAAATAATTGTCAAGGGTATTATGGTAAAAGCAACACCCCCTCCTCTCCTCCTTTTTCCTTCCACATGGCCCACCTCACCTCCCAATATCCATTTCCTGTTTCTCTCTCCTCAAAACAAAAAATCTGATTTTTTTTTATTATTTTTTTAACAATTAAACCTCCTGATACTTTATTTTAATTTTTTAATTCCTTTCTTTTACAAAAAACCCATTTTTTACGCCAGTGTAAAAACCCATCAACATACATCGTTTACAACATTTTACATCGCTGTACCTGTGAATCCACAAAAAATGCAAGATACTTATAAAATTTGAGATTAATCCACTGTTTTACACCAGTGTAAAACAGATTACATATTGCAATCTAGTTACATCTCTGTTCATTAAAAAACGGAAAACTTTACAATACCGACTAAAATTACAAATGTAATAATACCTAGTAAGAATCATATATTTTTACCACAAGATCAAAATGTTTACCCCCAATCGAAGTTGGCGAGTAAAGAATTTGGCTTCGAACTTTAGTAGATCTAGGATGCATTCTTTATGTTTTTCAGTGATCTCATATTCTTTGTTGGCAAAAGATCCGAGGCCCTTCTCTTACACCAATCTGGAAAAATCAACACCAAAATATTACATATTGAAATCTAACTACATCTTTGTTTGTCTAAAAAGCGAAAAACTATACAATATCGACTAAAATTACAAATGTAATAATACCTAGTAGGCAATATCCGAGGCGCTTTGGTCCTCCATGACATCTGCTTTAAACCCCACCATCACCGACGTCTCCTTCACCCTGACAAACCTGTTTACAATATCGACTAAAATTACAAATGTAATGAAAGAAACCGTATTTTCATACCAAAACAAACCTGTTTACATTGGTGTAAACAAAATGACATAATGATTAAATACAAATGACACAAACCGTTTACATTGGTGTAAACACCCCCATAACACATACAAAACGTTTTGACTTAAAATGTAGGAATTTACACTAGTGTTTAGATCAGTGTTTACATCAAACGTACAACATAACACTGTCAAACATACCCCCTGCTATAGAATTATCAAGTCCTATTCATGACCCATATCCACAAATGTTGAAAAAAACACCCAAAAAACATTGAAACACTACTATTGAAAAAAAATTGAAACACTACTGTTGTAAAAATTCAAACACTTTTACATTCAGTGTAAATATCCCAAAAAAAAAATCCGTTTACATCAGTGTAAACACTCCACCACACTAGTGTAAAAACCCATAGTTTAGCACACAATATAACTTGCTCTTGTGTTTTACATTTATGTAATATTTATTCATTTACATTAGTGTAAACTCAAAAAAAAACTCTAACCACTAAAATTAAACCAATGGAAAAGAAAAATGAGAATCACTAAATTAAAAGATTCAAGAATCCCCCTCAATGCATAAATTCCAAACACCACCTCAACCAACATATAGAAAAAAAAAAAAAAAAAAAGACAGAGATCCAAAAAATAGCAAGATTTAAAAATAAAAAAAAAAAACACATTACTCCCCAATTCAAAAGATTTGTTTACCAAAAAATAGCATGTTTACATTGGTGTAACAAATGACACGAAGATTAAAAAAACCAACATCTATAAAATTCATATTACACATAACTCAATAGAGTTTTACACCATTGTTTACTTTACCTTAAAACAAAACAAAAAAAATCATCATCTGCAAAACATCACCATCTTCAACAAAAACATCAAAAATAAAAATAAAAATAATAATAATAATGTACCTGAAGGAAACCATCATCTTCAAAAAAACATCATCGTCTTCCTCGCATCATCATCATCGACCCGTCAAACCAAAAAAGCCCACCATCGAACCACCGTCATCGACCCACACCTGAAACCCACCACCATCGACCCACACCTGAACCCACCACCAAACGACCCACACCTGAAACCCACCACCATCAACCCATACCATCAACCCACCACCATCGACCCACCACCATCGACCCACATCTGAAACCCACCACCATTGACCCACAACTGAAACCCCACCACCATCATCATCTTCAACAACCCCTCTTCATCCCCCTGTTCGATCCGGTGTTGTTTCCTCTCCGACAACAATCATCATCCAGTGTTACAGCTCCTGGCGACCTTCTGTTATTGTTGTTATAATTATTATTATTATTATTATTATTATTATTATTATTATTATTATTATTATTGTTACTCATAAACTTCCTGGAGAATTGAGAGAGAGAAGAGAGAGAGATAAGAGAGAGACAGATATTTGAAATTAGAATAGAGAGAAAGAGAATATATAGGTTTGAGAGAGAGAGAATAGGGGTGGGTGTGGGTGGGTTTATAATAATAATAATAATATTTAATATTCAATTACCATAATACCCTTGCTTAATAAAGACAAAGGCATGACAAGTGGCATTATCCTATTGGTTCAGATGGGTTCTCTAGTTCTTTTACCAAGGATGGGTTTTCAATGAAACCTAATCCTATATATATATAGATATCTAAGGATGTGTTAGGATCTGAGTTTGATTGTTTTGATTTGTTTAGAATAAGATGAGAATTGTATGAAGTGAATATATATGGAAAGTGCAGCGGACGGATAAACTATAATCAAAACAAAAGGAATAAATGTTTTCTTAATCGAAAGCTTTCATTGAATTGAAAGATTACAATCAAATAAAAGTACTCCCCTCAGCCTGATCACACAGTGATTGTTTGTCTGAGAGAATGTTGTGTGTGTCCAATAGAACAGTACAAGCACTGTTCTATTTATAGACAAATCTAAACCACTGGTGACCTATGATGACGTCACCTAAGATAGTGACCTCAAACAGAATAACAACATAAAACATCAGCCCTATACAAACTACTGTTAGATTACAAAACACTGTAAGGTAAACTACTGTTGAAGGAAAACTCTGATGGTCTTGTATCATCTGTTGGAGCCTAAGTGCTGTTGGCTCCAACAGACCTTTAGTCTTCAGTACTTGATCAGCAGTTGTTCTTCATCAGACCTTTGGTCAGTAGTTTTTCTCTATTAGTTGTTATCCAGCAGTCCTTTGTATCAGTAGTTGTCATAGCAGTTGTTTGGGTGGAACAGTTGTTAGGGTCAACAGTCTTTTGGGAAAAGTATGCTGTAAAGACTGTTTATTTATGTGGATCAACTATTAGTATATTTTGGCTTTTCAATCATCTGTTCTTCTTCAGGTCAGCAGACCCAACAATCTCCCCCTAGAACAGATGATGCCAAAACTAAACTTTATTCTTGATCTTTATTTCTCATCAGACTTTCTCTGATTTAACCTTTGAATTGTAGCTCAAAGTTCAAAGAGTATAAGTCTTCTACATCTCTTTCAATCTCAAGGTTCAGCAGTGTTTGGAGTTCATCTGCACACAGGCTATATGCATCATCCATGCTTAGCTTTTGAGCTCCTGCATATGACCTGAGCAAAGTCAATTCATGGGTGTCTTTGTTGACCTTCCATTTTAGAATTTTTCAGTCAGAGGATTTGCTGAGATGCACTTTTATTCTAGATGAGTTTGGTGATGGAGGTCTCCCAATGAGTTCTCTGAGCTTTTCAGTAGTGGGATCTGAGTAAAAGTGTACTTGATTAAAGAGGCCCTCCTTTATATAAGTATCAGCAAACTTCTTCTGATCTTCTTCAGACATTTCTTTCTTTTTCTTGAATTGTCTTCTAGCAACAGCTGATAGATCAGAAGTATCAAGTAGGCTGTCTAATGTAAAAGCCTGTTGAGGTCTCTTCATCAGTGGTTCATCAGAGTAGACAGGTTTTCTGGGTAGGGTAGGATCTTTCTTCCTGTTATCTTCCAGTCTCTTGTATGTTTCAACCAACCTCAGCTCAGACCACCTTGAAACTGACCTCATCTCCCCATAGTCAGCAGCTACAATTTCTTGTCTCATTCTTTTAAATTTTAAGGCTCTGGCTGGATCTCTGCCTTTACTAAAATCAGGGGTAGAGACCTTAGCTGGGGGATTCTTCGCCATCTCTTCAACTCTCAAAAGTTCTTCTCTGAGAGCATGAGTGGTCCAACCTGCAAACTGTTTCTTGTTTGCTTTATAAGGCATGGATGCCAAGATCTGTTCAAGAAGTGATTCCCTAACCTCCCTTTCCATGTCACTGCTGAGAGGCATGGTAGACATGGAGTTGCTCAGGGTCTTAGCAAAATCTTCAATCCTTCTCAATTTGCTAAGCTCTGCTGAATGGATGCCCTAAGCAGTCCTGTCATCTTTCCCTTTGCATTTCTCTTTTATGATGGCATCTGCCTGTTCAGCCTTGTATTTTAGACATGTGTCTAACTTTAGGGGAACAGGAAAATGTGGAAGAGAAGGGAAAGATCTTTCAGATAGTTGTTCAGTATTATAGTAGGATTGTATTTCCCCCTTGAGTAGATCAAGTTCAAGGGGATACTGAACAACCAATGGTGTATTGGTTGGTGGTGGTCTATGGGAAGTGAATTGTGATGTGTGTGGTGAGAATGATGAATGTGGAATGGCTGATATAGGTGTAGATTGTGTGGTTGAAGTGGTAAGTGGTGATGTGTGAATGTTTTCATCATGTACAACAAGGTAGATTTCCTCTTCCTTTTGTACAAGATTTTTGGTGATGGTGGTGTAGAGGCAGTGGTGGTGTTAGCATCTGTTGGCACTTTAGTAGGACCAGCAGATGTTTGGGATTTAGGTTGTGATGTGGTTGTAGGTTCAGATGTTGGTTTGGTATCAGTGGTTTGGGTGGCAGCAGTGGTTTTGACAGCAGTGGTTTTAACAGCCAGTTTGGATGGTGGTTGTCTGATATGTTTGGCAGACATTTTCTTCCTTTTAGAGGAACCCACATTTTCAACTTCCTGCTGTTGTTCCCTTTTCTTTTGTATCAAGAACTATGCCTTGACTTCCAAAGTGTCAGCCCTCTTTTGCTTATTTTGAGTAGCTTTTTAAGCTTCTTCATTAGCAGAGTTGTCCACTTCTTTAGCTTTGCTGGTTTGTTGTTGTTGTTGTGGTGCTGTTTGAGTAGACCCTGGTTTGTTGGAAAACTTTGATTGACCTTTTTGTGAAGGTGGACAACTAAAGGGATCTAGCTTTGGCAATCTATCTCTGCCACTCTCCCCCTTTTTGGCATCATCAGCTGTGAATTCATCATCATCTTCATCTCTGAGAATGGTGGTATGGGCAGAGCCAGTGGTCTTCAGCAGATGGTCTTTAATGGCCTGAATGTCTGCATGGGTATCTTTGTACTAGCATCTACCATGTTTCTGATTTCTGCCATGTAAGTTTCATGAGTCTGATCTGCTAGTTTTCTGTGAGCTATGATGATGGGAGAAACAGATTTCCATATCTCACTAGCAATATCAGCTGTGGATGGTTGACTCTTGGTGAGAGTAGCCAAGGATTCCAATATTGACTTGACATCAGATTTGATATTAGCAACAGTGGTTTCAATGGATTGGACTCTAGCCGTCAATTCTTGGTATTTTAACTCATCACTTAAGTTAATAGGATCATCTAAATTCCTACCAGTGGTAGTTGTAACTGGTTCAGTCCTAGGAGGTGAATCCAAAGGATGAGAACCAGATGCCCCTTTTTCTTGGTTCTGGGGACTTCCAACTGATTTTGGGGACACTATAGTGGCCTCATCAGTTGTTTCCTTCAAGGGAATCTTAGTTATGTAACCACTGTCCTGTTGTGAGACAATGGTCTCTACATCAGTAGTGGTTGCTCCACTTGAAAACTCACCTAGAGATTCATTGACCTCTAGGGGTGTAACCTCCTCTTCTGCTTGTGGGATGGCTGATTGATATTCCTCAGTCCCAGTCACTTGTGGAGGTATAGTCTCATTGATAGGTGAAAGAGAGGAACTGGGATTTTCCTGAGTTTTTTCAATAGCCTCAAACAGAGGTTGCATGGTTTGTGGAACATGTGATGGTGAAGGTGGAGGAGTAAAAAGAGAATTAGCCCTGGGAGAGGGGCTTGTGAACATATGGCCAAGTGACTCAAATGTATCATGATGTGTTTCCCCTTGGCTTACAACCTGATCCTTTTGTGAGGATGCATGAGGAGTTAGGACAGGTTGAGATATTACCAACTCTTGTGAGGAAGTAACAACAGTGGTTTCTAGTTGCTTTTGTGTTGCAACAGGGTTATCTTCTGGTATCTTATCTTCCAGAAGTCCCCTTTTGGTTGAGTGGTGGTTTTTGTGGATGGGCGTATTCTTTTGGAAGTGGCTGGTGTGGGTTTCACAGCACTGGATGTTGTGCCATGATCACCAGGAGTAGTGGGCTCAACAACAGAGGTTTGGACAACAGTTGTTGTCTTTGTCCTCTTTGTTTGTGTTTTGGAAACTTTTGACACTTTGATACTTTTTCTTGGGTGTTTGAACCCAGCATTCTTGTGAAAGTTTCATAAGTTAGACTCTTCATTTGCATAGACTCACCCTTTTTTAAAATATTTTTCAGGTAAAACCTTTTGAAGGATTACACTTAAAATTCTTGGGTAAATTAAAAAAGCATTATTAGACCCAGACTTTATGGCTTTCACATTTGACACTAAGTCCATAAACAGTCCCTGGGATAAATTGAAGTCAGAATCTGACAGCATAGCATATCCCAAGTATTGAATCCTCAATGGGATTTCATTAAAGGAAGTGGACTTAGCAGAGACACGGAGAAGGAGGGTATGGAAGAAAAATTTCATGACTGGTGGGAAAAACTTTTTGAAAAGTGTTGACCTAGTCATCTGTGCATCATAACCTCTTTCCTGAAACTCTGTGTGAAGCTCTGCCTTAGGGAAAGAGTCTTTACCTGACAGGTCATTAAGTGAGAAAGTTGTGGATATGAGTTGGGGGGTAATGACGATACTTGTCTCTCCAATTTTTGAGATAATGGAAGTAGGCTTTTTGTCTTGAAGTAGAAACTCAGCATTCAACCAGAATTCTTGGAGGGTATCAAGATAGATGGGGGCGTCAGTGGTTAGGATTGTCAGGTATTTGGATTTTAAAATGATGTCGATGGTGGAATGGAATGGAGTATTTTCATCTGTTTTCACTAGATATGGGATGTAATTGTGGGTGGCTTTAGCTTGAAGATCCATTGTAATGGATTCCGAATATGAGTGTGAGTGGAATTAGAGTAAGGGTTTGAGAATGAAGAAGGTGGGTTTCAGTATTTTGAATACAATTAGATAGTGTAACAACTGTTGTGATAAAACAGGGTTTTTATAGGCTCTGGTGAAACCGCTGATGTGGCCAAAACTCTGCTTGTAGGAGCAGACGTGGCAAACATCTGATGGTTAAACATCTGGTGGTGTACAACTGTTTTGGCAAACATCTGATGCAATCAGCTGTTGTTTTTTCAAAGTGCTGATGCTAATAGCATTTTTTTATTATTATTATTAATATTAGATATATGTATATATATGTATATATATATATAGATAATAAAACAGTTGTTTTATCTGATCAGAGGTTTGAAGCAGATTTTTCAACTTAACAGTGGATAAAATGGATGAAACAGTGGTTGTTTTATTTTTAACAGATTTTTCAACCAAAAGGGCTATTTTTAAGGATGGATTTTGATTTTCTGAAACATTTTAATGCTTTTATTAAAAATATTTGTGTTGTTTTAATCCATGTTTAGCATACCAATTCTAGAGATCAGATTTGTATAGGTAGATGTGTCTAAAGCTTTTGTCAACACATCTGCCAACTGATCCTCTGTTGGAACATGGTGCAGAGAAATCAAACCTTTTTCATAGCTATCCCAGACAAAGTGATCTCTGATGTCTATATGTTTGGTGGTTGAGTAAGAGACAGGATTTTTGATGATATTTTCAGCAGCTTGACTATCCAACATGAGTGGAGTCTTTAGTGCAGTTATCCCAAAATCCAGCAATTGATTTTGAAGCCACATGAGTTGGGCTGTATAGTTTGCAGCAGCAATGTATTCAGCCTTAGCTGTTGAGGTGGAAACAACTGCCTGCTTTTTGCTTTGCCAAGAGACTAAGGCATTCCCTAGAAAGTGGCACCCTCCTGATGTAGACTTCCTTGTGGTGTGACAGCCAGCAAAATCACTATCTGAATAACCTGAAAGCTCAATCTTTCCATTAGCAGGATACCATATACCAAGTGTGGGAGCACCTTTTAGGTATCTGAATATCCTTTTCACATCAATAACGTTTGACTTTTTGGGTGAAGCCTGGGATCTTGCACAGACACAAGTGGCAAACATAATGTCTGGCCTAGATGTAGTTAAGTACAATAAAGACCCAATCATGCATCTGTAATGTGTTTGGTCAACCAGTTCATCCTTGTCATCAATAGTGAGTAGCTTGACTGTACTCATGGGTGTACTACATGGCTTACAGTCATTCATCTCAAATCTAGTTAACAAATTTTTCACATATTTATTTTGATGAATGAATGTGCCATTTTGCAGCTGTTTCACTTGGAGACCAAGGAAACACTGAAATTCACCCATAGCACTCATTTCAAACTCTACTGTCATGAGTTTCCTAAACTCTTCACACATTTTGTTACATGTGGATCCAAAAATGATGTCATCCACATATATTTGAACAATCATTAAATCTTTCCCTCTCCATTTCAAAAATATGGTTTTATCAATTTTACCTCTTGTGAAACCAATGGATAAGAGAAAAGTGGAAAGAGTTTCATACTAGGCCCTTGGTGCTTGCTTGAGTCCATACAGAGCTTTATTAAGCTTGTAGACATGATCAGGATGGAATGTGTCTTCAAAACCAAGTGGTTGACATACATAGACCTCCTCCTGAATTTTGCCATATAGGAAGGCACATTTGATATCCATCTAATACACCTTGATGTTGTGGTTGACAGCAAAGGCTAGAAAGAGTCTAATGGCTTCTAACCTTGCTACAGGAGCAAAGGTTTCATCATAGTCTATTCCTTCTTCTTGTCTGAAGCCTTGAACCACAAGCCTGGCTTTAGTCTTGACAACAATACCCCTTTCGTCAGTTTTGTTTTTGAAGACCCACTTTGTACCTATTGGACAAACATCCTTAGGCAGTGGTACAAGACAGAATGTGTGAGAGATAGAAACCCTGCAAAAAGACAGATATTGGAGGATTGGCTTCTTGTTAGCACACCCTTTCTGATGTTGCCAATGATTTGGTCTGGTGGATGAGCTCTTAGGTAGATTAGATCTCCCTGATATGGTATGATAGCATTTTGAGGTGAAGGATAGAGGTTTGGTGACTCTGTTGTTGTAACATTTGTTTGCACTTCTATAGTGCCATCAGATGTTTGAAATGGAAGTGGGGGAATGGGTCCAAGTGGTGTAAAAACTGGACTGACTTTTGTCAATAGATGTTTGACTTTTGTCAACAGATGATTGTGCAGTGGTTGTGAGAGGTGAAGCAGTGGTTTGAGGGTAAGACTGGCCAACAGTGGTTGACTCAGCAGTGACAGGGTTTTGACAGTTGTTTTGAACAACTGCTTCTTCTGATGCAGAATAGATTTTATAGTGACTGGGGATCACAACATCTGTTCTGTAATCTTGTTGTGGAGATTGTGGAGTACCTGCATTGTTAGTTTTAACAGTGATATCTACAAATTCGAATTTATCTAAATCAAACAACTCAGCAGGATTTGCTGGGATTTTTAGGGATGAAAGTTCATTGAACTTTACATTAAGAGTTTCTTCTATTGTCTTGGTCCTTGTGTTAAACAGTTTATAGGCCTTGGCAGTAGAAGAATATCCCAGAAAATAACCACAATCTACTTTGGCTGCAAATTTTGAAATGGAATCTTTTAGATTTAAAATGAAACATGGGCAGCCAAAGATTTTGAAAAATGAGATTAATGGTTTGATTTTGAACAAAATTTCATAAGCAGTTTTTTGATGTCTTGGGTTGATCAAAACTCTGTTTTGAACATAGCAAGCAGTGTTTACAGCTTCTGCCCAGAAAGACGGTGGCAAACCAGAATCTACGAGCATGGTTCTTGCAGCTTCTATAAGAGTTCTATTTTTCCTCTCAACCACCCCATTTTGCTTTGGTGTTCTTGGGATGTTGTACTGCCTCACAATCCCTTTTGACACACAGAAGTCATCCAACTCCTTATTTTTAAACTCTGTTCCATTGTCACTTCTAAAGACTTTTACTGGCAAGTCATATTGTTTTTCAACTTTGGTGACAAAATCCTTCAAAATACCTGCAGTCTCATCCTTAGAGTGTAAAAAGTAAGTCCATGTAAACCTAGAAAAATCATCAACTATGACAAGACAAAATATTTTTTCTTCTTAGACTCATGATTTTAACTGGGCCAAACAAATCCATATGCAACAATTGTAGACATTGACTTGTTTTGGACTCATCAATGGATTTGTAAGAGCTTTTATGTTGTTTACCTTTTAAACAGGAAACACAATGCTCATCACATTTGAACTCTTTTGATGGTAAACTTCTGACAAGGCTTTGTTTGGAGAGTGAGTTGATAGTTTGAAGGTTGGTATGACCCAGTCTCCTATGCCACAATTCTGTTTCCTTTGTGGAGGCAGCGAAAAACAAACAGACATTTGCCATAGGATTGTCCTTCAACATATCAACTACATACACATTGCCACTTCTATGAGCAACAAGTTGTGCTTTGCTCTCAGCAATGATGGTATCAATCTTTTTCACCACTTCTGGCCCAATAATCTTACAAGTTTTCTTAGTGAAGAATGAGCCATAACCTTTGTCACTCATTTGTGAAACACTAAGGAGATTAAATTTAAGATTATTAATAAGATTGACATTTTCAAACTTGAGTTTCCCAGCTTGAACAGTCCCTGAACCCAACCCCTTACCTTTTGAATCATTACCAAAGGATATATCACCCCCTCCATGTAAGACCCACCCCGTTTAAAGCGGTATTATGAGAAGATTTAGGAATTAATAAACTTAATTTGAAAGTTTGAGATTTTGTCATTAAGAGCTCAACGAGTTTTTGACAAATATTAGCACATGTATCTCATGGATTAAACATACGTACTATGATATTAATAGAGAAAACGTTTTCAATGGCACCTCCCAAAACTAAGTTTACAACCCTTTTAGCTCAAAAGTTTCGGAAGCGGACGAGTCTTGTGCGTTCGAATCTTTGTTCAATTCTTGATCATCATCCATTCAGTATAATAGAGTACCTGAGGGTGAAACGCGAGGAAATAACCCATTAATACGTTATTATGAATGTCTAGTATTGAAAGAATAATAAAATGAAGTTTTTTTTACATAACCTTTACCCGGGCAGGTAAGTGTTTTACCCGGGCAGGTAAACCTGCTGTTAGAAACTACCCTTCTTGATCAGAACATTTACCCGGGTGGGTGAATGTTTTACCTGGGCGAGTAAACCTGCAGTTAGAAACTACCCTTTTTCTTGCACCAAGCTACACTTTTAGTGCAGCTTCAAGGTCATTTACGAGGATTCTTGGGACCTGTTAATGGGTCATAATACGTACCTCTTACATGATTAAAGATATGTTTGGATTCCTTGTTCGGTTTCTAACCCAAAAACCATGAATTATCTATCGATCTTTAAGCTGACCGGTTAAGTTTTATACATGACAAAATCATAAGATTTTATGATCTCTAAGTTCTAGTTGTCGTTTTTGCCCACTTGTCAAGTCTCAGCTTGACTAAGGAAATTTATGCCCAAGTCATTTATGCCGTGATTGCGGTGCCTCGTGTCCATGGCCACATGTGCCATTTCTCTCGGTCTTGTACGCTCGGCCTCTATGACTTACGGCATGGTTTTTATCTGTTGTTTTCTATCCCTTGGAAATCACAATTTCTATTTTGAATTAAATGATATACCCATAAATACACTCCCAACTTATGCATATATGTATTTATCTTACAAAGTCATAGATATGACTTACCTTGGCTCGCGCCCTTTTTTGCTTCTAGACTGGTTTGAGGTAGATAACATTGAGCCCATGAATACACTCAAGCAACTAGCACGAGTTTGTTACCGGCTAAATGTTAACTCTTGGCCTAAGCTATTGTCTATCTAGCATTTTACCCAATTGACCCGATAGTCTAATTGGGATATTAACAACCTTCATCTAAGGCCATCTTCTATGAGTCGTGTATCTTATTTATGCTTCTTTTTGTGACATTTCAATGTCTAATTCCCAAATGCATATACAAAGGTATAATTAAGTATATAAACATACTAGAGACATATTAAGAATTAAGTCATCGAGTGACTTACTTATGCGTACTTCCTCTTTAACTCAACCAGAGATTCCTTGGCTATCCATAGTTTCTTGTATTCGCACCTATGAGGTGAATGACCACTTAGGTTGTTAGAACCTAGTCTTTGCTTGTCTATACGCATTTTTGGTCGTGATTTACCAATATACAAGTTCTCAACAAATCATTTATGCCCGAGTAAAATCGAGTTCTCATTGAGGCATTTTATCAAACACTTGGTATGCGTGATTCTCCTAACTTTAATTTTAGGACTTGAGGACCTCTTGGATCCATCTTTGATCAAGATTATCAATACTAGCATTCCTATAAACATTTTAATCATAGTTTATAACTAGTATTTCGTGGTTTAAAGGTGGTTCCTACGAATCCACCAAAAACCAAATTTGTTTCCTAACATGAACTACAAGGTTATAACCTTCTCACAAGGATTTTGTTTAACACACACAAATTAACATGTATTATGATTCTCTTATACAAGATTAACCATTACAAATCCTTAATTCACGTTTTTATAACCACCCATGATTTTCATCATACCCAAGCATGAACATACCCTCAAATTTAGTCAAATAAAAGGTTACCTTGATGTGTATTATGCTTGGATGATTCATTTTATGGCTAATGCATTCAAAAGCACTTTGAATTGACCTTGAATTGAGCTTATTCTTCAGTTTCTTGGTTAAGTGTATGTTTTAGTGTGTGTGTTTTGATGGAGATCGATCTCCTGATAATGGAGGTGGTCTCCATATTATTATTTTTGTTAACCAAACTCAAGTTTGCTTATTTGGCAAATATGGCCCGTCCCATCTTTTGTCAAGTATTCTCTAGCTAAAAGCCCCGTGTGCTTATATTATCATAATATACAGTTTAGAAATTTTGGGGTGTTACAACTCCACCCCCCTTAAAAAGGGTTTCGTCCTCGAAACCGAATATCTCGACGAATTCCCATGGGTCGCACCTCATGGCTAATCTTTGAGTTTTATCCCCGCTTGATGGGATCTGTTTTAAGGGAATTATTCTAGTTCAGGCACCCGTAGGTGTCATGTTTTGTCCAGACGTCCGCGATTTGACTCCTTCGTGTGTTTAGATCCCTTCAGTCCACAAGGGTTTAGGGAATTCATTCGACTATTTATCTTACTTGGAGTCATTTCTATGCAATGAGGCACATATAGGGTTTAGTTATCATAATGGGTTTCCGAAGATCGTCACCCACTCTCAACGTGGTTTTAGTTTTAGTTTGATTTCGGTTCTAATGCCTCTTATAATGCCATGGTTTTACTGGAAAGCATTGAGTCCTTTCCATGCCTCACGTTTTCCTTGACCTAGACACCGCTTGTCCTTTCTGATAGTGTTTTCACCTTCCCCTAGGATTAGCTATATTTAGGCATTCCTCTGGGTCCAAGTCGTGATGACTACACTTGACCCGTTTGAACTTTCTAATGATCTCTTAGCTATCACTAGACTATTAATGGTTCATCATTAGTTCTGTTACTATCCGATTGCCAATTCTGTGAATAGTTAATTCATCAGGGTTTTCGGTTACAAATAGACTTAGTTTCATAAGTCAAACTTCGGAGTTAAGATTTGTTGGACTTTATAAAAGTCCAACTTTCGTTTAATAGGCTGTAATAGCCCAAGGTAACTCGTATCATATATTGTCTGCTTTGCCGCCCAGCCGTATTAGACTGTGACCAAGCTCATGGTTTTGCATTGGTCTCACCCCTGAAAGACTGGCCAAAACACGTACGACATAGAAGGTATCTCACCCCTTATAAGGAAGTGTTCGTTTCCCTTTCCCAACCGATGTGGGATCTTACAACGTGCATATGTCCTAGTTCAGTGCTAGGCTAGTATTTCGCATTACTCATTTAGAGTTAGAATATTCCATGGAATCCTCTATATAATACCTCAGATAACACTGCGCCTATCTCATGCATTTTTTTTAACTCGCCTTGGTTTTATCTAATCCGAATTTTAGTGTATTTCACTCTTAGTCGAAATAAATTCTAGGCGATTGATCACCTATTATCTTTTGCCCCAATGCCTCGGGCTTTTAGGATTTTTATCCTATCAAAAGAGTTAGCATAGGGTTCGTGATCCTTTCTTATCTAGCCTTTCAAATTTATATTTCGAGCTCTTTTAAGCATCTTATTTGAAATTTAACCCGAGTCTTCCGACTCTTTTTGTTATCTAGGTATTATTTCGTATATAACACCCCGTTTTCACGTCCCCTTCCGGATTATGTTTTTATTTAATTCCTTGGAACAATTTGGATCAAAGTCAATTCCTTTATTGGTCTAGCCTTGTAGGGCCCGTTACTGAACTATGATCCGTTTCTGTTTATTTGTGTCCCTTAAGACCTATTGACCCACAGATCAATTCAACGTTTCTCAACAAGGTTCTTGCTCATCTGTGCTTCATGGTATTACGTTACCATGTTTAGTTGCACAAGTCTATTGCTTATGTTTTCTTTATTTAGTATTCGTATGCATAGTGATTCAGCAGGCCACGTTGGGTTTATTATTGTAACATTACGCAATAAATACTTGTACGTTACGCACCGACATTAATAAAAACGTCAAGTTTCTTATTCACCTTTGCATTTATTATTTTTGTCGCATTTATGGAACCCTAATGCTATATATATTATTATATATGTGTGAGTGTATATTAAATCAAAAAAAAAATAACCTGCCTTGGCCGGATTCGAACCCGCGCCAAAGGCCGGGTTAAACCAACACACGAGCCCAACCAGCTGGGCTGGCCACTGCCTTGTGATTAACCCGGACGCGAATTAAATATATACACACATTGAAACTCCCACAGTTGACAAGGAAAGTCAACTGTGGGTTGTCTTGGTGATCAATCCAACATTTAAACGCATAATTGTTATATTTTTGGCAAATTTGTGCTATAACCGGCCTATTACAACTCAATCACACGCCAATTACACGTCAATCATTGACCATTTATTCAATTGGACGCGTACTATTATATGGAAAGTCAAACCTGCTAATTAACCCTAACCCTAATCCTCTAGTATAAATTGAGGCTTTCTGGACCTTGTCTAATCGCTCACAACTCTCTCTCAATCCCTATTTCTCACTAATTCACTCTGTAATTGATCAATTTGTTCGTGGTTTGACTTTTCCTTTGACCCGATCATCAACATCAAACGTACACTGTGAGTTCAATTTTTTTGGTGGGTTTCATTCATCGGCATCCAAGCAACTATAGCCCTAACATTAATCGGGCTATAGTTGCCTGAATCGTCCAATTGATAATCTAGGGTTCATCGCGTTTGTATTTGGGGATAAACTGGTTCAGGCTCTACGTATTTATTTATTTTGAAGTCAGAATCATCACAACCACCGGCCTAGGCCAGGTGGTTGAGACGCTAGTCTTCCACACGGGTCACCCGGGTTCGAGTCCCGGCTCTGACCGGCTTTCATGCTTTTCTTTCCTTTCTTTTTTTTAAAACAAACAATTACAATTATACATATATTAATCCTTTAAATCTTTTAAATCCTTTTTAAAATACCTAAACTATTTTATAAACTCTAAAAAAATTATAATTACTTAATCTGATGTAAAAGTGTTATTTACAATTTTTATTTTTCAGAAATTCTTTTATTTAATATTTATAATAATTAAATCATTTTTATACTATTATAATTATAAAAATCCATTATTATATCAAAACAGTTTTATTAAATTCCCCAAAAATTATCCTAACTTTTTATAAGGTTAAACTTTACTAAAATAATTTTTAATTCAGTAAAATCATTTATTTATTATTTTTAACCAATTTTTGTAAGATTTAATCGTATTTAATTCATAATAAATCCAATTTTCATCATTTTTGCACCAAAATTTTATACAAATTATTTTTAATCATTTAGAACAGAATTATGATTTTTTAAAATAGATTTCTTTAATTTTAGTATTTTTGAATATTAAAGTTAATAATTGACTATTTATAAATAAATAGATTTAAAAATCTATTTTAAATGAAATAATTTTATAAAAATTATTTTATTGCTTCAAACACTTTATTGTACTCATACAAAATTCAAACTTTATAAAAAGACTATTTTTCATTAATTATCCAATTTTCTTTATTTAATTAAGCATTTTAATTTAAATCTCAACAATTAATTATCCCCAAATCAAAACCCTAGGATATACTTATAAACTAGTTAGACTTAGACTTATTTGTTGCCTTATACGTAGGGTAACACTTGGCAAATTATTTGGGCTACTCTTATACTATATCTCATTACCAAAAACTATACCAAGGTGAGTTTACGTAATCCTGTTTATGCGATTCTTTATACTTGCAACAATTTTAAGCAATTCAACATATATGTCTAGTAGTAAACTTTATTGCCTCATGTATTAGTCAACAGTTTCAACGAGTTTCAACGAGTTTCAACATTTACATAATCATTAGCTATGGCCAAGCCGGCGATACTCAATAATAGATCTATTGGATTGACAACCCCACCCGGATACGTGTACCTCCTACATAGGTCACGTGGGTGATTGTTATCGTTCAACATATTACTAAGGTGAACCGTAGATGACGGGATGGACCTAAACTAGTCGGAGGTTTGATTATGTCAACATATTATACTATGCATGTAGACTTAAATTACGATAGACGTACGAATTGCTAGACTTTTATACTTAAACTATATGCTTAACATGGATTATGTATTCTCACCAACTTCTAGTTGACCCCCCCATTTTTACAACTCAACAGGTGATAACGATGCTTGAAGATTAGAGTACTTATGGAGAAATAAGGAGTCTATGCATGCTTGATTCTTGTGTGATGTATTAGATTTCCACATTCAAACTCTTATGTATTTCAATTTTTGGATATTTACAATTTAATATTTATTTCAATTAAAATTTGATTACCATGTGCTACTGTATACTCATCAATACGTGACACCTCGATGTTTCCGCCATCGGTTGGGGTGTTACAGATTGGTATCAGAGCCTTGGTTATAGGGAATTAGGTTATTAGAAATAATCTAGACTATAACCTTAGGGACTAAAACAGTACTTGCTTCTCCTACTTGTAACCCTAATTGCTTCCCTAATCCTATCCTTATCCTATGCCTTAAACCTACATGTGACTACCCTTAATTGTCTGCTGCAATCCTGATCCACCATTAGAATTATAGGACAAAATCCTCAGGTTTAACCTGAACCCCCTTGAGATCTCGTCGAAGTTCTAGATTTTAATAACGAACACGTGCAATCTGGAAGGGTGAACGCCTGTATTCTGAGTCTTCTGTCTAGGCTGGCATTGCGCATATATCCCAATCAGACGAGGGACCCGGATGCCTACCTGGGAATTCTCGGGATGAGTGTTCACTTATAGGCTAAAGCATGTCTTCATATGTTATTAGAATTTAGAATCTTTGATAAGTCAACGTTTTCGTTTATTCGTTTTAATTAATGAATAAATGATTACATTCCTTATATGAACTCTCATTCATTTCATTGTGTCTATTACAGATCATGCCTCCTCGTCGCAGCACTCGCAACAGCACTGGTGAAAACCACGATGAAGGTAGTGACAACCATGGTCATGAACAAGGTCCTGGTCACAACACTAATGGGGTCGATGCTCAACTGGCTGCGATCATTTCTCAACAAATGGCGCAGCAAATCGCAACTCTGGTTCCCAATTTACTTGCTCAGGTCATCCAAATGAACGGCAACGGGAATGGTCACAACAACGGGAACGGGAATGGCAATGGCAATGGTAATGGACCCCAAGCTTGCACCCTCAAGCATTTCAACTCTTGTAACCCTCCAAAGTTCAGCGGTGAAGAAGGAGCTACTGGACTTCTCCAATGGTTTGAAGGTATTGAAAATACCTTCATCAACAGTGAGTGCCCCAACAATTTCAAGGTTCGTTACGCCATGAGTGTTCTCCATAAACGAGCACTCACATGGTGGAATGAAGAAAAGCGTACTCGTGGGGCCGAGGTTGCTCTTGCTATGACTTGGGACCAGGTCAAGGAGATCATGAAGGAGGAGTTCTGTCCTCGCAATGAAGTTAAAAAGCTTGAGGATGAGTTCCACACCTTGGCTCAGGATAGTGGGGAAAATCTTGCCTACAACACCCGCTTTCATGAGCTTAGCTTATTATTGCCACACAAGGTTACTCCTCTGCCGGTAGCCATCGAGAAGTACATCGGTGGTCTGCCCATGCAAATCCAGGACACTGTTTGGGGTAGAAATCCTGCAACTCTGGAAGAGGCCAAACGTCTAGCGGCCACTCTTACTGATAATCATGTAAAGAATGGTACTCTGGTTCGCAAGGGCTCTAAGAAGACTGTTGCCAAAGACACTCCACAGCCTGCAATTGAAGTCAAGCCTGAGACCTCCAGCAACAAGAAGCGTAAGGCTAGAAACTATATGGTTGCTGCTACTCCACCTGCTACCCAAAATCCAGCCAAGAAACCCTATGGTGGAACACACCCTCTTTGCAACACCTGCCAGTTCCATCATCTTCCTGGTAGACCATGCCGCCAGTGTAATAACTGTAAACGGTATGGACACTACACCAATGCCTGTCAAGCCCCTGCTGCCCAAAACAACCAAAACAACCAAAATAACCCTGCCAGAAACAACCCTGCTCCCAACCAACAAAACAACAGGCCTACTCGTGGTCAATGCTACGAATGTGGCAGCCCCGATCACTACATCAACAACTGCCCTAACCGTAACCGTAACCAAAACCAGAACCAAAACCAAAACCAAAACCAAAACCAGAACCGCAACCAGAACCAAGGTGCTCGAGGTCGCGCCTACAATCTCAACGCTAACCAGGCTCGTGACAACAACGAAGTGGTGAATGGTACGTTTCTCATTAATAATCACTATGCATCCATATTATTTGACTCAGGAGCTGATAAGTCATTCGTGTCACTGAAGTTTGAACCTTTACTTAACTTACCCCACACTAATCTAGAAGATCCTTTCGTGGTAGAGGTAGCTAACGGGAAGTCTATTTCGATCGGTTCTATTATTCGTAACTGCTTGTTGAATCTTGATGATCATACCTTCCCTATCGATCTTATTCCCATGCATCTTGGTAGTTTTGATGTTATAGTAGGCATGGACTGGTTGTCAACTCATCGTGCCGAAATTCTGTGCTTCGAGAAAGTCATACGCATTCCTCTCGAATCTGGTGAGATTTTGAAGATCTATGGTGAGAAACCCTGTGGTGAGCTTAAGCTTATGTCTTGTACTACTTCCCAAAAGTACTTACGAAAGGGGTATACAGCCTTCTTAGCTAACGTGATAGAGAAGAAGGACAAAGGCAAAAGTATCCAAGACATTCCTATTATTCGAGACTATCCTGAAGTCTTTCCAGAGGATTTACCTGGTTTGCCTCCTGCTCGACAAGTGGAGTTTCGTATTGATCTTGTTCCTGGTGCTAATCCTATAGCTAAAGCTCCTTATCGTCTTGCACCCTCTGAGATGCAAGAACTTGCTAGTCAATTACAGGAACTTTCTGATAAAGGGTTCATTCGCCCTAGTTCTTCTCCATGGGGAGCCCCTGTCTTATTCGTTAAAAAGAAGGATGGTTCTCTTCGGATGTGTATTGACTACCGTGAACTCAACAAACTCACTATCAAGAATCGTTATCCGCTTCCTAGGATTGACGATCTCTTCGATCAACTTCAAGGAGCAACCCACTTCTCGAAGATTGATCTCCGTTCTGGTTATCATCAGCTTAGAGTCCACGATGAAGATATTCCCAAGACAGCTTTTCGCACTCGCTACGGTCACTATGAATTCATGGTTATGCCTTTCGGTTTGACCAATGCTCCCGCGGTATTTATGGATTTGATGAATCGGGTTTGTAGACCCTATCTCGACAAATTCGTGATCGTTTTCATCGATGATATTTTGATTTACTCTAAGTCAAAATCCGATCACGAGCAACATCTTCACTCTATCTTGAGTCTCCTAAAGAAAGAACAACTGTACGCCAAGTTCTCCAAATGTGAATTTTGGCTTAAGGAAGTTCAATTTTTGGGACATGTCATTGATATGAACGGGATTCATGTTGATCCTGCAAAGATCGAAGCTGTGAAGGATTGGAGTGTTCCTGCCACTCCAACGGAAGTCCGTTCTTTTCTTGGGTTGGCTGGTTATTATCGTCGATTCATCGCCAATTTCTCCAAGATCGCTGTTCCTCTCACTACCTTAACTCACAAGGGTAAACCCTATGAGTGGGGACCTAAGCAAGAGGAAGCATTTGAAACTCTTAAGCTGAAACTCTGTGAAGCTCCTGTCTTATCTCTACCTGATGGTAATGATGATTTCGTGGTCTATTGTGATGCATCGAACCAAGGACTTGGTTGTGTTCTTATGCAACGAGGAAAGGTTATCGCTTATGCATCTCGACAACTCAAGATTCACGAGAAAAATTATACCACCCATGATCTTGAATTGGGCGCTGTTGTCTTTGCACTCAAGATTTGGAGACATTATCTCTATGGGACCAAATGTGTGGTGTTCACGGACCACAAAAGTCTCCAACATGTCTTCGACCAAAAGAATCTTAACATGAGGCAACGACGTTGGGTTGAATTACTTAACGACTATGATTGCGAAATTCGCTACCATCCTGGCAAAGCGAATGTTGTGGCTGACGCACTTAGTCGTAAAGAGCGTGTCAAACTCCAGTGTGCTAGAGTTCGTACCGATCTCCAAGATCGCATTCTCCAGGCTCAACATACCTCAGTCACCCAAGGTAACATGTACGATGAAATGTCTTGTGGTGCTGAGACTCAACTTGAAACCAAACCCGATGGTCTCCTTTATTTTCTTAATCGACTGTGGATTCCCGACCGTGATGATCTTCGTACCTTTCTCATGAACAAGGCTCATAAGTCTCGTTATTCTATTCATCCTGGAGCTGACAAGATGTACCAAGATCTTCGTTATTCTTACTGGTGGCCTGGTATGAAGAAAGACATTGCTCTTTTCGTTGCAAAATGCCTCACTTGTTCCAAGGTTAAGGCTGAACATCAACGACCGGCTGGTATGCTTGAACAACCAGAGATTCCTGTCTGGAAATGGGAGAGCATAGCTATGGATTTCATCACCAAACTCCCTCGCACACCCAAAGGTTTTGACAGTATTTGGGTAATCGTCGATCGTTTGACCAAGTCAGCTCACTTTCTACCTATTCGCGAGAAGTATTCTGTGGAAAGGTTGGCAAAGATGTACGTAAGTGAAATCGTATGTCGTCACGGTATACCTTTGGATATTATTTCTGATCGCGATGGTCGTTTCACCTCTCACTTTTGGGGATCTCTACAAGATGCTTTGGGTACCAAGTTGAACCTGAGCACTGCTTATCACCCTCAAACGGATGGTCAGACTGAACGAACCATCCAGACACTTGAGGACATGCTCAGGGCATGTGTCATCGATTTTGGTGGCGCATGGGATTCTCATCTTCCTTTGGTTGAGTTTTCATACAACAACAGTTATCACGCCAGCATTAACATGGCTCCTTTTGAGGCACTCTATGGTCGGAAATGTCGTTCTCCTGTCTGTTGGACCGAGGTTGGTGAAGCTCGTATTACTGGACCCGAACTGATCCAGGAAACCACAGACAAAATCCAGCTTATTCAGGATAATCTTCTCAAGGCTCGAAGTCGCCAAAAGAGTTATGCTGATAAACGTCGTAAACCCTTGGAATTTCAAGTTGGGGACCTTGTGCTACTTAAGGTATCCCCTTGGAAAGGAGTTATTCGTTTCGGTAGAAAGGGAAAACTAGCTCCTCGATACGTAGGCCCCTTCAAAATTCTTGACAGAGTTGGGAAAGTGGCTTACAGACTTGAGCTTCCACCTGAGCTAAGCAATGTTCATCCGACCTTCCATGTTTCGAATCTCAAGAAATGCTTAGCAGATGAGAACCTTCATGTTCCTCTTGAGGATGTGCAAATCGATGAAAGCATGCACATTATCGAGAAACCCGTCGAGATTGTTGACACTGGAGTCAAGAAACTCAAGCGCAGTCGTATTCCGATCGTTAAGGTTCGTTGGGAATCTAAACGAGGCCCAGAGTTCACTTGGGAACGTAAAGACCAGATGAAGTCGAAGTATCCGCATCTTTTTCCACCAGACTCTCCAACTCCAACTTCGGGACGAAGTTCCTAAAAGTAGGGGAGACTGTAACATTACGCAATAAATACTTGTACGTTACGCACCGACATTAATAAAAACGTCAAGTTTCTTATTCACCTTTGCATTTATTATTTTTGTCGCATTTATGGAACCCTAATGCTATATATATTATTATATATGTGTGAGTGTATATTAAATCAAAAAAAAAATAACCTGCCTTGGCCGGGATTCGAACCCGCGCCAAAGGCCGGGTTAAACCAACACACGAGCCCAACCAGATGGGCTGGCCACTGCCTTGTGATTAACCCGGACGCGAATTAAATATATACACACATTGAAACTCCCACAGTTGACAAGGAAAGTCAACTGTGGGTTGTCTTGGTGATCAATCCAACATTTAAACGCATAATTGTTATATTTTTGGCAAATTTGTGCTATAACCGGCCTATTACAACTCAATCACACGCCAATTACACGTCAATCATTGACCATTTATTCAATTGGACGCGTACTATTATATGGAAAGTCAAACCTGCTAATTAACCCTAACCCTAATCCTCTAGTATAAATTGAGGCTTTCTGGACCTTGTCTAATCGCTCACAACTCTCTCTCAATCCCTATTTCTCACTAATTCACTCTGTAATTGATCAATTTGTTCGTGGTTTGACTTTTCCTTTGACCCGATCATCAACATCAAACGTACACTGTGAGTTCAATTTTTTTGGTGGGTTTCATTCATCGGCATCCAAGCAACTATAGCCCTAACATTAATCGGGCTATAGTTGCCTGAATCGTCCAATTGATAATCTAGGGTTCATCGCGTTTGTATTTGGGGATAAACTGGTTCAGGCTCTACGTATTTATTTATTTTGAAGTCAGAATCATCACAACCACCGGCCTAGGCCAGGTGGTTGAGACGCTAGTCTTCCACACGGGTCACCCGGGTTCGAGTCCCGGCTCTGACCGGCTTTCATGCTTTTCTTTCCTTTCTTTTTTTTAAAACAAACAAATTACAATTATACATATATTAATCCTTTAAATCTTTTAAATCCTTTTTAAAATACCTAAACTATTTTATAAACTCTAAAAAAATTATAATTACTTAATCTGATGTAAAAGTGTTATTTACAATTTTTATTTTTCAGAAATTCTTTTATTTAATATTTATAATAATTAAATCATTTTTATACTATTATAATTATAAAAATCCATTATTATATCAAAACAGTTTTATTAAATTCCCCAAAAATTATCCTAACTTTTTATAAGGTTAAACTTTACTGAAATAATTTTTAATTCAGTAAAATCATTTATTTATTATTTTTAACCAATTTTTGTAAGATTTAATCGTATTTAATTCATAATAAATCCAATTTTCATCATTTTTGCACCAAAATTTTATACAAATTATTTTTAATCATTTAGAACAGAATTATGATTTTTTAAAATAGATTTCTTTAATTTTAGTATTTTTGAATATTAAAGTTAATAATTGACTATTTATAAATAAATAGATTTAAAAATCTATTTTAAATGAAATAATTTTATAAAAATTATTTTATTGCTTCAAACACTTTATTGTACTCATACAAAATTCAAACTTTATAAAAAGACTATTTTTCATTAATTATCCAATTTTCTTTATTTAATTAAGCATTTTAATTTAAATCTCAACAATTAATTATCCCCAAATCAAAACCCTAGGATATACTTATAAACTAGTTAGACTTAGACTTATTTGTTGCCTTATACGTAGGGTAACACTTGGCAAATTATTTGGGCTACTCTTATACTATATCTCATTACCAAAAACTATACCAAGGTGAGTTTACGTAATCCTGTTTATGCGATTCTTTATACTTGCAACAATTTTAAGCAATTCAACATATATGTCTAGTAGTAAACTTTATTGCCTCATGTATTAGTCAACAGTTTCAACGAGTTTCAACGAGTTTCAACATTTACATAATCATTAGCTATGGCCAAGCCGGCGATACTCAATAATAGATCTATTGGATTGACAACCCCACCCGGATACGTGTACCTCCTACATAGGTCACGTGGGTGATTGTTATCGTTCAACATATTACTAAGGTGAACCGTAGATGACGGGATGGACCTAAACTAGTCGGAGGTTTGATTATGTCAACATATTATACTATGCATGTAGACTTAAATTACGATAGACGTACGAATTGCTAGACTTTTATACTTAAACTATATGCTTAACATGGATTATGTATTCTCACCAACTTCTAGTTGACCCCCCCATTTTTACAACTCAACAGGTGATAACGATGCTTGAAGATTAGAGTACTTATGAAGAAATAAGGAGTCTATGCATGCTTGATTCTTGTGTGATGTATTAGATTTCCACATTCAAACTCTTATGTATTTCAATTTTTGGATATTTACAATTTAATATTTATTTCAATTAAAATTTGATTACCATGTGCTACTGTATACTCATCAATACGTGACACCTCGATGTTTCCGCCATCGGTTGGGGTGTTACAATTATGAAGGCATTGCCTTCATTTCTATGATTCATAACCATCTATCTGATTTAGAGTTTAGATTGCCTGTTCATCCATCTCATGCTAAAGCCCATGAGATTTATCTCGCTTTATTTGTTTTTGACATGTCTTTATTAGATCACATCATTCATCGTTCACTCTCACACGATCCTTGCTCGAGGCTAGGATCATTCCTCTGGTGCGGATGCACCTCCGTTTTCAGGGTCTTCTACGATCCCCCTTTTGATTTAGCATTTAATTTCTTCTTTTATTTAACACTTCGTTTTACGCTATAATACCTTGTTTTTAGCTCAAATTCGTGTGAATCATAGTTCACACTTGTCCTATATGTATCCGTTTTCATCGCATTCCAATTTTTGCGAGACAAGTAGTTCTTGGTTGCCCGTGAACTTTCATGGATCCTTATGATTTAGTGTGACGCATAGTTCACATTTGCCCATCGGCTTTCACGAATTTATTATGATTAATGTGACGCATAGTTCACATTTTCCCGTACGATTTCATGAATTTATTACGAGTCAAGTTTAAGTGTAACTTAACCTTAAGCTTAGCCCGAATCTTGGCTTTTGTCTTACCACAATACGGGGTTACCGTTGGTATACGAGTTGGCCCTCGGGTACGGTTTAGACTCGTTAAAAGTTTACCCTTTAGATGAGGTTTAGAGTGGTTTATGATTTAACCTTTCGTTAAGGTTCGACTTTTACTACTTGATTGACTTCCCATTCAGGTTCGAGTTTGACTATGTCTTAACCTTCGATTAAGGTTCAAGTTTCCTTACAGTTTAACCTCTCCTCATGGTTCAAATGTGATTATGACTTGATCCTTTGATTAAAGTTCAAGTCTACTTACGAGTAAATTCTCGATTATGTCTCAAGGTGATCATTATTTAACCTTTTGGTTAAGGTCCAAATCCATTTAGGAAATTGGCCTTTGATTATGGGTTGAATGTATTTAGGACTTAACCTTGGACTAAGGTTCAAGTCTATTTGCGTGTTAACTCTTAACTAAGATTTGAGTGTGTTTACAACTTAACCATTGATTATGGATTAACCTTTATTGAGGTCCGAATGTGATTATGACTCAACCTTTTATTTAGGTTCAAGTCCTTTTTACGAATTTAACTTTCTAGAAAGGTTCGAGTTTTATTATGACTTAACCTTCTGATTAAGGCTCAAGTCTATTTACGAATTTAACCTTCTATAAAGGTTTGAGTTTTATTATGACTTAACCATGATTAAGGTTCAAGTCTATTTACTAATTAAACCTTCTATAAATGTTTGAGTTTTATTATGACTTAACCTTGATTAAGGTTCAAGTCTATTTCCAAACTGAATCTGTTTATGACTCAACCTTGATTAAGGTTCAAGTCTATTTCTGAACTGAATATGTTTATGACTCAACCTTAATTCAGGTTCAAGTCTATTTTTCGTATCCGTGTAACCGTTGTGGTAATACCTTTGGCTCTACGGCTCCCCGGGACGTTTATGCATCGGTTTTACATACCCGGTCTACCAGACCTTTATTGGTTTGGCATTACTCCCGCGTTCTATGACCCCGCAAGTCATATAGTCAGAAGTTTCACATGCCCTTTTCTCCCGACCTAGTCCTTGCTACATGGGACATATCCATAAAGATCACAAGAAGCCCAACGTATCATGTGTTTAACACTTACATGGCCAGGGTAAGCAATTCGAACATGACATTGGTGATCTCGTCGTGTTCATCACGATACTTCCCAAATAGACAATTCCCAGTCGCTTGTTTGATTTAATGAAATCTCTTTTGCTAATTTGCTTCAGTATGCAGATTTCATTTTTTATCGGATTGCATTGTTTTGTAAATGCAATCATGTTTTTCCAATTTTCAGTTCGGCCGAGCCTTACCATGAACGTGTAATTGGTGTGTTTCTAAGTTTTGAATTATTTAGAGAACCTTTCTAATGATTTATTCCTAATTGATTTCATGTTCATACATGATACATAAAATTTCGACTAGATTGGGATAACTTTGGAAATGAATTCCTTACCGGATTGATGATCATACTTGAACCGAACGCTTAGACTCATTTAACCTTGGGCTCTGAATACCACTTGTAAGACCCACCCCGTTTAAAGTGGTATTATGAGAAGATTTAGGAATTAATAAACTTAATTTGAAAGTTTGAGATTTTGTCATTAAGAGCTCAACGAGTTTTTGACAAAATATTAGCACATGTATCTCATGGTTTAAACATACGTACGATGATTTTAATAGAGAAAACATTTTCAATGGCACCTTCCAAAACTAAGTTTATAACCCTTTTAGCTCAAAAGTTGCGGAAGCGGACGAGTCTTGTGCATTCGGATCTTTGTTCAATTCTTGATCATCATCCATTCAGTATAATAGAGTACCTGAGGGTGAAACGCGAGGAAATAACCCATTAATACGTTATTATGAATGTCTAGTATTGAAAAATAATAAAATGAAGTTTTTTTTTTACATAACCTTTACCCGGGCGGGTAAGTGTTTTACCCGGGCAGGTAAACCTGCTGTTAGAAACTACCCTTCTTGATCAGAACCTTTACCTGGGTGGGTGAGTGTTTTACCCGGCGGGTAAACCTGCTGTTAGAAACTACCCTTTTTCTTGCACCAAGCTACACTTTTAGTGCAGCTTCAAGGCCATTTACGGGGATTCTTGGGACATGTTAATGGGTCATAATACGTACCTCTTACATGATTAAAGATATGCTTGGATTCCTTGTTCGCTTTCTAACCCAAAAACCATGAATTATCTATCCATCTTTAAGCTGACCGGTTAAGTTTTATACATGACAGAATCATAAGATTTTATGATCTCTAAGTTCTAGTTGTGGTTTTTGCCCACTTGTCAAGTCTTAGCTTGACTAAGGAAATTTATGCCCAAGTCATTTATGCCGTGATTGCGGTGCCTTGTGTCCATGGCAACATGTGCCATTTCTCTCGGTCTTGTACGCTCGGCCTCTATGACTTACGGCATGGTTTTTATCTGTTGTTTTCTATCCCTTGGAAATCAAAATTTCTATTTTGAATTAAATGATATACCCATGAATACACTCCCAACTTATGCATATATGTATTTATCTTACAAAGTCATAGATATGACTTACCTTGGCTCGCGCCCTTTTTTGCTTCTAGACTGGTTTGAGGTAGATAACATTGAGCCCATGAATACACTCAAGCAACTAGCACGAGTTTGTTACCGGCTAAATGTTAACTCTTGGCCTAAGCTATTGTCTATCTAGCATTTTACCCAATTGACCCGATAGTCTAATTGGGATATTAACAACCTTCATCTAAGGCCATCTTCTATGAGTCGTGTATCTTATTTATGCTACTTTTTGTTACATTTCAATGTCTAATTCCCAAATGCATATACAAAGGTATAATTGAGTATATAAACATACTAGAGACATAATTACCTTATGCGTACTTCCTCTTTACCTCAACCAGAGATTCCTTGGCTATCCATAGTTTCTTGTATTCGCACCTATGAGGTGAATGACCACTTAGGTTGTTAGAACCTAGTCTTTGCTTGTCTATACGCATTTTTGGTTGTGATTTACCAATATACAAGTTCTCAACAAATCATTTTTGCCCGGGTAAAATCGAGTTCTCATTGAGGCATTTTATCAAACACTTGGTATGCGTGATTTTCCTAACTTTAATTTTAGGACTTGAGGACCTCTTGGGTCCATCTTTGATCAAGATTATCAATACTAGCATTCCTATAAACATTTTAATCATAGTTTATAACTAGTATTTCGTGGTTTAAAGGTGGTTCCTACCAAGTCACCAAAAACCAAATTTGTTTCCTAACATGAACTACAAGGTTATAACCTTCTCACAAGGATTTTGTTTAACACACACAAATTAACATGTATTATGATTCTCTTATACAAGATTAACCATTACAAATCCTTAATTCACGTTTTTATAACCACCCATGATTTTCATCATACCCAAGCATGAACATACCCTCAAATTTAGTCAAATAAAAGGTTACCTTGATGTGTATTATGCTTGGATGATTCATTTTAGAGCTAATGCATTCAAAAGCCCTTTGAATTGACCTTGAATTGAGCTTGTTCTTGAGTTTCTTGGTTAAGTGTGTGTTTTAGTGTTTGTGTTTTGATGGAGATCGATCTCCTGATAATGGAGGTGGTCTCCATATTATTATTTTTATTAACCAAACTCAAGTTTAGTTATTTGGCAAATATGGCCCGTCCCATCTTTTGTCAAGTATTCTCTAGTTAAAAGCCCCGTGTGCTTATATTATCATAATATCCAGTTTAGAAATTTTGGGGTGTTACACTCCATGAGCTAAGAAGTCCAGAAGAAGGGCTCTACATCCTGTCATGTGCCTGGAGCCTCCACTATCTACGTACCAAAGACTATCTAAACAAGCAGAAGCTCCCTGCACAACAGTAATGAATTAGTTTTGGTGAGTGTCCAAAGCCAAGTTGGCTTTGGATGGGTCCTCAGACTTTTCAGACTCAAGCTTTGGAAGATGATCATTGGTTTGAACTAGTTTTTGAATCAAGTTCAACAACTGTTGCAGACCATTTGCAAGTGCTTGAATGTCAACACTTGGGGCAACAGTTGTTTGATCACTTCTAGACAGATGATAATACCCATAGGGATTTCTGTTCACTCTTGGTTTAGAAGGTCTTTTTGGTTCCACATAAACATGTGACAGATTATGACATGATGGTTGTCCATATCCACTTGGGTACTTGCTTGTGGGTGGAGCATCTGTTACTTGGACATCCCTGGGAGTAGATGTTTCAAGACTTTTGGTAACAAATGTTTGGACTGGTGTGAAGGTCTGTTTGGGTTTTCCTTTTGAAGTACTCACCACCTGACTTGCAAGAGTTTTAGCCTTGTACTCTTGTATTTTGACATCAAAATTTTTGAGATACAGACACTCTTTGGTTTTGTGATTCTTTTTCCAACATATTAAACATGTGTCTTTGGAATCACATGCACTTGTTCCTTTGTTAATGTCACAAGCTTTTAGAAGAAAACAGTTTTTAGTGACATGATTCTTCTTTTCACAGAAATCACAGAACAAGTGGACAGACTTTTCTTTCTTTTTCCCCTTTTCAACCTTCTTTTCAGCAGATGTTTGAGCTTCTGCTGGAAGGTTTTTCAAGGGAATGATCTTTGCCTGAGGTGTTGTCTTTCCCTCAGGAGTTTTGAAATCAACAGGTTTAAAGTTCTCAAGAGTACCATACTCATCAGACCAAGTAGGTTTAAATTCATAATTTTCAAGTTCAGTGAATGATGAGGAACCTTCTGGTTTTTCTAGAACAATTTTCTTACCATTGGGTTCAGTGATTTTAATCTCTTGACCCTTCAAATTTGTTGGTACTATCTCAACTAACTTTTGATCCTTTTTGTCAGTGTTTTCAAAAGCTGGAGTAGTGGTTTCAAAACCAAAACCAAAACCAAAATTCACATGACTTTTGGTTTGTTTGTTGGGTAGCATTTCAAAACCTCTACATGATTCCACCCATTTCTGACATTCAACTTGGGTGGACTCAAGCTCACTTTTACAACTCTGATATTTTGTTATCATAGTTTGGAGCTCGACTTTGGTTATGGTTGCTTCATGTTTTAAGCTGCTTATTTCAGATTCTTTTTCAGTTAAATTTGTTTTTAATTCTTTTGAAAGTTTCTCAAATTTAACTTCATCATCTAAAATTTTCTTTCTAAGGTTTTCATTCACCTCTTTGATGTTAGCAAATGCTATCACACATTTGTCAGAACATAAATCCTTAAGAATTTGAGGAGATACCTTAGCAGCAGCCATCAATGCACAATCACACTTGCACTCACAATCATCAGATGCACCCCAGGGATCTGAGAGATTCACAACCTCTTCTTCAGGTTTTTCACCTGCAACTACTTCATCAACAACATCATTAGTCACAACTTTAGATTCAGTCACCACCTCCTCAGATTCAACTTCTTCTACCATAACCATGAAACAAAAATTTTCTGGTTCATTTTCAGCTTGGGCAACTAGTGCAAAATTTCCATCAGTTAACTCATCTGGTAGACTGCTGCAATCAACAAAGCCTTGTGTGAAGAAAATCTGTTGACTGGTCTCTGCAGGAGCAGAGGATGAAGCAGCAGTCATTGGCACAGGTGCCTGAGCAACAGGTGTTTGCACATAGTGGATCTGAGGAACAGTGGTTTGGACAAACTGGACAGGAACAGTGTTTGAGGACTGTGCAAAATGAGCAGTGTTTTGCACATTTGGTCCAGGGGTATTATAGGAATTTTGATAAGTGTTGGTCTGAGGTCTTTGATTTGGATAGGTAATCATAGGTGTACCATGTTGACTTCTACATTCCCTAGCAAAATGACCAAGTCTATGACATTTATAACACTTTATCTTTGATTTATCCAACCCAACCTTTGATCTGCCAGTTAACCCTGGAAACCTTCTCCCAGTTTCTTGTAAAATTTGTTAGTTCTTACACTGAGAAGGGCCAATTGGTGCATAATGTCCATTTCTTCCAAATCATCAGGGTCAAAATATTTTAGGTCATCATACTCAAAGGATATGTTATCAGATGCCTGGATATCACCACCACTTGCTGTAAAAGCATAGTTTGGTGAGTAAGAATCAGAGTTAAAACCTGAGTTAAAACTTGAAGTTATGTCAATGAAGTGATCATAACTCTGATCCTTAGTATTTCCAGGCACCTCATCATGACCCAAAAGTGCTGTATTACCAAATATATAATCATCAGACACTTTTCCAGAGTCCTGGAGCTTCTTTTTCTGGTTAAGCTCTCTCTCATAGGTCAAGAGCTTACCATGAAGTTGGGTCAGTGATAGGTCCTTAAATCCAATTGAGTTTCTCATAACTATAGCAATAGTGTCCCATTTATCTGGTAATGATCTTAAAAACCTATGGTTCAAAGTTGAATGAGGGTAAGTTAGACCAACCAGTTTTGGTTCACTAATGAGACAGTTAAACCTCTCAAATTGTTGAGTTAATGACTCTCCCTTATCATGATTGAATGTTTCATATTGTTGGTTAAGTATTTCACGATTGTTTTCAATAACCTCTTCAGTCCCACCAAATTGTTCTTTCAGTGCATCCCACAACTCCTTTGCACTGTTATAGTGTAACAGCCCAGCATATATATCATTGGGTAGAGCCGTGGCCACAATACTGAAGGCCATAGCATCTAACTCAATTTTCTGAAAATCCTGGTCGGCGTAGTTTTCAAGTTTCTTAGGCTCCTGAACCTTGGGATCTTCGGTACTCGGCACCATCGCAACATGTGGTCCGAAGATAACCGACTTCCAACGCCCAATGTTCTGTTGAGCTAGAACATAGCTCATCCGACGTTGCCAGATATTGTATTCAGATCTGACAAGCATCGGTGGCTTGTTGTTCGTGCCAGTGTTGTATGGATCGTGATTGATTGAAGCCATTCTCTGATTTTTCAAAAACAAAGTTTGTTTATAACCGGTTGAATCGAAAATAAACTATTACTCTGTTTTCAATCCGACAAACAAACGATATCAATAATTGTGAGCTGATCTATTTATATTAAATTTATTGATTAGATCGAATTTAATTGACCAAGCTCTGATACCAATTGTTAGGATCTGAGTTTGATTGTTTTGATTTGTTTAGAATAAGATGAGAATTGAATGAAGTAAATATATATGGAAAGTGCAGCGGAATGATAAACTATAATCAAAACAAAAGGAATACATGTTTTCTTAATCGAAAGTTTCATTGAATTGAAAGATTACAATCAAATACAAGTACTCCCCCTCAGCCTGATCACACAGTGATTGTTTGTCTGGGAGAATGTTGTGTGTGTCCAATAGAACAATACAAGCACTGTTCTATTTATAGACAAATCTAAACCACTAGTGACCTATGCTGACGTCACCTAAGATAGTGACCTCTAACAGAATAACAACATAAAACATCAGCCCTATACAAACTACTGTTATATTACAAAACACTATAAGGTAAACTACTGTTGAGGGAAAACTCTGATGGTCTTGTATCATCTGTTGGAGCCTAAGTGTTGTTGGCTCCAACAGATCTTTAGTCTTCTGTACTTGATCAGCAGTTGTTCTTCATCAGACCTTTGGTCAGCAGTTGTTCTCTATCAGTTGTTATCCAGCAGTCCTTTGTATCAGCACTTGTCATAGCAGTTGTTTGGGTGGAACAGTTGTTAGGGTCAACAGTCTTTTGGGAAGAGTATGTTGTAAAGACTGTTTATTTATGTGGATGAACTGTTAGTATATTTTGTCTTTTCAATCATATGTTCTTCTTCAGGTCAGCAGACCCAACAGGATGAACAATAATTAAACCATTAATCAAAACTGAAACGAAACCGAACAAAAAAATAGAAGAAGATGAACCGAAATCAATCGAAATCTAGATTAACCAAAACCGAATAAATTTAAAATTGGTTGGTGTTTTTTGTACACTTAGTTCACCGAAATCAACCAATCGAAATCGAACCATTCATAAAATTTTAGCTTTTATACCTCTATTTCATATATTTATACCTTCATTTTATGTAATTCTAGGCAAAAAAAAAAAAAAAATTAGCCAAAGTTTGGTTTTGTATTTAACCAAAATTAACTCAACCGAACTAAAAACCGGTAATCTAACAATATAAAGCGAAACCAAGTAACCGATTGGTTAATAAGATCGATTAACTGATGAGTTTAATTTTAGTTTTCGTTGTAGCTAATAACGTCCGAACTGAACCAACCCATACATACCCTTAATGTGTCTGTGTTCCCTACTGCATTGGGCGGACACCATGCTATTTATAATTATATGTAAGGTTTGCGTTTTCAGCTATTACATAAAATTTCAAAATTTTAAAAATAGTTCTATAAATAAAAAAATAATTCATATAAGTTTGGAGGGTTTGATTATGCGGTTTTTTTTTTTTAAGGATCGAGTACTCTTTTGTTTCTAGGAAATAATAATCGAATATTTTAGAGCAAGAGAGAGGGCGGGACAATTAAATGTGTTAGGATCTAAGTTTGATTGTTTTGATTGTTTAAGTAAGAAGTAATGAACGAAGTGAATTATAATTGGAAAGTGCAGCGGAATAATAAACTATTAATTAAAACAAGAGAGTAAATGTTTTTCAATCAAAAGCTTTCATAAATCTAATGATTACAATCAATAGTACAAGTACTCCCCCTCAGCCTGATCACTCTGTGATTGTTTGTCTGAGAGAATGTTTCGAGTGATAAATAGAACAGTACAAGCATTGTTCTATTTATAGACAAATCTAAACCACTGATGATCTAAGCTAACTTCACCTAAGACAGTGACCTCTAACAGAATAAAAAACATAAAACATCTGTTGTATACAAACTACTGTTACATTGTAAAACTTTGATAGGTAAACTGCTGTTGGGAAAACTCTGATTGTCTTGTATCATCTGTTGGAGCCTAAGTGTTGTTGGCTCCAACAGACCTTTAGTCTTCAGCACTTTGATCAGTAGTTGTTCTTTGTCAGACCTTTGGTCAGCAGTTGTTCTCTAGCAGTTGTCACAACAATTGTTTGGGTACAACAGATGTTAGGGTCAACAGTCTTTCGGGAGAAGTAACTTGTAAATGTTGTTTATTGCTAAGGATCAATTGAGTAGTATGTTTTGGCTTTCCAATCAGCTGTTCTTCTCCAGGTCAGCAGACCCAACAAAATGTGTGGGGGAGTGAAATGAAATGTGTGAATCTTGACACTAAACATGACACGCAATTGTTATACTTTCATGTTTTTGAACTCTTGACATTAGATTGTTGACACACAAAAAAGAGTGTCATTATTTAACCATTTTTTTTTAAAACGACAATTTTTTAATGACACGTGCTTTTAAGTGTCATGAATAAGCGTGTGTCATTAAATGTGTGTCAAGATAGATCATTTTTCTAGTTTTTTTTTTTTTTTGAACGGCCAACAAATCAATTTCCGAGCACTCTCGGGCACCCTTTTAGCGAATCAGGTACTCGAGAGTACTCGGGCCACCAATTGCCACCAATTCCCGGGAAAACCCGACCACTCACCAGCCCGAAAGCACGACAGTGAAATAATCGATAAAACCGGTCGGGATCAAGACTCGAACCCAAGCCAATGGCTGAGTCATTCCTCATTTCCCCTCCACCAATGTCCTCCAAATGTAGCTAGTAGAACTTGATAAATACAAACTACATGAAATTTATAAAGACAAACTGAATAGTGCCATAAAGTACATCTGAAAATTAATAGCTATGCTGAAATTGTTTGCATGAATATGCATGACATATTTCTTGAGCAGTCATATCAAGATAAACAACATGGGATCTGACAAAGTGAAACACGAGCCATCTTTACTTTGTGAAGCATTTAGAGTAACTTGAAAAGAAACAAAAAGGAATTTAATGACCTATATATTTACTAATAAGAACAATAAGAAAACGCATTATGTTGAATGTAATTATTTCTTGCAAACTTAAAAATGTATTTTTACGTGGTTTTGTAATGCATATAAAGGAATAAGCACTATGTGCCGAGGGGTTTACTTTTAGGTCTGTTAAGTATCATTGGAAGTTGATAAAGATCTATCTTTTGAGTAGGTAAGACAATTTATTTTAGATTCTAGTAATTTTTTTTTTGGACTAAATTTTTTTTGTTACTCATGAGATTTGAATCCCTTTATTATTTAAAAAGGCAAAAGTCTGTTAATGCTTAATATCACTAGGCTAAAGTCTCTTTGAAAGGCATATGGTTCAAAGAAAAAAGGATCAATGTGTAAATTTCAATACTTTTTGTTTTTTCATAACAAGTTCCTTCTAACTTATAATAAAAGGATTTTCTTTTCTTTTTCACTAAACTAAATATTCGAGTTTGTCTTCCTTTCCTTATAACATATAATATCAAAAAAGAACTAATTAAACTTATCCAATTCACTTCTCATTGATGGATTGTTTCATCGAGATCCAATTCAAATCACGATGTCATTTTCTTGTTCTTAAATATTAGGCATCTTTACTCTTTTTAAGTTTATGCTCTACTCCGGGTAAAGATCCGCCTGATTTTGATTTGCAAATATAGTATAAATGCTCCCATTACCACTTCATTTTTTATCCCTCTTTTTTTTTTTCAATTCACGCATTCCCTAAAAAAGTTGACGGATTCATGCATATTACTCAATTGATTAACATAAGAGTTTGAAAAAACAAAAAAAAAAGATTTCTTTATGATGTAAAATAGATATATTACCACTTGGTTTTTTTTTAAACGGAGCCTGTATACTTCAATGTAGTAGTCCAACTAAGCCAATCAAAAATTCTTCTAATTGATAATAGTAATTAGAAACCCCCCCCCCCCCCAATGGATCTAATTGCACTTCACGCTACAAATTTTTGATGATTCAATTAATCTTTCGTGGGCGAAACAGAGGATATTTCGATTGGAGAGAAAATGAGGAAATCCCATATGACCCAATATATCAGACAAGTCTACGACATAATCAAACCCAAACGAACAAAATGTTGATTGAATCGTACCAGCCTCTACTGTGGGTTATTACTCATTTTTGTACTTGTTTTATTTTCCAATTATTTCTTCAATTAAGAAAACGAGAGAGAACTAAAATAGTAGATTAATCATTCTAGGTATTATCTGTCTTAGCCCATTCGGAAGGATCTCATCTCATAATTATCCATGACTGTTTATGTCTCTAGCATGACCACTTGATGAAATATGGAGGAAAGTGGCGTAAATGGCTGATACTACTGGAAGAATTTCTCTTCGGATAATAGGTACTGTAGCTGGTATTCTTGGGATCAGTTTAGTAGGTGTTTTCTTTTATGGTTCATATTCCGGATTGGGTTCATCCCTGTAGTAATCAGATGAATTTAGTTGTATACATGAAAGCGTAAGAACTCATCGGATTCCCTTCTTTGTTTGTCTGATTTGAGGGAGAAGGTCTCGTTGAGGTTTTAATCATTATAATATTTTTTTTATAAGTTCATTGAAGAAGTTCTATTTACTCAACAAATTTTCCCTTCCTCTTTTGTTTGTCCACCACTTTTTATATTTTTTTAATTTATAGCATACGTAATTATTCATTATTATAAGATAATTAGAAATAAAATACGTAATAAGTTATTCCTAAAATAGCTAGACATATCTATTTCTTCATACTTCAACTTCTATGAAGTTTCTTTCTTTTCCACAGCTAATAAAAATCGTTGTTTTAGATGATGCATATGTAGAAAGCCCTTTTTCTAGTATTTACTAGCGAATTGGATCTTTCTTTACTTTTTTTCTTTCTATAGTGGAGATAGTCGCGCCTAATGACAGATCACGACCATATTATTAAAAGCTTGTGGTAAGAATAGGTTTCGTTCAAGCGCTCGAAAATAATATTCCAAACCTTTCGTGTGTTCTCCGTTACTTGTGTGGATAAATACTATGTTATAGAGTATATAACTTCGGTCATAGGGATCAATTTCTAGTCGCATAGTTTCATAATAATTCTATAAAGCTTCCGCATAATTTTCTTTGGATTGAGCTGACATCCGTTATGGATTGCTGATTATAGAATCCTTTTCTATTTCAGT
>CM061227.1:60636582-60710429 GCA_030844895.1 Ambrosia x helenae
TCCTAAATGAGATAAAGTATACAAAAAGCAGTCTCAAAATGTGGACAACCGAAATTAATTACTAAATCAATTTCGGGTGGAAACTTCTAAGCTCACTGTGTTTTAAATGATGATTCAATTTTGGGTATGTATTTCTAGTCTCGTTATGTCTTAAACATATAAATAATCAAACATAAACATACAAATTTTCAAACCTAAAAATGCAAATTATAAAACCTAAGATACCAATTATCAAACCATAACGTACACATAAACATACAAATTATCAAACCTTAACATACACATAAACATATACAAATTTCAGATGGAATTGGAATGTATATTCCACTTCTTATGTTGTTTGTTTCAACAAAATAAAGAATTATAATTGAACAACATATGAAAGAAAATCTACATTCCAATTCCATGAAGGTTTTACTCTATTCTATTAAATAATCACACCTAATTCCAAATCATGTTATAGTTCTCATGCGAATTTCTATTCCAATTCCTTTACAATCCATTTCATCATGAACACTACCCGAGAGTTAATTAGCGTCAAGTATTGATCAATGATGAACAAAACTAATGGTACTGTGGGCATTAGTGATAACATTGGTAAATTATGATTAAGTAGCGAATATTAGTGTCAAGTTGGGCCAATAAGTCTCACTCTCACATACGATCACTGTTTTATTGACAGAAAGTGTAGTCGCACAAGATTGTTTCATGGATTAATATAAGAGGATGTTTGGCTCTCCTTATTTTCACCTTCTTATAACTTGTGATTTTTTAAAGAAGTCATCAGTTATTTTAAAAGTGTTTGGTGATTGTTTGAAAAAAAAAAAAACATTTTGGGTTTGAATAGGGGGGAAAAAGAGGTGAAAAAGAGATAAGTTATAAGTTAGTAATGTGTGACTTTTTTAAAAAGGAGATAAGAAGGGGGAAATGACATAAGTAATAACTTATAACTGTATCCAAACATACCCTAACTAGTCCCTAGGGGTTAGTGACTGTCAAAACCGAACGCAAACCATTCTCAAACACCCTAATCGCAAAATAGTTTTAAATACAGTGTATGATACATAGTTTGTTTAATTTCTCATTATGTATCATGTGCGTATAAGTATTATAATTTTTTCTATAATTCTTACCTTAAAACACTTTTGTTGTTTTAATATATAGCGTATCACTTAATATAGTTTGTTTCATTGTAGGCATTAGTATGTACCAGTAAAACATTTTTTTATATATCCACATTGCACTCGTTGTTTATATATTATTTGTTTATTTATTGATTGCTACAACTTATTTACTTTTGGATGAAGAAGAAAGAAGCTTCAATCTTCATAGGCTCTTTTTTTTTTCTTGTCATCTACACACTCTAATTAATTATTATAAAATGATGATACCTGGTCTAGTAAGTTAAAGAAGGAAAATCTTGATTTGATTTAGTTTCGCCAACTACCATCAATTAGTAAGATAAAGTACAAACATACCCCTCAATGCTTCTCTACAAGGCCACAACTTTCTATAAAATAAATAGAGGATGGCCAAGTTGATAATATATAAAAATTAATAATGATTGATGAAAACAAACTAAAAACGCCAAAAATATACGGAAACTCGAAAAAGGGGTGTCCAATGGAATGTAAATTCTTCTTTTTGAGATCTATTTAAGTAGTATATACTATTATATAGGGTAATATTATAATTCTAAACATTTGACACTATGATGTAATTAAAATAACTCATTAGTTTTTTTTTATAAAAGTCTTTCAGGTTTATATAATCAATGCTCATACAACAAGTGGAAATAATGTACACATTCTAACTAGCTATATATGCAATATGACCTAGTGATCTACCAAGAGGACAATCTATCTACAAAGTTTAAAAAAAAAAAAGTTGACTTAATTTTCTATATAGTCAACATCCTTAACACACACATTATGCTTTTTCATCCTTTAACAATTTCTTGATGACCAACGTGGATTATGAAAAACTGTTAATTGATACAACTTAAGTCACTTTTTTAATGAAAATTTGAGCTAAATCATGCATGATAATCATAAGGACAATATAATGTTAGTAAAAAAATTTAATCGTGTAACAAAAGTAAAACAAAAAATATGAAGGCGCACGAGCTCATCATTTGAATCAACTACTTTGTGTAATTTACAGCGTTACTTTTAGATATGGTAACAGTTTTGTTGCGTAACTAAATATGATTAACTTTTGTTTTAACAGGATGTTAATAAAATAATAATCAAAAGAACTATTAGTGAATGATGTAAATTTCAAACAGAAAAACCGAACTGGGGTTCAAAACCCTTTGAAAATCTTCGTTATATTAATCACACAGATGAAACGAGGAAACTAAATAAAAGTGATATTCAAGAAAAGTTTAGAAAATATTAAGAAAAAAAATTAAGAGAATATTATCAAACCTCACGTGTGTTTACACATCAAATTTAACAACACAATCGTGGGGGTCAGAATCCCCTAGGAGTTATGGCTGGTCGTGTCATGTCGATCATCACCGCCACCGCGGTGATGTGACTGAGAACCGTTCGTAGGAGGTTCAGATGATCCTCCTGCGAATATGGGTCTGTATGAATTTAATCCAGAAAGCATGTTCATATGCCCTTCACCATAACCGCCACTGCTACCATTACTGTTACTGCCACCGTTACCACTAGTTCCTGCTCCCAATTGCTGACCTGGCATTAGCGCGACTGACGTTGGAAAATTCATGAAATGTAAGGCACCAGAACCCGGCCCTCTATACACCGCCGCGCTATTATACACATTCGGAAAGGTCCATATAGGGTCTCCGTTCATTACTTGGTGTTGGTGACCAGCTGCTGCCATCCAAAAGTTCGCTGGAACCGATGCGTGACTAGCCGCCATCGCTCCTGTGCTCGACTGCATCAAATAGTTTCCCATCTGATGTTGAGAGGACAAATCAAGCTCAGCCGGAGGCCGCCGTTTCCTTGCCATACCCTCCTCCGTCTCGGAGAATTCGTTGTTCTCTTGCTGATTATCCCTCATTTCCTGCTTCGCTTGCAACATCTGATTCAGACTCATTGTTGACCCAAAACTCAAAAGATTCGATGAAGAATTCTCCGGAAAAAGACTCCGTCGCTGAGGGAGAGCGAAACTTGGGTTGAAATAATTAGATCGGAGCTGAGATGGAACGGTTAAACTCGACCGCGAGCTCCTGAGTGAAATGTTTAGTGTAGAAAAGTTGGCTGGGATAGTACCTGTTAGCGATAAATATATTAGATAGATATATATTAGGCATAACTAGATAACAGTAAAACCTAACTAATATATTATATTTAATATATTTATCGCTAGCAGTACCTGTCCCAGTGGCTGCAATAACAGCAGGCTCCGCTTGTTGTAGCAGCCACTCAATTGTTTCACCATCAGATTTGTGTCCAAGCTCACGGGTAAGCTGGAAAACCCTAGCAGCACATAACGCGGGCATACGAATACGACGTCCACGGCCGTCTACCTTCGTATGCCTATCTTTTGTAGACGTTCTCTTCGGCGGTTGTTTCTTCGACGGCTCACCCGAGGATGTGGTGGTGGTTGTTAGTTGCATATTGTTGGATCTAACTAGGTTATTGTCAGCGGCGGCGATGGCGAGCGAAGGGTACGCCACCGTGGCGGTGGCGGAGGTGGAGCAGCTGGCAGTTTCATCATCTTTCTTTTCAAGTAATTGAAAAGGGAAGTTTGGCCGGTGGTGAAAATGATCATCCCCACCATCCATGATCGCATGAGATTATAATATACTAACACACACTAATACCTACAAGAAACACATACACACACACTCTTTTGCACTCTATCTTTACATTAAAGTTATTTGAATAGAATTAGGGTTTTGTGGGTCTAGAATTCTTTCTTTTTCAAGAACATATGAACAGTCTCTCTCTTGAATAATATTGGTTCACATTTATAAAGAGATATGGGAGGATAAGGAAGGAGGACTAGCTTTAAGCAACAAAGATAATGAGTGGGAATTATAGGGTGAGCTTTAAAAAGTAAAAAAACAAAAAGAAATCAAAATAGAAATGGGAAAAGAAGGTTGAAATTAGTATGCATTTGGTGTATAAAGTATTAGTCAACCTACATTTTTAGTCCTTCCACTTGAAAATGATTGATGTTAGAATATGAACATTAAAAACCGAATTAACGCGTACATATTTGTAGTCGACATCCACTTGTGGTTATTTTTTCTTTTCTTTGTTTTTACTTGTTTTAGGACCATAGCAAGCTTTTTATAGTATTGCCATGGCCAACATGAAAACTACCAATACCCAACTAGCTAGCTAGCCAAAGCTTTTACTTGATAGGATATATTTATTTCAAGCAAAGCGCGCAATCGAAGATGTTTGGTTAATTGGTCCTTGGCACACAATAATATTTGATTTGGATGATTTACAATGCTTTTATCATATAGAATGGACATGATAAGAGTCAAATGAAATATAAAGTTGTCGAGTTAAGTTTTGATGCAACTCACAATGTTGAAGAACTGGATCTTTTGGGCATGTTTTGAAGGCGTGGTCGTAGCAATTCATGTTGTCCCGGTGTTTTATCACTACAAGAAATTTAGTCTGATACGTCGGACCTCTCCAGGAGACATTTGTCGTCGCTATAGATACCCTTTACCGGGGTGACCTGTCGTTGGCAAAACCTTGTTAATTTTTTTTTGTTGGTTTTGATCTGTCCCGGCAACGTGTCGCCACTACAACTTTAGGCGGGATAGAGGGAAATTGAAGCACCATTACCAAATGATATCCCTACGACATGTCGCCGGTAAAACTCGATTTTGTTTTTTTGTTTTTTTTAATTATGGATTAATGATAATTTATTAAAAAATATAATAATAACCCTTTACTGGCGACAAGTTGCCAGTAAAAAGTTTATGTAAAACCTAAAATCAGCATCAAGGTCCCAAACACAAATCTATGCTCTTTCCCCTCCCTGCTCTTTCCCTCTCCCCCTCGTCGTATCCACCATACCACCGCCGTTTCTACCGCCTACCTCGCCGTTCCTCCGCCTACCGCTCCGTTTCCACCACCTAACAACATCCCACTGTCGATTCCACACCTTACAACATCCCACGAACTTCTAAACTGTTGTCATTTTGCAAAAAGAGTAATAGGTTTCTTGGAGAGAAGGAAAGAATTAGAATAAGAAGAAAAAACATACAGAAACTTTGATTCCAAAGCTAACCGAGGTCTCGAACTTTAGGCACCCCCAATTTCACCATTAACTCTAATTACGCTCCTTGTTTTTATGATTTTTGTTTATGTATCTTTGATATTGTTTGTGTTAAATCTCAATTTGAGTAGATTCGTTAGTTTATTTTAATATTGAAGATTGGTACCTTATGTTATTATAAAGCTACTATTAAGTTAATCCAAACCATTTTTTTTTTTGAAGCTTTGTTGAGAAATTAAAGCTTCAAGGAAAAAAGTTCGCAGGTTAGTAAAGTATTGAGACGTGTCCTGCGGCATCTCTTGGGGTAAGCCGTAAGCAAGTAGAATTTAAAGGGTTTTTCAAAGTTATTTTTAAGGTATACTTCGAATTTGTTCTTTTAATTTAAAGTTTTGTGTGTATTTTGTTTATTTATATATCTATTATGTGTTTTTATGTTATATAGTTATTTACATGTATGTATCTAAATATATGTTCATGAACGCGACCCGTTTTGGCGCGAACAAATGTATTGGATAATTTGACGATGATAGATTACAATTAGGTGTCTTATTGTGGTTTTCAAATTATGCTAATTTACAGATTTGTATTTGCTGCTGGAAAATTATAAATAATAACAAAAAACTGGAAAATTCATTCTCGTGTAGACCTATTCTGCCGACATGTTGCCACTACATGGTATATTTTAACAACCTGTTGTGGCGACATGTCGCCGGTACGGATAATTACCAAATTTCATTTTCCATTAATTTTCAAAAATAAATTGTATTTTCAAACGAGTCTATGATGTCAACATGTCGCCGGTATAAAGTAACCTCTCCCGGCGACACTGTTCCGACGACTTAATTAACCTATGGCGTTGAATCTGTGAGGACGAACCCTGTACCGGCGACTTGTCGCCACAACAGGTTGTGCCAGCGACTTGTCGCAGGACAGGTCGACGTATCAGACAAGTAGTTTTCTTGTAGTGTATTACGATGCAAATATAAAAAGGCATTAAGCCTTCAGATCGGTGTGGAGGCTGGACCAAGTCAAGGCAAGTAAGATGTTTATAATATGTTTATAGGTGGTTTGTGTATGTGTGTATCCTTTAAATAAAGTAATATGTAGAGAGGAAATTGCGTTGGCTAGGGAAGACATGAAAAGGAACTGATTCATTAGGTTTCTTGATATTCATATAGAATGGAATTTGTAAACAAGCATGAACTCAAGCCCAGTGTTTAAGCCTTGTAAGTATTTGATGTATGATAAATGATACATGCTTTTAAAAGAGATTTACCTATTTTATGGCATTTTTCATGTCAAAACATTTTTATTTTATTTATTTCCTATATAATTCCATTATTTTGTGTATTCTATTACATAGTTCATTCCTTTTCCCTTTTGATTTCATTACCACATACCAAACAGATCCTTAGAATATAAATGTGATTTTAATCTGATATGTTAAAAACAACACGGATAAAACTAAGTATACGTCTTTCTTTATTTCTACAAACACATTACATGTTGTAAAACAACTACTCCTATTAGCAATACAGAGAAGAGAAAGTTTAGAGTACAAAGTACATAATCGAACAAAGTGTAAGAAGTATTTTAGGCATTTTGATCAAAATATATAAATCAATGGATGAGATTAAAAGAGGAAAAGTATAGTTGAGTTTCTAAAAGTGGAGGAGAATCGCAAAATAGGTATAACCCACAATGGTTGAGTTTCACCCCAATTTTTTTAACGTCCATAAGTTTTTCATATGACATTATTTAAAAAAAAAAAACACACACACACACACAATAAAAACAAGCATTTTATCCTCTTTCATTTGCATACCATATTGCTATACTTTAAAAAAAAAAATTCTGGGTTGATAGTACTTGCGTCTAAATGGAAACACTTTATATTATTACTGGCGTTTAAACATTTTCTGAATGTAATAATAGCTTTTTGGCTTTCATTACTTCGGATTTTAATTCCATGTTTTTTTAGGTTTGATGTAGCATTCTTAATGAACAATGAGATAATATACATATTACCTTAGCACATTCACAGAAAAGTATTACTTCAGTGCTGCCCCAAATAGAAGATAATATCATTGTAGATCTATCTGAAAGCCATGGTTTACTAAGCAAAATGTATTTTTTGCGTTTGGAAACATTAATAGAGTGAATAAAAAGAGGCATCCTCAATTCCAACATTTGAGAAACAATAACTCAAAGCATCTTTCAAATAAAAGCAGTCCTCAACTCGTTTTAAAACATTTCACGAACAACACTTATATTACTATAGAAACAAATATTTTAACCTATTATTATTATTAAAGAGTTTAAAGACACGTTGAAACATGTATCTAAAGTGTCAAATGAGCAGTTTGGTCGTCTCGATGATGCTTTTCACCTTTCATGGAACGAGGTTAATGAAATTCAATGCATATTTGAATCAAACAGGTGGCCACTTATTGGTGTTATGCAGGTCTTTCCTTCAGTCCAAGAATATCATATTCTCAAAACTTGGTATTACATACTTGCGTTTAAACAATAATAGCTTGCGTCTAAATGTAAAAACTTGATATTACTTACTTGCGTTTTAGCATGTATAACTTGCGTTTTATCATTTATAACTTGCGTTTGATCATGTCGTTTTACCAGGTCGTCTTATCAGGTATAACTTGCGTTTCTAAAACGCAAGTATACCCTCAATAAAACGCAAGTACTATAAACCCAACAAAAACAAATGTTTTTTTTAAAAAGCATAGCAATATGGTATGAAAATCAAAGAGGATGAAAAGCTTGTTTTTATGGTGTAATTTTTTAAAAAAAAAAAATACTGTCGTATGAAAAAGTGATGGTCGTTTTAAAAATGAAGGTGGAACTTTAATGACGCTAAGAAATTACAATCGTGCCCCTGATTATCAAATTTAATCCTACGCTCCATATTGTTTCTTACACTTTGTACAATAACTCACTTTTTACGTTAGCCGCTCCCTAGAGAGAATAATAAGAAGAATGAGAGAAGTATGTTCTTATTGATGTAAATAGATGAGATACAAATGCCACTATTTATAAGGCATATACATTAATACTAAACTAATGGGAGTTATGTATGTGGAGAGTCACCATAATGATGCATTTATAACACTCCCCCTTGACTATCCACATGATGGATTACTATAGTATATTATTTTTAATTAATACGCTTGGTGATGTTGCCTCATTAAAAACCTTACCAGGAAAACCAGTGGGATAAAACCTCAGCTAAGGGAAAAAGAGTGCAACGCGTATTTTCTCCCCCTGATACTTTTGGATCAGGTGTGTTGTCTTGTTAAAAACCTCACAAATAAAACCCGATGGGACAAAACTTAGTGAAGGGAAAAAGAGTTCAACGTGTCGAATACTCCCCATCATTTTAATATGTATCATTTGAATGATGGTGTCTATCTTCTAAGAAAGTTGCTCAAAGTTTTGTAGTCAATGATTTGCGTTCTTGATCACTTGACGTGAAAATCTTTAAGTTGAATCATTGATGTATGATCTTCATTCCAGAACTTTAGTCCCTGCTCTAATAAGTGCAATTCTTTAAGTTGATCTAATGTTGCCTCCTCTCGTAAATAAATGTCACAAAATCAACAAATGTGATGTGTTATATTCCTTACATATACAAGACTGACCACACTTGTTTGCATGGGTTAGTGAAATATAATTAAATTTCGCTCATACATGAAGTATTTGTTTTAACTCATTCCGGTGTCTCCTCGCTTGACATAGACTATATTATGATAATAAGTTCATGTGGAAGATATAATAATCATGCATAACTAGCAAGACATATACTAATGTACATATATATTTAACTATGGTACTTCTAGAGTGAAAATCTCTACTTTGGTAGGAGATGAAATGAATAATTTTCCATATCAAGTAATTGGACCACCTTTAATGCACTTGAAATAAGAGCTATGTCCATTGTAAAATGTCATACAATCTTTACAAGATATACTTTGATGGATTGGTAAATGTATCATTACATATATACTCGAATTGTAGGTCAAGCAACAAGTGCACTATGTCAGGGACTTTCAAAAAGTTATATAGAGTCTCTCGATAATGCTCACACAATATCATTGCAAACTGCGAGTGAACTTTTAGGAGAAAATTTTTGATACAAGCAGGATAATACAATCAAACTTATGTTGCTCTTTATCGGGATATCTCATGAGTTTTAAAACACTTAACCCCCTTATTTTAGTCCATTCATATTATGTTACCTTTACATAATACTTCTTAAGGTATTGATATCAATGCACCAAGCATTATCAATCCATCAAGGACTTTTCCATCTTTGACCAATTACGCAAGTGCATTAACTCTTCAATTGGAAGAATAATGACATCTATTTCTCCAATATATATTGTACCATTCTTATACATTAAAGTGTCATAATCACCAGGTTTAGTTTATCCCCTGTGGTGTATTGTTGCACAATAATTACATCCTACGATGTTTCATATTACCTTTTAAGACTCAGTTTCTTTAGGATACTTATGAGGAGTTCCACTAATATTCAATTCAATCATATAACATAACGTATTCAGAATTGAATCTATTTATTCCAATCATAATGTTCTCGAGAACTTACATTGCAAGATTTTGACACATTAAATCCTTCATCAAGTATTATCATGTAAACTTTCAGTGTCAAGTAAATCATGATATTTATTAGACGCATTTCAATTCTCTCTTGGCATTACCGGACTAATAACATAATGAAAAATCATTGTATCCACCACTGGAGAATGTGTCTCCTCATAATCAATCATGGGTCTTTGCAAAATTCTTGTTTCACAAATTTTACCTTATATCATTTTCTTTTCAAATGTTGATTCGCAAAAAAAGACCTTTTCGTATCTATATGTTTTACAACTTTTGTTGTATGGACTACTGGTACAAAACTTTCCTTTTCTATAGAGAATTCAACACTGTCGTATTTGCGTCTTTCCATTTCCGCCAATCATTTCTTTATATTCATTTATAGGCAGATCTTAAATCTTGATCCTCATTTCAAGCGTTACATTACATAAAATTTATAACGATGTCGATTTTATTTCGATTCCATACATTTCGTAGACATGATACTATATAACGAGATCTCTTTATTTTCAGGTACCCGAGGTTCTTCTGGAACCATCATGTCTAATGTCTCTTAATGAGATATTTTTACAATAACCTCGACTTGACCATCTTTATTACCTGCTCCAGTTTCTCGAGGATTTTTTTATTTTTATTTTTTGGAATCGACTAGTCTACCACGCTTCAGGCGTGCAGTAGGCTTATTACAACTATATTATTGTCCTTCCCAAACACTCCTCTAAAATGGAGCATTAGCAGTTGTTATATGTGACTTGATTAGCTATTCATTATATTTAGGTCAGTTAATGCGTCTGGTAATCAATTTGCTAATCTCCATGAATGAATTATGCTCTGAATTTATGGTTCACATCGTTTAGTACGAGGAACAATGATATTTCATTCTAACTCATTTCTATTTCCAACTGCCTTTTATCCCCCTAATATTGGGAATGTTAATCCATTGAGATAGATATCAATTAATTGAGATGTAAATAAATATCTTATTGATGGCTCTATAAATCATCATATATTCCCAAACACTTTTTAAGGTCCCATCTCCGTGCGTCGTGGTGGATCAATTTCAATATATGTCGCCCAACAAAAATCTTAGATGAGCAATATTTGGTTCCTGGCCAAAAACCAACTATAATGGGGAGAAACTTTTACCACGTATTGGCTTGATGTGAATAAATGTTACTGCATGTAAAATCGAATATAAACTTTTGCTCTCATTATCATTGATGTTGCAACCAATTGTAGACGTTTTAGTGACCATCTCAATGAAAGCAATATGTGTATGAATATAAGCTACTAGTATTTCATTATTTAGGAATTGAATTCACAAAATATGCCATTTTGGAATAATGTGCTTGATATCTTATTAGCTACGCCATATATCACACAAACTCCAGGTTGCGCACTTGATAACCATTTAGACGATGCATTGATTTTAAATACTAAATGGTATCATGTTAGGATATGCGTAACCTGTAATCAATTCCAAAATATATAGTGATACTCACCCTACTTTATATGGCAAATATAGAATTTTGCTTAATAGCAAACATTACATGCTATGTATCAGATGGAAGAATCTTTAAGTTCTTCATTATGTTCACATCATCTTCGACTCGGTGTGGTCTTTACCAGTCCTTCCAACTAATTAAATAATTATGATCCATAAACTCCTTCTTTATATATGTATTACTTGTACGTATGTAATACAAATGTAAGATATGAGAGTATGTATGGAATCCTCAAACCATCATCTTATTATTAACATGACCATCATTACAATTCCAAAATATCGATCTCATCATTGCAAATTTCTCAATTATCTCCATGATCCTTAACTTTACAATGATCAATATGCAGTCACATTCACTTCAGGGAATAGAGTATAAAAGAAACAAGCTTCATAACTTTTCATTATTTACTCGATCACAAGAATATGAGATGATTTCAAAATTTTCATACTATTTTAATGATATGGTTAATTCATGAGCACATCTCATATGTGACAAATTATTAGACATGTTGCATGTAACACCCCAACCGATGGCGAAAACATCGGGATGTCACGTATTGATGATTGTTCAGTAGCTCATGGTGAATAATAAATTTCATTATATGATTTAAATAAATTACATACAATTGTTCTACAAGAATTCGTATATCAAATAATCAAACAAAGCTTCAAATATCTCCTCATGCTAGCTCTAGATTTCAAGCATCAGTATTTCCTGTTGAGTTTGGAAAAATGGGGGGGGGGGGGGTCAACTAGAAGCTGGTGAGAATACATAAGCCATGTCAAGCAAATAGTTTTAGTATAAAAGTTTAGCAATTCATATGTCTATCGTAAGTTTAAGTCTACATGAATAAACATGATATGTTGAATCGACATAATCAAACCTTTGACTAGTTTAGGTCCATCCCGTCATCCACGGTTCACCTTAATAATATGTTGGAACGATAACAATCACCCACGCTACCTATGTAGGAGGTACACGTATCCGGGTGGGATTGTCAATCCAATAGATCTATTATTGAGTATCGCCGGCTTGGCCATAGCTAATGATTATGTAATGTTGAAACTCGTTGAAACTCGTTGAAACTCGTTGAAACTGTTGTTGTCTAATTCATGAGGCATTAAAGTTTACAACTAGACATGTATGTAGAATTGCTTAAGTATAATGTTGCAAGTATGAAGAATTGCATAAACATGGTTACGTAAACTCACCTTAGCAAAGTATTAAGTCTCGAGAAAAAAATACATGTAGCCCCAAAGTTGCCAATTACAAGAGCTTATAATCAAAGCTTCAATTGTAGAAGTAATAGACTATAGAAGAAATGTATGAGGGTAAGTTTAATCGGATTGAAACAATCGATTTAGAGGTGGCAAGTGTATTGGTTCATAGGTGGGTTTTTATACTAGTTTTGGATTCAATTAGCCATTAAAATTGGTCAACACCATAAAGTAAGGTTTTATGATGAATTGACTATTTGACTAAGACTTTGACTGTTTGACTAAGACTTTGACTAGGACTTTGACTATTTGACTCAAGTCTTTATTTAAAAAAAAAAATCTTGTATGTGAAAAAAAATAATAATTTAGAATCATATTATTATTATTATTATTTATATACATTTATGTATGTATATAAGTTGTGATTTAGGATAAATAAAGACTTAGACACATTTGTATAATATTAATGATAAAGGTGTAAATATATATATATATATATATATAAGTGCTTTTTATGTATTAAAATTTTGGGGAAAATTTTGCGATGTTACAGTCTCCCCTACTTTTGGAAACTTCGTCCCGAAGTTTATTGAAAACACAGGGTTGAAGGTGATTGGGTAGAAATTAGGACAAGGGTGGTTTGGGAAGTTTCGAGTTAAGGCATGACATAAATTTATAGGTAACCGAATAAACTGTTTCTAATAATTTGGGTAAGAGTTTTGATATGTGTGAGTTTTAAGGGTTGGATTAGGTTCATCTGAAATAGCAAGGAGAATAAGAATCTTAAGTTTTAGGAGTCCTAAAAGGAATGAGTTGATGGACTATTGAAAGACTAAATGAACTACCAGATAACTAAGGTTTATAATTGGTCAACTACCGAAAACCTTGATAGAATTTCACACTACCTTAACGTACCTGTAAATTCATGATTACGTTCCGGACCGCAATCACCAATTTACCTTACATTAGGGTTTTGTGTCCTTCTATAACTCTAGACACACATGTAAAATAATATGATTAACCATGTATCCAAAAATGAGTCCAACTGTTGAGTAGGAAAAAGACTTCTACCAGTCAGTGAGTAAGAACCTCTACCGATTGTTGAGCAGGTGCGATAGCCTCTACCAGTCGTTGAGCAGGTTGTAGGGCCTCTACCGACTGTTGAGCAGGCATGATGACCTCTACCAATCGTTGAGTAGGTTATTTGGTACTCAACTAACTGTTGAGCAAGTACTTCATCCTCTACCAGTTGTTTGATTAAGTGTACCAATTATTTCACACATAAATTGCAAATTGATAATATGTACATATAAACAATCAAGTATCAAGCATAGCATGCGAGTTGTAATAGTGTTGTCCTAGACAAGGTTAATGACTCTAGGTGTGTCTATAGCAAATAGTTTATATTCCATGATTTCTAGTATCAAATGTTTAAATATGGTAGATAATCGAATCCTCGTGTATAACTAAGGATTAAGTTTGATGCAACACACAAGCAAGTTTCAATAGTTTGGTTATCATGGGTAACTAGTTCATGTTTGAGAAGGTGAAGGATATGAATTTAGTTCTTGAGAGGATGATGAAAAATCTTGAAGCAGAATCAAGGTTGTGAGAGATAGTGAATGTGAAGATAGTTGATAAAGAGTTTATTTTATAGTAAGGAGATTATGTAGCGGTGTAAATTTTGGGGTTTGGATCAAAGGTTATAATCAAGTGTATAAGAAAACATGATTGTGGTATGTGCCAAATATTGTAAAAATTTGTACAAGTTGAAAATGAGTGAGTGTCGATGGAGAATCTAGAGACTAGATATTATTCCTATGAAAAAAAAAAATTTATTTTCAAAATTGGTTTTGTACATAAAGCAAAAGTTGTTAAATAGTACAACCTAAGTAGGCTTTGATTAAAATATTCCCGTTAGTTGGAGATTTCAAACATGACATTAGGTTTTGAAGATCAAAGTTCTATTAGTGATTTTTAATAGTTTAAAGCATTATATAGAAAATCGTTTGTTACGTCAATAAATAAACAATTGAATTTAAGTTCGAGGACATCTTTTGACAAAAAAAATGTACTTTGTAAAGTTACTAGGTAATGAAAATACAACAAGATTTAGAAATCTATAGTTTGTGCTAAGGTATGAGGTTATAGTTTTTTTTTTTTTAAAAAAAAAAAATAAGTAACATGTGGAGAAATGAAATAATATGATTTGGGTAGGGTGTTGAATATTTAAAAAGTGGCTAAGATGGTAAGGTGAAGTGTGATTGTGAAATCCATTGATGGTTATGAAATGAGATTGATTTAAGTTGTAAAATTTTGAGATTTTTGAGCTTAGTTTAAGGAAGGTGAGTGTAATCATTTATTCATTAATTAAAACGAATAAACGAAAACGTTGACTTATCAAAACTTCTAGATTCTAATAACATAGTGAAGACATGCTTTAGCCTATAAGAGAACACTCATCCCGAGAATTCCCAGGTAGGCATCCGGGTCCCTCGTCTGATTGGGATATATGCGCAATGCCAGTCCTAGACAGAAAACTCAGAATACAGGCGTTCACCCTTCCAGATTGCACGTGTTCGTTATTAAAATCTAGAACTTCGACGAGATCTCAAGGTGGTTCAGGCTAAACCTGAGGATTGTCCTATTAGTCTAAGAGTAGATCTTGTGATGGAGAGCAATCTTCTTGTAGGGGTTGAAGTAGGGATAAGAAGTAGGAGTGAGATAGAGAATAGCAAGTAAAAGGAGCAAATACTGGTTATATTCCTATGGTTATAGACTAGATTTTTTTTTCTAATAACCTAATTCCCTATAACCAAGGCTCTGATACCAATCTGTAACACCCCAACCGATGGCGGAAACATCGGGATGTCACGTATTGATGATTGTTTAGTAGCTCATGGTGAATAATAAATTTCATTATATGATTTAAATAAATTACATACAATTGTTCTACAAGAATTCGTACATCAAATAATCAAACAAAGCTTCAAATATCTCCTCATGCTAGCTCTAGACTTCAAGCATCAGTATTTCCTGTTGAGTTTGGAAAAAAATGGGGGGGGGGGGGGTCAACTAGAAGTTGGTGAGAATACATAAGTCATGTCAAGCAAATAGTTTTAGTATAAAAGTTTAGCAATTCATATGTCTATCGTAAGTTTAAGTCTACATGAATAAACATGATATGTTGAATCGACATAATCAAATCTTTGACTAGTTTAGGTCCATCCCGTCATCCACGGTTCACCTTAATAATATGATGTAACGATAACAATCACCCACGCTACCTATGTAAGAGGTACACGTATCCGGGTGGGATTGTCAATCCAATAGATCTATTATTGAGTATCGCCGGCTTGGCCATAGCTAATGATTATGTAATGTTGAAACTCGTTGAAACTCATTGAAACTGTTGTTGTCTAATTCATGAGGCATTAAAGTTTACAACTAGACATGTATGTAGAATTGTTTAAGTATAATGTTGCAAGTATGAAGAATTGCATAAACATGGTTACGTAAACTCACCTTATTAAAGTATTAAGTCTCGAGAAAAAAATACGTGTAGCCCCAAAGTTGCCAATTACAAGAGCTTATAATCAAAGCTTCAATTGTAGAAGTAATAGACTATAGAAGAAAGGTATGAGGGTAAGTTTAATCGGATTGAAACAATCGATTTAGAGGTGGCAGGTGTAATGGTTCATAGGTGGGTTTTTATACTAGTTTTGGATTCAATTAGCCATTAAAATTGGTCAACTCCATAAAGTAAGGTTTTATGATGAATTGACTATTTGACTCAAGGCTTTATTTAAAAAAAAAATCTTGTATGTGAAAAAAAGAAATAATTTAGAATCATATTATTATTATTATTATTTATATACATTTATGTATGTATATAAGTTGTGAGTTAGGATAAATAAAGACTTAGGCACATTTGTATAATATTAATGATAAAGGTGTAAATATATATAAATATATATATATATATATATATATATATAAGGGCTTTTTTATGTATTAAAATTTTGGGGAAAATTTTGCGATGTTACATTGCACTCTTTCTTGTCTAATACACGACAAGAAATACGAGAGAATAATATATTTTATTCTTGTATAATTACTTCCTTAGTGTGCCACTTCTTGTGGTCGATTTCAATATTAACATTGTTTATCTTATTATCAACATGATGATCATTACAATTTACTCATTCAGTATTAACATAGCTGATCTTGTTATGAACTTGATGATCATTACAACTTCCTCATTTACTATGATCATAACTTTTATACAACTCATTATGTCATCACATTTCCTTTAAATAAAGTACAACCATATCTTTATATCAATCAATAACGTCACATTCACATCAGGGAACGGATTATAACAACTTAATTTTCATGGTTGCACCATTACAGTTTTCTGAGTTATGTACATGATCACGACCTTTACACTAATAATTATGTCATCACATTCACTTCAGTGAATGGATTAGAATGACAACTTTCAAGCTTCCATAAATTTATAATAAACATCAGAGAATTTGGCACCTCAAGTGTCATATTATAAATGAATCTTGATCACAATTCAATCGTTAGAATTCAATTGTATAACTTGTGACAATATACCATAATGTTCTCTTCAAAACTGATAACATACGAAACACATTGTATAGATAAAGTTGGATTATATACTTCATGATGTTATAACATGTTACCAAATAAAACAAGGTATGATACAACCATTATGAATTAAAGTGTTTTCATCATTTATAAGAAAACATATAATTTATGTATTAGTTTATCAAGATATATAGCCTTTTCATCACAAACATTTCAAATATCAAAATATAAGCATGAATTTCATAACATTCACAAATATCCCTAGAAACTATTGTAGAATTTCTAACATTTTTGACACCATAATATAACACAGTCATATGCTACCCATCTATTATATAATTGTCATAATCTTGAAATTAGATAACTAAAGTCGTTATTAATAGTCTTGACGTCTTGTATCACCAAATGTCACACCCTCAAATACCACTTGCGTGATTTTACCGCGAGGCGCGTGACACACCAGGATTCAAGTCAACGGTCACAATAAACGACAACTAAATGTAAGATACGAAAACCATTCATTAAGTTTGAAAGCATTAACAAATACAGCGGAAGAATAAAACATCTCATAAGATGAGAAATCAAAAGTTTGACAATGATTGAAACCATGCAAATAAATCCTAGACGTCGTGCGAAACCGTGCGCCTATTGACTGCTGCTACCTTGGCAACTTGAGAAAACATGCTAAAAACATCAGCACATAATGCTGGTGAGTCACATAGTTTTAAGTTTGCAAAAGTAGGATTTCCCGAACGCCCAAACAAATCGATGTTGAAAACCCGGTAAATAAATGTTTGTAAAACCCTGACCAAATAAACCCTGGTCAAATAATGTTTGTAAACCCTGACCAAATAAACCCTGTTCAAATAATGTTTGTAAACCCTGACCAAATAAACCCTGGTCAAATAATGTTTGTAAACCCTGACCAAATAACCCTTGGTCAAATAATGTTTATAAACCCTGCCCAAATAAACCTTGGTCAAATAATGTTTGTAAACCCTGACCAAATAAACCCTGGTCAAATAATGTTTGTAAACCAAATAAACCCTGGTCAAATAATGTTTGTAAACCAGACCACCCAATCCTTACATCTATACCTGATGCTAGCTAGACATCGTTACATGATACTATAGTATCGTGAACCACTGCTGAACGTTGGAATGCCTCTATGCCCGTCACCAGTTCATCACCTGATGCTGTAAGTTGTAGGACAAGTATGCACCGCCACCGACCTCCAATCGACCCGAGTGGGGCTTGCCAGGCCCAATAGATCTATTCACACTTTCCCCGCTATGTATCCACATGTTAATGGTTCACTAAAGTTTGAGAAGACTTTACCAATGAAGAAATGTCACTAAGTATCCATGTGATATAAGGTAATATGTTGGTCTAAAAGATTGTAAGTTTGCAAGTTTATAAGTTTGTAAGTTTAAAAGTTTGTACCGCATGTTTCTCCCCCAAAAGTATGAAAACAGTAAAGAATGGGGCTATGAACTCACCTTAGGTTGCGTTCTTCTTTCTAAACCACAGACAATGCAATAAAGACAGTCCCTAATATTCGTGACCTATTATAAAGTTTGTATAAGTGTTGTGACTACTAACCCGTAGGTTAACTAGTCCCCGATTGTCCAGATCATGACTAAGTTTGTTTGAAAATATGTTTAACTGTTAAACCAACACACTAGACCGACTCGACATCCCGTTGGTGACCCTTTATATCAGTTAATCAGGTATATAACATTAACGCACAAGAATCATGCATAAGACACTTTGTTTGCATCAAAAATCGCACGTATAAAGTCGTAAGGTCGAATCATCAAGTTACCAAACTCATTCGAACCATATGCAAGTCCATTCGACCCAAAAGTTAGTTGGTTCGACCCTATATATGTATTTAACCAAAACACAAGTTCATTCGACCTAACACATCTTAATTCGACCCTAACACGTGTTCATTAAAACTGAATCATGTTCGTTCGACCTAATAGAAGCCATTTGACACTGTCAACAACTTCACTCGACCCTCAAGTGTTTGGTTCAACCCCACGAAGGGTCGAATCAAGTGTTGGTTCGACCTCCAACCTGCAAAACCTCCAAAACGCACCAAAACGCACCAAAACGCATCTAAACAGTCCGAAAACATCACGAATCACAGCAGTCCACTACCATTAATCTATCCCCACAATACTTACCACTTTTACCTCGAAATCAGTCCGTTTAACGAGTTACCCAAAATAGCAAATTATGGAAACGTCACATCATACGCATGCAATCTTTACCTGATATGGAAACTTATCAAATTCACATATCAATTAGCTCAATATGCTCAGATTATCATGTACAAGAAAACCCCTAATCATTTCATTAACAATAATTATCAAGAGTCAAACCCTAAATTAGACAAAACATCATCATCCAACAACCTGTGACCTAAGAAAACGAAAACTCATCATCAATATCAGTCCTAGAACATCTCTATATTATCTAAACATCATGCAAACATCAAATAACACATAACACAACATAAAGGATCATTAACACATGTTAATTCATATTAAAACTCATGTTTTATGACAAGGTTTTGTTTAGAAAGGTGTTAGAAAGGTTTTCAATCATAAAAACTATCTTAAATAAGATCTGGACCTTTGGGGTTTTATGAAAACGAATTAAAATTGCTCAAAAAGGATTCTGGATGAAGAACACACCGTAGATCTTCAATTTTTTATGATATAGAAAGTTAGATTGTGAAAAACAAGCTTAAAAACTCATTCCCAGTGATTAAGGTTGTGAGAGAGTGTTTAGAGGCGTTTAGGGTTTGTGAAATGATGAAAAATGACAAAGTATGGTATTTATAGTTACTGCAGGTTCGACCCCCTTAAGGTCGAACCACTTTCTTGGTTTTCCAGATTTTCCAGTTTTGTCGTTTTAACGCATTTTAACACATCCTAACACATGAACATGCAATCCTAACATATGTTAAGCATATACAATCATGTATAATCATATAAGCATCACTTAAACACGTATTCACACGTTACTCATCATATACGAATCGGTTCAAGTTTTTCATCTAATCCAATTATGTAAATTCAACAACAACAGGACTCAAGACTCGTGTGTGTGCATAAGATGACCCCAATGATCCTCCGAATCATTAAACCCTGGAAAATACGTAATATAACCCGACTCAACTGACCCGGTTAAGTATGTTAAATGAATGTTTCCGCTAAGGTAGACTTATATGTTAGAAAAATGTTACCCTGAGTTTGCCGGGTGTCACATCATCCCCCAGTTGAAAGAATTTTCGTCCCGAAAATTGCCCGAAGCCAAAAACGAAAGAGACGTAAAGAAAGAAAAATTTTCCGGTTGTCACACCACAAGCTACAATTTTTTTGCTTAAACCAAAGAAATTGAATCAACTTTATTAGCAACTAATGTCTCTTTACTCCCACGTTGGTATTTCATGTTTAAGAGATAAATAATATCATTATACTGACCATAGTTGCAAAAGTCGTCCGAGTTGACCGATTATTCGCCGAGTACTTGTTACAGGGTGGGTCACCGAGTATAGCCGAGTTAGCCGAATATTCCGAGTACTCCCCGCATAGGCCGATTCGACCCCCGAGTACTCGCCCAACTAAGCCGAGTACTCGCAACTCCTCAGTCGACTGAGTTAGTAGCGCCTAGCGAGTTCTGCAACCATGATACTGACATATTAATAACAAATAATGACTATAAAGCATATATTTAATACATATGAAACGATTTATTTTATGAATCAAAAATTGAAGATATAAATTTAATATAATACTAAAAGGGATTAAATTAAACTTATAAAATAGGCTATCATTTCATTAATCACATCATTTTCATTTATTTCTTTATCGTGTCACAAAGATGTAGAGACATAATAATGTAACATGCCATGATGTAGACCCGCGTCAAAACACAGTTTTGGCTTGTCTTAAAGGGGCTCATGCCCAGGATTTTTTGACCGTTGCACCCATTGAAGGTCTTGGGCAACGGATGTCAGCAATTGAATACAGAGCCATCCTTAAATACCGTCTCATGATTCCCCTTTTTCCGCCAGACGGCTCATGCTCCATCTGTAAAAAAAACATGTTTGGATAGATTTGGCGAGCATGCCCTTCACTGTAAGGAATTGCCGGGGTTTAAGTATCGTCATGACTGGGTTAGAGATGTTTTATGGGATGTGCTTAGGCGTGCCGGGATCTCAGCTAAGAAAGAAGCCCCTGTTAACTTTCTGAATGACCCACGAGAGGGAAGATCTACCCTGCGTCCTGCGGACGTCCTTGTGTTTGGCTGGGCGGGGGGTAAGCACGCGTATGTTGACCTCACTGGGGTGTCCCCACTGATGGAGCTGAGAGATAGTGGATTCGTTCCAGGACAGGCGATTTTGAAGGCAAAAGCTAGGAAGGTTGCTAAGCACGAGGCAGCGTGTTTAGAGAATCAGCATGTGTTTTTGCCTTCGACACTTTTGGATCCCTTGCCCCTGAGGCAGTTCACTTTTTGGAGCGGGTGCAGAAGGTGGTCCACAGTGACTCGCAAAGCCCGAGGAACCAAGGGTTTGTATTTAGTAGAATAGGTTTTGCGATTCAAAAGGGGATAGCGGCGCAACTTGTTGCTCGCTTACCCATTATCCAGATGTAAGTTGGTTATTATTAATTGAAAGATGATTATTTGGTTAAATAATATACCAATTTTACTTAAAAGAGCATAAATATTTTTCAGATTTTATTAATACGCTTTTCAATGTGCTAGAAAATCTCTCTTTTTTTTAGAATTATTATTTTGATAGTAAAGATTTGTCAAACAAGTGAACAACACATCCCCATAATTTTTTATCTAAACTTATAGGAATTGCAATATAACTAATGTTGGGCAAATGAAAACAAAATCTCTAACATAACCCAATATTGTATGAATTATGATATGGAATTTGTTTGATTTCAATGTGTTAGAAACTCTCTCTTTTTTTTAGAATTATTATTTTGATAGTAAAGATTTGTCAAACAAGTGAACAACACATCCCCATAATTTTTTATCTAAACTTATAGGAATTGCAATATAACTAATGTTCGACAAATGAAAACAAAATCTCTAACATAACCCAATATTGTATGAATTATGATATGGAATTTGTTTGAAACAAACTTGAGTTACCTTATCATAATATGATCCACTCCAAAAGCAATTCGTGCTGATAACGTGTTATAAAACAACTACATCTATTAGCAATATAGAGAATAGTAAGAAGAATGAGAGAAGTATGTTCTTATTGATGTCTATAGATGAGATACAAATGCCACTATTTATAAGGCATATACATTAATACTAAACTAATGGGAGATGATAGTTATGTATGTGGAGAGTCACCATAATAATACATTTATAACATTACAATATTAATCCTTTTATCTATATTTTATTTTCACATCCTTACAAAATAAATATTCACTTATAAATAAGTGAACCCACAACAAAAAGTTTTACTAGATGGTCTTTTCATAACAATTGATAACTTTATAAACTATACAAGAAGTATGTTAGAAACTATACAATAAAGAATACTAAAAACAATAACTAGCAAGGAAACGAGAATATTAACACTGACAACAACAATAACAAGTAGCTTGATAACATGTTTTATGAGATTTTTTTTTTTTAATGGACAATTGGAATCACTCATGGATCACTAGAGTGTAATCGTGCTACCAGTGTTACCACGCGATCATATTCCACCACCAACTCACCAATTTAGGAGGAAACTCATAATTATGAGAATACCCCTTTGTGAGATTCAAACCCAGGACCTTATAGTCTCTAAGTCTAATCCCACCATCAAGATGCCGCTGGGCTATAATGCCTTTGGCCATGTTGTATGAGATTAAATCAGTAAATGTGTGCTATTTCATGACATGCAATGTGTATACATCATATAAAAACCCACACGCAAACAGTTGTTGCTTCGTCCGTTTTCATAAATCATCAAACACAGATTTGACATTAGATAAGCTGAAAATAAAAGAAGTATAGTTTTTGAAAAAGAGGAATAGACAAAAAGAAAAGAGTGAATATAAAGAAAGGGAAGTAGATATGAAAAAAACTTGCGAGAATTGCAAGTTATAATAAAATTTATGCTCCATTAACCTTATTGACACTCCCATTTAATTTGTTTCCCAAGACAAATAGATGAAGGTTAATTACCTATAATCGTTGTCTCATATATAGTTTTTGGAATGATATATGGAGCTCAATCTTACCAATAACCCTGGCTATAGTTCACCACATAGAACCAAATTTTGCCATATCGATCGATCCTAGTGTGGAGATGCTAAGAGAACTCAGTTTCCTTTCACTATTCGTGTTTAAACAAACTGGTTCCTATTACTTCTTAAGCACATAATGATGTAACATGACTTGTTTTTTTCATGAATTTGAATTTTGTTAGGAGGACACATATCACGTTTTTATAGCAATGACTTAATGTGTCAACGCCGTGTCATCCTAACTTAACCTTGAGCCTAAAGACCATAAAAACTCATAATGTTGTTACACAAGATAGCATCTATATACGTACAAAGAAATCAAAAAATGCACACTTCAATTTTGTTTTATAACATACATTCTATTTTCCATATTCAGAATGATTAAATGTTGATATACAGAAGTTCATTTGTCAAAATTGTGTAGTTTAAGTATAGAGACTATAATGTAGGTTATACGATAGTCAAGGGGCAAAATGGTAAAACAAGAACAAAAGGAGAGAATTAACTTTGTTGACAACTTTGCTGGTATCTTTAAAATTGATTGAATTGCATCATGAAAGGAACTTCTTTTCCAGATATTGTTATCATTTATGTCTCAAACTTTTCTGCAAAATAAACAAAATTCAGTTAAATTCTTTTACCGAAATTTGTTTAAGATTTTAAACGGGATCTCAACTTATATTGTTGGAAAAAATGGTAATGAAAATGATTTTTCACTAATTTTGGACTCAAATAAATATATTTATATATGTGATATATAAATAATTATTTCCGGGTTTGTGTACTATATTGTGAGAGTATCACAACGAATCAAACCACGTCCAAAATAGAGATAAGATGAATGAGATATCGAAGCTTGAATGTTATAGGTTAGAACAACCAAAGATAAGAAAATGGATTAAGTTTTGTCCCACATTGGTGGGATGACAAAACATGAAGTGGTTTATAAGGAGGAGCACTCCTTGTATATTGTTTAGTATGAGCAAAACACTAGTGGGACCCTAAAGGGTGCGAGGCACCTTTATCTTGCACACGCGCGCGTGGCGTGGGCGTAATGTGGCGCTTTGATGGCGCACTTCGCACACTCGCATCGCCGCTTGAGAGCCACTTTGTATTTTTGACCTCGTGCGCGTGGTCTAGTACATGGCGAAAAACCCGGTAGCGTCCTGGTCTACGCGTTAACGTAAACCGTAACAAGTGGCGCATGGGCACTGAGCCGCTTAGCGTCTGCGTGCGGATAACAAAGCGGTCCGCGGATGACGTGGCGTGTGCGTGACAGGTTCCATAAGACACTGGTGGTCATCCACGGATGACGTAGCTGCACAAGACTATAGTGGCGCATGACCAGGTAGCACCCTGGTTAGTGCGCGTCATCTTGTTCAGCATGTGGCTCACACAACATTAGAGCAGGAGTCTGTTACGAGTCAGTTGACTTGGTCAAACCAGTCAGTTGACTTGGTCAGAGTGATGTTTCAAATCATGCCGTTAGGTACAATGAGAGTTTCAGTTTGACCACTTAAAGCGAATTTAATCAATTCATTACGAATTAATATCGTTTATTAATTATCCTGATTAATTACGATATTAATGATAAATATGTTTCAACATTATGTGAATATAAATATAAGGTCTTGGCTCATATGTTATACAAGAGATTAGAGAATCTCTATTCTTTATAAAAATTATCTACAAATTGAGAGGAGTACTCTCAACTAGAAAAACAACTTTCTTTTTCTCCAACACACTTATCACCCGGTGGCATCTCGGCCTCAAGACCATCCCCGGCAGTACGACTACTATTCCGGTTGTTGTACCCTGGGAAACAGCCCGTCTGAGAGGAGACGCGGAATCTGTTTTAAAGGCCCCGTGTCAAACACGATCCTCAACCAAAAACCGTCCACAACAAGTTTGTTTATTTTTGCAGCGGAGCATTATATTAGATGGTTCGGTTGAAGTTCATCAAAAACTTATGCTTGAATCTCTATTAGGTACATGTATTTTGTATCTTATTTTTTTTTATTTTTAGTTTTGTAATCGATAGTATACTTTTATATTTCCTATGAATAACGAGGGTCTCGTTATTATGCTTGTTTTATTATTATTTAATAAAATAATGAACCCTATTTCCTACATATATTACGTCAAAAATACATTTTTAAGATTGATAAATTATAACTATCCAAACTAAAACTAATTGTTCAATAGTAACACTAAAAATTTAAACAATAACAAGTTGACAAGATTGTATGTAATGAAAACATATAATAAATGTGTACCTGACAGAATGGTGAAACCTGAGATTGATGTTGTAAGTGTATTGAAGACGAAATCCTTATCAGTGTGATCGGGCTCCGTTTAGTGTTTATACTAATGATGGCTAATGAACTCTGATAAGTTCCATTGAGAGAGATGTGGGTGACGGCTGATTAGGGTTACGGTGTTATGATATTGTATCAACCTTTTCACCTCTAGTAATCCCTCTATTTATACACACAGGGACACCATAATGTATATTTATTCTAACATTCTCTCACTTAGTCGAGTAATTATTTATTATGAGTATTACGTAAGTCTCCAAAGATTAATACTCATTTTAGTTCTAAAACCAAACTGTAGCAGAGAAATACAGTCGTTAAGTCGATATTCAACTTAGGACCCCAATTAATCATATTACAATCCAAACTCAGATCTTAACGTTAGGGTCAATTTAAGTTATGCCCTTAATTATTGATTTGTTATATTATTGTCTTTATGTCGTTATGCTAGCTTAACATACTAATAGACAAACAAATCAAAATGAGAAAATTTCATTAAACATAAGTCATTATTCATAAAACATTAGTAAACGTAAGTCATAAGTAAATACATATGCTTCTAAACAAGGTCATTAGTAAGTCCCATCTTTGAAACATGTCCTTCGATTACTTTAGGTGGGAGACCTTTAGTCATTGGATCCGCAAGCAAATTATTAGTACTTATATGTTCGATACAAAGATTGTTTTCCTCAACTCGCTCACGTACGAACAAGTACTTTGTATCTAAGAACAAACCAGCGCCAGTCGAACTATTACTGTTCGAGAAACTAACGGCAGCTGAGTTATCAAAGTAAAGCTTCAATGGTCTAGAGATGGAATTAACTACTTTGAGTCTAGTGATGAGATTCCTAATCAAAATTTCATGATAGGTTGCGTTATGCACAACAATGTATTCTGCCATCATTGCCGATATTACCGTAAGTCTTTGTTTATGACTCTTCCATGAAATGGATCCACCTGTTAACATAAAGATATACCCCGAAGAGGATTTGTCATCATCTTTGCATTTAGCAAAGGCAGAGTTAGAGTATCCTATCACTTTTAAATGATCACTTATTCTATAAGTCAGATTATAGTCTTTTGTCCCTTGGAGATATCTTAACACCTTCTTAGCTGCTTTCTAATGATCATAGCATGGATTATTCAAGTAATGGCCTAACATTCCAGTGACATAAGCGATATCTAGACGTGTCCAGACTTGAGCATAAGCAAGACTACCAACTACTGCGGAATAAGGTATCATTCTCATCTGTTCCTTTTTTTACTTCTATTTTCGAACATTGGAATAAACCGAAGACATCTCCCTTAGCTACTGGAGCTGGAGTAGGTTTACAATGTTGCATATTGTAACGTGTAAGAACACGATTAATGTAGGCCATTTGGGACAAACCTAAAATCCCATTGCGTCTGTCTCGGTGTATTTCAATGCCAATGACATAAGAGGCTTCTCCGAGATCCTTCATGTCAAAATTAGACGAAAGTAATCGCTTTGATTCATGCAACATATAAAAGCTATTGCTTGCCAATAAGATATCATCAACGTAAAGGATAAGAATATTAAAGTTACTCCTACTCATCTTAAGGTAGGTGCATTGATCGACTTGATTCTTCATGAAACCATTACTCTTTATGACTTCATATCAAATTTTAAGTACCATTGACGTGAAGCTTGTTTTAAACCGTATATGAATTTCTTCAACTTTCAAACTAAATGTTCTTGACATTCATGTTTGAAGCATTCAGGTTGCTTCATGAACACTTCTTCATCCCATTCACCGTTAAGGAAAGCGGTTTTCACATCCATTTGATGTAGCTCTAAAGCAAAATGAGCTACAGGGGCCATGAGGATCCATAAGGACTCTTTTTGAGAGACAGGTGAAAACGTCTCCTGATAATCAATTCCCTCTTTCTGAGTGTAGCCTTTTGTAACCGGTCTCGCTTTGGAGCGTTCAACATTCCCATTCAGATCTAGTTTTGTTTTGAAGTCCCATTTACATCCTACGACGTTTGCACCGCTGGGAAATTCAACCAAATCCCAAACGTCTTTTTTCTTCATGGATTCAAGCTTTTCAGTCATGGATTTAGTCCATTCAGAAGACTGATCAATTTTAATGGCTTCATTAAAAGAGTTAGGACCAGTAAGCTTTCCGGTATCCATTTTAGCTTCAGTTAGGAAGGTTACATATGCATTGAAATTAGTAGGCCTTTTCGGCCTTGATGACTTTCGAAGCTGGTTTTCAGGTTCAACATTGTCATGGTGTTGAGTGTTTGATGTACCTTCTTTAGCTGGTACGTGAAGATCTGGCTGTGAAGGTGTCGGTGTTGGTGTAGTGACATTAGGTGCAGCATTGGGGACAAGAGGAATTATCAGAGTTACAGAAGAGACGAATCTATCTCCCCCGCATTTTGTACTTCATTAAAATTGTTTTAAGGCTTTTCGCTGCTCCCACTGCCCTTGAAATTCTCTAGAAATGCAGCACTTGGTTTCCACAATATGAGTGACATGGGAAGGACAATAGAATCTATAACCCTTAGAGTGATCCGGATATCCGATGCAGAAAAAACTAACGGTCTTCATGTCAAGTTTTTGTAAGAAAGGGTTATATAATTTAGCTTCGGCAAGATAGCCCCATACTTTCATATATCTAATACTCGGTTTTCTACCTGTCCAAAGTTCGTAAGGAGTTTTAGGGCCAGCATTCGTAGGAACTCTATTGAGTATATGAATGGCTGACTTTAAGGCCTCAGCCCAAAGGAATAAAGGTAAACCTAAGTTGGCTAACATACTGGTCACCATGTCCATTAGGGTTCTATTTCTTCGCTCATCTACATCGTTCTGCTGAGGAGTACGTAGCATGGTGTATGGGTTCACAATCCCCTTGCTTGTACAAAACTCTAAAATGGGCCAGGGGCTTGACCCACATCAGTATGTCTACCATAATATTCACCTCCTCTATCCTATCTAATAACAACTTTTATCTGACGATCTAGTTGCTTTTCAACTTCAGCTTTATAATCTTTAAAAGTTGCTAGTGATTCAGATTTTTCTTTAATCAGATACAAGTACATGTAACGAGAATAATCATCAATGAAAGTGATAAATGAAGTATGTCCAGTTATACCATCAATGTTATAAGGACCACTAATATTAGTATGAATGAGTTCTAATAGATTAGAACTCCTAGTGGCACCTTTCTTATTTGCTGATGTCATTTGCCATTAAGTCATTTGACACATGTTCCAAAATCATCGAAATCAAGAGAGGGCAATGCCCCATCCTTCAGGAGTCTGGTTAACCTTACTCGTGAAATGTGACCTAGACGTTGATGTCACCACATGGATGAAGTTTCTAAGTCTTTCTTGTGTTTCTTCTTTGTTAGTGATTTATTAATATTATATGATAACAAAGACTTGGAAAAGTCATCATCAAGTTCTAACTTATTGAGACCCCCATCCTGAAAACCACAACCATACACTTAGGAGTCATAAGTAATAGTAAGTTTGCCATGACCGTGAGAAACGACAAAACCATCCATGTCTAATTTATGTCCTAATACAAGATTCTAAGTAATCTCAGGAATATATAAGGTGTCATAAAGAACAATACATAAACCAATTTTCAATTTTAAATATAATGTTCCTACGGCTTCAACAATAAGTGACTTTCCATTCCCAACGTTAAGTGTTCTTTGGTTTCTTGCCAGCTTTTGGATTGTACGAAATCCCTGAAGATAATTAGTCACATGAACCATGGAACCAGAATCAAACCACCAAGTTTTAGATGGAACATTTAAATTAAAGGACTCAAGTATCATAAAAAGATGATTACCTTTCTTAGTTAGCCACTCCTTAAAGTCATGGCAGTCCTTCTGCTTATGTCCTTCTTTCTTACAGAACTTGCAGAGGAACTTACCTTTGGAGTTCTTATGGCTAGATGAGACACTAGCTTCATTCCTATGAGTTTTAGCATTTTGATTCTTGTTAGATTGCCTCTTCCTCTTTGTTGGATTAGCAGTCGTCAGGTAAGCAACTTCAGGTTTCTCCAGCTTCATCTGTTCCTCCTTTTGCACGCACATAGTGATCAACTCATACATTGTCCACTTTTCTTTCTGTGTGTTGTAGTTGATCTTGAAAGCCTCATAAGCAGAAGGAAGCGAAGTCATGATGAAACGCACCAGGAAACTGTCACTGATCCCCATTTCTAATCCCTTTAGCTTATGGGCCATGTTGTTCGTTGTCATAATGTGCTCACGAATACAACTTATCCCATCATATTTGGTAGTCATGAGTTTCAGAATTAGAGTGGAAGCATGAGCCTTTGAGGTTCCTTTTAACTGATCCGCCACAACAGCCCAATAGTCTTTAGCAATTTTAGAATTTGGAATAGATCATTTAATAGGCATGCTAATAGAGTTCTTAATGAACATGAGAGACATGGGGTTGCACCTCTCCCATTTCTCATGCACCAATTTTTCCGCAGTAGTGCTCTTATTAGTGAGTTCAGGAGGAGCATCCTCTCTTAGTGCATAATCGAAATCCAGCAATGCCAAAGTCAACATAAGTGAATTTTTCTAGGTAGCAAAGTTATTACCAATTCAGGTTGTGATGCCGCAGTTGGGAGCTAATAGTGGAATAATATGAGAATAGTAAGATACTATGTTAGAGAAAAACTTATAGTGATCTGAGGGGCAAGTAATTATCTAAGTCATGTAAGATTAAAGACCATTATACTAATGAACCTGTGATAACTGATTACAACACCAAATCGTAAGCTACTTAAATAATATGCAGTTTCGCTTTGGCTACATGTCTTATTTATTTAAGTATTAGTTTTGCAAACAGTGAATGTAATACATCACCTTTGGGCAGAAGTGAGACATCCAATGTTATAAGGCAATACACTTAGTTCATCGACATAATCTGTTACACATCACCTTTGGGTAGAAGTGAAATCTTATGTAAAATTATGTGAACTAAGTTACAATGCTTAACGAGACTTTAAATAACGAGCTAATCTGACACATTACGTTTGGGCAGAAGTGACTTGTAAAATGTTATTTCAAAGTAAACAAGCTTTTAGAAATAACGTATTGAATAAACTTGATACATTAGGTTTTATCAAAACTCCAAATTAGTTAACAACAAACCTCCCGTTAGTGCAGATTTAAACCCACGAAATCTTCTCTTGGGGTACGCGGGGCATGGTTCCCTCCTAGGGGGTTCGGAGGGGGGGGGGGATTCTGAATTAGTACGTTCAAGTTTGCGGAAAATGAGGTTCGCAAAAAATTAGAGAGTTCTTGGATGCGTTATGAGTTCCTACGAAATAAATAGTTCTCGAAAAGATATTGAGTTCTCAAATAAGTAACGAGTTCTCGAAAAAGAAGTTAGTTTTTGGTTCATTATTGTTCTCGAAGAGTAATGGGTTCTCGAAACAACATAAGGAGTTCCCGGAAAATAATACAGTTCTCGGATGGTTAAAAGGTTTTCGATAGTTGCTTATGTTCTCGAATTTTACTCTAGTTCTCGGATACATTATTGGTTCTTGGTTATCTTAACAGTTCCCGGTTTGATATGATGGTTCCCGGAAAATTATAATGGGTTCTCGAAAAAATGTGATGGTTCTCGATAACAATGACCATAACTAAACGCTCTTATTCGGGAACCTGATCGAGATCCTAATAGAACCGAGAACTCATAAACCATGGACCATTATCCAGAACTCTAATACATTTAACTGATAAACCCGAGAAATATATTCGTAAACCAAAAACTGAAAACTTATTATTCGAGAACTGATACTGATAAAACGATTTGAAATTTTATGGATTTATTAATATCTATTTCCAATTTTATATGATGACTATCTCGAAAATATCATAAGATTTCGAAATCTTTGACTTAATCATAACTGATTTCGAAAATTCCTTGAAGATAAGATTATTTCCTAAATTATCGGAAACAGAATTTCAATCCAAGTTTGAACCAAAAACATAATAATTTTCGGTTTTCTTATGACGTTCATGATGAACATCAACCAAAAATTCTAATGAACGTTAAAACATTAACCATAATCTGGAATCGAAATCTGACAACATGAAGATTTATAACAAATTTCGTAAAATTATCAGGTTTTAAGAAAATTATTTTCCGATTTTAAGTCCAGATCTCAATGGAAAACAATCAAAACTGATTGAGAAACATCGCTCTGATACCACATGTTGACCAGTTCTGATTATATGTAATCGAAAACATATAATAAACATATACCTGACAGATTGGTGAGACCTGAGACAGATGTTGTAAGCGTATTGGAAGACGGCATCATTGTCAGTGTGATCGGGTCAGCTTTAGTGTGAATACTAATGATGACTAATAAAATCTGATGAATTCGATTGAGAGAGTGAAGGGATAGGGAGCCTAATCTGAAAGGCGTCCCTATCCCCATACAACAGCAACCCCATGCCAGATCATGGCGCAGGGAACACACTAGCGCGGGGTCAAGCAATCAACATGTCTCGCGCGCCAAAGCATACGATAAGCAACATACAACACCTGATACGCGCGTGCTACCACGCGCGGAATCTTCCCTTGGCACCTCTCACATGAAGTACAAGGAACGGCAGAAGGAAGATTCATAAAGATCCATGTCAGAGTACACACCAGCAGGAGAAGGACATGTGGCAGATGGTACAAAAGGTGAACGACTACACTGTACATACTGTCGTGAATAGTGACCAGCAGGCATTACCTCGCCAACTGTCAGACGTCACATCAGACAGCATGGATAGTGTCACACCCTCAAATTCCACTTGCGGGGTTTTACCGCGAGGCGCATGACAAACCAGGATTCAAGTCAACGGTCACAATAAACAACACTATATGCATAACACAATACTCAAAAGATATAGTTATAAAAACATAAACTGTAGCGGAAGCTTTAAATGTTTACAACCCAAAAGACACAGTTCAAATGTTTAATGAAGACCATGCTCTAAACCCTAGACGCCCGTGCCGACTCGTGCGCCTAGATCCAGTTGTTGCTACCTTAGCGACCTGAGAAAAACATGCCAAAAAGACGTCAATAAATAATGCTGGTGAGTTCACAGGTTTGTTCAAAATGTTATCCAAGTGTTACCATGTCCATACTATATCAATGCTACCAAGTACGCTAGCTAGGCGTATGTTTTATTACTACTACGATTGGAAACCATTACTGGACACGTTTAGCAATGTTTAGCATGTTTAGCAGCCCGTAATGTTCAGCACGATAATGTTCCTGTTCGAGACAATATGCACCCGCCCGGCCCTCCAAGCCGACGAGTGGGGCAGGTCACGCCCAATAGATCTATCCACATTTCCCCCGTTGTGCAAACCCGCACATTCATGGTTTCCCCCGGGACTTTCCAAAAGATCGTATAGCAATATAAAGTTAAAACCATAGTATGACATATGTTACCAAAACTGTTTAGCGCATGTTTTCTCCCCCAAAAGTTAAAGCAGTAGAAGTGGGGCCGTGAACTCACCTTAGATTGTGTTCTTCAATTATAAGTAAAGATGTTTAGCCCTTGATAATCCCTCTACCGGAGATCTATCAAAATGTTCACATAAGTGTTCCGACTAATAACCATAAGGTTATCTAGTCCCCGATTGTCCAGATCATAACCAAGTATGTTTTTAAAACGTGTTTAAATGTTTAACCGACACACTAGACCGACCCGACATCCTGTTGGTGACCCATTACCCTAACTAATCAAGTACACACAGATTACACGCAAGGTTCAAGCATAAAACACTTAGTTCGTATCAAAAATCTCATTTTTGTTATCGTAGGGCCGAACGTGGCTTTGAGTGGTCGAAGGTGGTTTTAAACTCCCACCTTCGCCCCTTTTCTTCCATCTTCGCCCCTTTTCTTCCACCTTCGCCCCCTCAGTTCCAGGTTCGACCCTTGGAGATCCACCTTCGACCGTTAGACTGGTCGAAGGTATTCCAGGTTCGCCCCTGCTGTTAGATTTTCCCAAAAACGCGTCAAAAAACATCCGAAAACATCACGAAACATCATGAGTTACAGCAGTCAAGCATCATTAACATATTCCTACGAAACCCTACCGATTTTACCCCAAAATCTATCCGTTTTTACAAGTTTCCTAAAATAGTAAATTATGGAGATGTCACATCATCATGCATGAAATCATTACCCAATTAGGAAACTTTCTGAATTAAATCAATCATCAGCTCATCATTCTTAAATCATCATGAACAAGAAACCCCTATCATAACTCTATCATTACCATCCAAAAACAAGCCCTAAATCTAACTAAAAATTCCTTTAATCGACAAAACACCATCAACAATCAATTGTAACATGTTTCAATCATAACTCTCTATTAATAACGGTCCTAGGTTGTTGTCATGTCATCTACATAGCAAGTAATCATCAAACAATGCTTAATACCACATTAACACATGTTAAATTGTATGAAAACTCATTGTTTATGAATAGGTTTTATTTAGAAAGATATTAGGAAGGTTTTTACCCATAAAACATGTTGATATCAGATCTGGACCCTTGGGGTTCCAATGAAAACAAGTCAAAATTGTTTAAAAAGGATTTAGAATGAAGAACACACCTAAGGTCTTCACTTGTAATGATTTAGAGAGTTAGGTTATGAAAAACAAGCTCAAAAACTCCTTCCCCAATGATAATAGTTGATAGAGAGTGTTTAGAGGCGTTTAGGGTTTGTGAAATGATGAAAAATGACTAAGTATGGTATTTATACCAGGTCCAGGTTCGCCCCTTTTATATGGTCGAATGTGGAACTTTTCCACATTCGCCCCTTTGTAATGGTCGAATGTGGAATCTTTCCACATTCGCCCACTTTGTTTCTACATTCGCCCACTTTCTCAAGTTCCATTTCCACATTCGCCCACTTTCCACTTTCAGGTCATCAGCACTTTTTTAACACATGTTAACAGCACTTTTTAACACATGTTAACTTTTTCCAGATTTCCAGTTTGTCGTGTTTAACGCATTCTAACACATTTTAACACATAAGCATGCATCCAATAGTCTATACTTAGCATATTTAGGCACGTATAATCATTTGTACATTGTTTAAGCAAGTATAAGTATACAATCCACCACACGACCCATAATCTACACATATACTTAATTAGTTCATGTAATGTCACCAACAACGGAACCCGGTACTAGTGTATTCCCCAAAATGACTCCCAATGATCCTCCAGATCATTGAACCCTGGACAATCCTAATCTGACCCGACTCAACTAACCCAGTTAAGTTTGTTTATAAACGTTTCTCGCTAAGGTAGACTTAGATGTTACTATCATGTTTAAGCCGAACATGCCGGGTGTCACATCATCCCCACGTTGAAAGAATTTTCGTCCCGAAAATTGCACGAAGCCCAAAAATGAAACAGACGAAAAGGAAGAAAACGAAAAGAAAAGTTACCGGTTGTCACATCATCCCAACGTTGAAAGGGAATCTCGCCCCGAGATTCACTCTGCTTCAGTAGTAACATGCCTGGACTCGAACGCGCGCTTCGGAAAGAGATGAGGGTACTTAGCCTTCATCTGGTCTTCTCGTTCCCACGTGAACTCCGGTCCACGATCCGAGTTCCAACGAACTTTAACGATGCGGATTTTACTCCGCCGAAGGCTACGAATCTTGTAATCCAGAATCTCCACGGGTTCCTCCACAATGCGAAGACGATCATCAACCTTGATCTCTTCCAGTGGTACAACAAGAGATTCGTCAGCCAAACACTTCCTTAAGTTAGACACATGGAAGACGTTATGAACATTACCGAGCTCCGTCGGTAAATCAAGTCTGTACGCCACCGGCCCAATCCGTTCCAGGATTGCGAACGGTCCGACGTAACGAGGGTTAAGCTTGCCACGCTTTCCAAAGCGTATGACGCCCTTCCATGGTGAAACTTTCAGAAGCACCTTGTCCCCAACCTGGAACTCTAGTGGTTTGCGACGGCGATCGGCATAGCTCTTCTGACGATCCCGTGCAGCTGCCAAACGGTTACGGATCTGTACGATTTTCTCCGAAGTTTCGTACACCAGTTCCGGGCCAGTGAGCTGGCTCTCGCCCACCTCGGCCCAACACAAGGGAGATCGGCATTTCCGTCCATACAGAGCTTCGAACGGAGCTGCCCCGATACTGGAGTGGTAACTGTTGTTGTAGGAGAACTCCACCAACGGCAGGTGAGTCTCCCAACCCTTGCCAAAATCGATGACACATGCCCGCAGCATGTCCTCCAGTGTTTGTATCGTCCGCTCACTCTGACCGTCAGTTTGCGGATGATAAGCCGTACTCATATCCAGCTGAGTACCCAAGGCCTTATGAAGAGCCTTCCAGAAACGCGAAGCAAAGCGGGAGTCACGATCAGAAATGATAGAAACAGGCACCCCGTGCCGAGAGACCACCTCCTTAAGGTAGAGTCGAGCCAGTCGCTCGAGTCCATCCGTTTCCTTAATAGGTATGAAGTGTGCCGATTTCGTCAACCGGTCGACGATCACCCAAATCATGTCACAACCACTTGGTGATCTCGGTAGTTTGGTGACGAAATCCATCGTGATTCGCTCCCACTTCCATTCTGGAATCTCAGGTTGCTGTAGGAGACCAGACGGCTTCTGATACTCCACCTTGACTTTAGCACAGGTCAAGCATTTGCTCACATAGGAGGCTATATCGGCCTTCATGTTCGGCCACCAATAAAGTATCTGCAGATCCTGATACATCTTATCGGAGCCTGGGTGAATAGAATACCGGGATTTGTGAGCCTCGTCCAAGACAAGCTCCCGTAATCCCCCGAGTAAAGGAACCCAAACACGCCCAGCGAAGTAGTGTAGGCCATCAGACCTAAGTTCAAGGTGTTTGTCCGCACTGTGCATCGTTTCGGCCTTAAGGTTTTCCTCCTTTAAGGCATCCACCTGAACCGAACGGATCCGGTCAGGCAAGGAGGAATGAATGGTAAGCTGCAAGGCTCGGACACGCCGAGGCTTTGCCGACTCCTTCCTGCTCAAGGCATCCGCCACAACGTTTGCCTTGCCAGGATGGTATTTGATCGCACAGTCGTAATCGTTCAAGAGTTCAACCCAACGACGCTGCCGCATGTTTAACACCTTCTGGTCGAAAATATGCTGGAGACTCTTGTGATCGGTGTATACTTCACACTTGGTACCGTACAAGTAATGCCTCCAGATTTTCAACGCAAATACTACTGCACCCAACTCCAAGTCGTGAGTAGTATAGTTCTTCTCGTGAACCTTGAGTTGACGAGAAGCATAAGCGATAACCTTCCCACGTTGCATTAACACGCAACCGAGACCCCGAATCGAAGCATCACAGTACACAACGAAATCATCCGTTCCTTCGGGTAAGGCTAAGATAGGAGCAGAACATAGTTTAAGCTTCAGCATCTGAAATGCTGATTCCTGTGGTTCGTCCCAGTCGAACTTTCGATCCTTCTGGGTGAGAGCAGTGAGGGGTTGAGCGATCTTCGAAAATCCCTCGATAAAACGCCGGTAGTAACCTGCAAGACCTAGGAATTGCCGCACCTCAGATGGCGTCTTTGGTGCTTCCCAGTCTTTAATAGCTTCGATCTTAGCCGGATCGACATGAATTCCCAGTTCATTCACCACATGCCCTAGGAATTGAACTTCCCGCAACCAAAAATCACACTTTGAGAACTTAGCATACAACTGCTCCCGTCTCAAAAGTTCCAAGACCAACCGCAGATGTTCCTCATGATCTGCCTTGTTCTTGGAATAAATCAGAATGTCATCAATGAACACGATGACGAACTTATCGAGGTACGGTTTACAAACGCGGTTCATCAAATCCATGAACACCGCCGGTGCATTAGTGAGACCGAAAGGCAAGACCAAGAATTCAAAATGGCCATAACGAGTGCGAAAAGCAGTCTTCTGGATGTCAGCTTCCCTGACGCGCAACTGGTGGTAACCGGATCGCAAGTCAATCTTCGAGTAGTAGCTGGAGCCCTGAAGCTGGTCAAAGAGATCATCAATGCGAGGGAGAGGATAACGATTCTTGATGGTCACTTTGTTCAGCTCACGGTAATCAATACACATACGAAGGCTCCCATCCTTCTTCTTCACAAACAAAATAGGAGCTCCCCACGGGGACGAGCTCGGTCGAATGAAACCCTTTTCCAAGAGTTCCTGTAATTGGCTGGATAATTCTTGCATCTCAGGAGGTGCAAGACGATACGGAGCTCGGGCAATAGGAGCTGCGCCCGGAGCAAGATCAATACCAAACTCAACCTGACGATGGGGAGGAAGACCAGGCAAATCATCAGGAAACACATCAGAAAAGTCACGAACCACCGGAATATCCTCGATCTTCTTCTCATCGTCAGTAGAAACGTTAACAAGTGCCAGAATGGCCGAACAGCCCTTTCGAATATACTTACGGGCTTTCATGCTGGAAATGATACTCAGCGGAGCACCGCTTTTCTCGCCGTGGACCGAAAGAATCTCTCCATCGGGGAGAGGGATCCGAATAACCTTGTCAAAGCAAACAATCTCTGCGCGATACAACGATAACCAATCCATGCCCACAACGACATCGAAACTACCCAGAGGTACATGCATAAGGTCAATGGGGAATGACAGACCCGACAGTTCCAAGTGACACTCCCTAAGGATATGAGTCGCCTCGATGTTCTTACCGTTAGCCAATTCTATCAAGTACTTAGCCTCTAAAGGTGTGGGTACTACATCTAGCAACTGACTAACATACACAGATACGAAGCTCTTATCGGCACCAGAATCAAATAAAACAGAAACATAGCGATTGTTGAGAAGGAATGTACCGGTAACTGTGTCTGGATCCTGCCTAGCCTCCGCAGACCCAATGACGAAAGCACGCGCAGTCCTGCCTCCGCCGCCATTCCCGTTACCGTTCCCGCCCCTCCCGTTATCGCCCTGCTTCAGTTTGGGACAATCACGCTTGAAATGTCCCGTGTCACCACAGTTGTAACACCCCTGCCTCCCCTGAGTCCCCTGAGCAGCAGGAGCAGGAGTAGCCGCAGGAGTCTGGGTTGGGGTGAGCGCCACCTTGCAATCCTTAGCATGGTGCCCCAACTGATGGCACCGATGACAACGAGCCCGATCACAATTCCCAGAATGGTGAAAGCCACACTTGTTACACTTGGGATGCTTCCCAACGTATCCACCTGTCTTCTGCGCTGAAGACGACCCAGATCCATCAAACTTCTTGGCCGGTTGAGACGGCGCCGACACTGCACTCTTACCCACGTTCTCCCATTTCCTCTTGTTGCCTTCAGAACCCTTCACAGTCGAACCCTTGGGAGGTAAAACACCCTCCAAAATCTTCATATTGGTCATCTTGTGTGCAGAACGGACGACCTCAGCCAGTGTGGGTAGGTTCCCAGCAGCTACTAACCCAGCAATCTCCGGCACCAACCCAGAGATGTAATGCTCAATCCTACGGTACTCAGGTGTGTGCATGTCAGGACCCAACACCGCCAACTCATTGCGTCGCACGGTATACTCCTCAATCTCGGACCCCACCATCTTGTAGTTCCAGACTTCATGCTCCAACTTCTGCACTTCCTCCCTGGGACAGTACTCGCTCTTCAGTAGCCGAACAAAATCCGCCCAAAGCATAGCATGAGCTTCCCCCAAGCCCATGTTCTGCGTAGTAGCGTTCCACCATGACAAAGCAGGACCCTCAAATGTCGTAGTGGCATACTTGACCCGGTCCTCAACAGGACAGTTACACATCAAGAAAACAGATTCAACCTTCTCCAACCATCGGAGCAGTCCCACTGCCCCTTCAGTCCCTGCGAAGTTATGGGGCTGGCAGTCCCTAAACTTCTTGTAGGAACACTGGGATGGAGGTGGGTTGACAGCAGCACCTGAAACACGACACAAAGGTAAACCACAAAGGAAACATGACACCCAAGAATGAAACAAGGCAGGTAAGAACCAACTTACCACCCAGAGCATTGTGCCCAGCCTGGAAAGCAGCCAAGGCTATGTTCACTTGCTGTTGAAGCAAGTTGTTCAGCTCTGCCTGGGTCATGTTGATGTTACCACGACCGCCACCACGGCCACCGCCGCCACGGCCACCACCACGACGTCCACCACCACGTGCGCCCGACATGATCTGACAAATCAGAAATCGAGAGATTTAGATTCACTGCTAGTGTCAACCACTAGTAGCTAGAAAAGTCATGTCTAGACCCAATCCAGGACTATGCATCCAAGTTCAGAGTCCACTTGGATTCTCATGCATTTCAGTTTATGATTTCGTGTGCACCGGAAATGATAAACTGCTCTACATGATCCTCCAAGTTTTCCCTCAGCTTGAACTCAAATCGCTGAATATCGGCATCTAGCATCATGCTATCTCAAGCATAAGTGCACAAGATAATGTGTAAGCAAGTGCGTCTATTGGGGTATGAAAGGGAGATGTCCGAATCCTGGACAGACCCCGAGAGTACGTAAGACTACCCCAACGTACGACACTGCCGTGCAATAACCCACGAGTCAACTCCTTCTCCTTCAAACCCCGAAGAAGAACATAAGAGTGTATAAAGCCAAGAGTAAGATCGGATGATGTAACAGAGAAGTGCGATGATGATGTAAGGACACCCCGACAAAGTTAGTACATGTTTCAAACCGACTCAAGTATGTGACCGTCTAGTGTGTGCGACTCGGCTATAGACTAGACTCTAAATGCAGTCCTAGTTCACTATAACCATTGGCTCTGATACCAATCTGTCACACCCTCAAATTCCACTTGCGGGGTTTTACCGCGAGGCGCATGACAAACCAGGATTCAAGTCAACGGTCACAATAAACAACACTATATGCATAACACAATACTCAAAAGATATAGTTATAAAAACATAAACTGTAGCGGAAGCTTTAAATGTTTACAACCCAAAAGACACAGTTCAAATGTTTAATGAAGACCATGCTCTAAACCCTAGACGCCCGTGCCGACTCGTGCGCCTAGATCCAGTTGTTGCTACCTTAGCGACCTGAGAAAAACATGCCAAAAAGACGTCAACAAATAATGCTGGTGAGTTCACAGGTTTGTTCAAAATGTTATCCAAGTGTTACCATGTCCATACTATATCAATGCTACCAAGTACGCTAGCTAGGCGTATGTTTTATTACTACTACGATTGGAAACCATTACTGGACACGTTTAGCAATGTTTAGCATGTTTAGCAGCCCGTAATGTTCAGCACGATAATGTTCCTGTTCGAGACAATATGCACCCGCCCGGCCCTCCAAGCCGACGAGTGGGGCAGGTCACGCCCAATAGATCTATCCACATTTCCCCCGTTGTGCAAACCCGCACATTCATGGTTTCCCCCGGGACTTTCCAAAAGATCGTATAGCAATATAAAGTTAAAACCATAGTATGACATATGTTACCAAAACTGTTTAGCGCATGTTTTCTCCCCCAAAAGTTAAAGCAGTAGACGTGGGGCCGTGAACTCACCTTAGATTGCGTTCTTCAATTATAAGTAAAGATGTTTAGCCCTTGATAATCCCTCTACCGGAGATCTATCAAAATGTTCACATAAGTGTTCCGACTAATAACCATAAGGTTATCTAGTCCCCGATTGTCCAGATCATAACCAAGTATGTTTTTAAAACGTGTTTAAATGTTTAACCGACACACTAGACCGACCCGACATCCCGTTGGTGACCCATTACCCTAACTAATCAAGTACACACAGATTACACGCAAGGTTCAAGCATAAAACACTTAGTTCGTATCAAAAATCTCATTTTTGTTATCGTAGGGCCGAACGTGGCTTTGAGTGGTCGAAGGTGGTTTTAAACTCCCACCTTCGCCCCTTTTCTTCCACCTTCGCCCCTTTTCTTCCACCTTCGCCCCCTCAGTTCCAGGTTCGACCCTTGGAGATCCACCTTCGACCGTTAGACTGGTCGAAGGTATTCCAGGTTCGCCCCTGCTGTTAGATTTTCCCAAAAACGCGTCAAAAAACATCCGAAAACATCACGAAACATCATGAGTTACAGCAGTCAAGCATCATTAACATATTCCTACGAAACCCTACCGATTTTACCCCAAAATCTATCCGTTTTTACAAGTTTCCTAAAATAGTAAATTATGGAGATGTCACATCATCATGCATGAAATCATTACCCAATTAGGAAACTTTCTGAATTAAATCAATCATCAGCTCATCATTCTTAAATCATCATGAACAAGAAACCCCTATCATAACTCTATCATTACCATCCAAAAACAAGCCCTAAATCTAACTAAAAATTCCTTTAATCGACAAAACACCATCAACAATCAATTGTAACATGTTTCAATCATAACTCTCTATTAATAACGGTCCTAGGTTGTTGTCATGTCATCTACATAGCAAGTAATCATCAAACAATGCTTAATACCACATTAACACATGTTAAATTGTATGAAAACTCATTGTTTATGAATAGGTTTTATTTAGAAAGATATTAGGAAGGTTTTTACCCATAAAACATGTTGATATCAGATCTGGACCCTTGGGGTTCCAATGAAAACAAGTCAAAATTGTTTAAAAAGGATTTAGAATGAAGAACACACCTTAGGTCTTCACTTGTAATGATTTAGAGAGTTAGGTTATGAAAAACAAGCTCAAAAACTCCTTCCCCAATGATAATAGTTGATAGAGAGTGTTTAGAGGCGTTTAGGGTTTGTGAAATGATGAAAAATTACTAAGTATGGTATTTATACCAGGTCCAGGTTCGCCCCTTTTATATGGTCGAATGTGGAACTTTTCCATATTCGCCCCTTTGTAATGGTCGAATGTGGAATCTTTCCACATTCGCCCACTTTGTTTCTACATTCGCCCACTTTCTCAAGTTCCATTTCCACATTCGCCCACTTTCCACTTTCAGGTCATCAGCACTTTTTAACACATGTTAACAGCACTTTTTAACACATGTTAACTTTTTTCCAGATTTCCAGTTTGTCGTGTTTAACGCATTCTAACACATTTTAACACATAAGCATGCATCCAATAGTCTATACTTAGCATATTTAGGCACGTATAATCATTTGTACATTGTTTAAGCAAGTATAAGTATACAATCCACCACACGACCCATAATCTACACATATACTTAATTAGTTCATGTAATGTCACCAACAACGGAACCCGGTACTAGTGTATTCCCCAAAATGACTCCCAATGATCCTCCAGATCATTGAACCCTGGACAATCCTAATCTGACCCGACTCAACTAACCCAGTTAAGTTTGTTTATAAACGTTTCTCGCTAAGGTAGACTTAGATGTTACTATCATGTTTAAGCCGAACACGCCGGGTGTCACAGATAGCCTGAGCACTGCAGCAAGTACGACGTTACTGTGCACCACCAGAAGTCCGCCACGTGTCCGGCTACTCAGCCAGGCCCAAACCAATGGCGTCATCCGTGGGCCGCCCCATGCAGCCCACCGTGATCTCTATAAATAAGATCACATACAATCCTTGTAGGGGCATTCAGAAATAACTATCATTACTACACTCATTGTAATCTCCCTCGTTAATCAATAATATTCCGGTGTACTGACAGTGGACGTAGGTCATTAACGACCGAACCACTTAACTTTCGTGTTCTCACACACTTCATACACACTTTCACTCACATTAACACTCACTCGGGTTACCACCACGGTTTGGGTAAAGGATTAATCTGACAGTAACATAGGTATTAACCCCCCGGTGATTAGTCCTAATCTCCGGGATACTTATTGTTTCTTCATTGGCGCCATCCAACGGTTAGAACAGCTCTTTTTCACTCATCTTTTAACCCACCCATGGCTGAACCCAACCCCAACACATCCGGCGTACACCGAGCCGGAGAAGATGACCTCCAAAAGCCGGAGAACCAAACCACACCAAACACCGTCGTCAAACAGACGACTTCACGGCTTGATAGGTCAGCTGTTGAGATCCGTGACGTCGAGTCAGACGACGACAGCCAAGATCTCGCCGAGGAGGACCCAGACCAATGGCTCCTCCGTCAAAACGCCAAAAGTGCTGCAATCTACCAGCGGAAGCTCCTACAACAAGCCAAGAAGAAGGGCAAGACACTTGCCTTTGACACACCGGCAAAAGCAAAGTACAAGAAAAAAGACACGGCCGATCACGGTGATGGTCGTAGCGGGGAGCTCGGCGGAAACGTTAGAGCTCGGGGCTACGCCAAACCACGTGACGAGCCAGATGGCTACGAATCGTCAAGTCGCGACTCAGGCTACAAAGGAAAGAAACATGCTCACACGTCGCGAGACAGTGAGATGGATGATGACTTGGTCAAACCATTCCGACCAAAGGCTTTTGCCGAGAAATCCAAGTTTGTTACCCGCATAGCGGCTGCCAAAATCCCAAGAAAGGCCAAACTCCCAAGCAGCATCGGTAGATACGATGGCCTGCGTGACCCAGACGACCATGTGCACGACTTCGAGTGCGCATGTATGTCTGTGGACTGGCCTGTCCAAGTATGGTGCCACCTTTTCGCTCAAACCCTTACGGGTGCCGCCAGGGTATGGTTTGACAGCCTCCCAGCGGGAAGCGTAAAAGACTTCGACGACCTCACAGACAAGTTTGGTAGCCACTTCTCGCACTTGCGTAAACACAAGAAAGAAAAAGCGGACATTCTGTTGTGTCGACGGTACGATCGAGAAACAATTGAGGACTACATAGTCCGGTTTAACAAAGAAGCATTGCAAATAGGCTGCGGAGAGGAGCTCACACGGGCTGCGTTCATCCACAATGTGCGCAGTCCAGACCTCATGAAATGCCTCACCGGCAAGGATGGCATCCCAGAGTCTTGGGACGAGCTCATCCGCTCAGCCAAAATATATGCCTCTTCCGAAAAATCTTTCAATCAGCAACATGGTTTCCAACCACAACACCATAATAATAATAATACTAAACACAAAAACAAATCCGTTTGGAACCGCATCACAGGCACTACCGACGAGGGGAAATATTCTTCCGCCGGTGATGCCCGCCAAATCATCAGCTCCAAACAGACGCGGGACCAACGCGGACACTCCAAGAAAAACTACGATTGGACCCCGCTAACAAAAACACCATCCCAAGTTCTGAAAACCGAGCAGGTCACCCTAAAAGAGCCTAACCCTCTAGGGAAGCGGCGAAACGTGGACCGTAGCAAGTTCTGTGAATTTCACAACGACTACGGTCACCTCACGGACAACTGCTACAGCCTAAAGATGGAGATTGAAGCCGTGCTAAAATCAGGCCAGTTGGGCCACTTGGTTAAGAACGTTCACCGAGCTGGCAAAGGTAATGCTCATGAGGAAACCCAGGGCGAAGGGTCGCGGAAAAAAATCCGGGACCTCAATACTCATGCTGTCACGCTGATTCCCCGTCACCAATGCAACAAGACGAGGCGAGGGAACAACACCCAACAAGGGAAACGTACCCGGGTACAACCTTTGAATGACTCTTGGAAAGAGGCTGACATCCTCATGCCAAGGGTCAGAGGCGGCGCCTCTTGCACAGCTCCACTTGTGATAACCGCCGTCTTTGGACATTACCGCACGCGGTATATGTTCCTGGATGGTGGCAGCAGCATAGACATCATGTACGATCAATGCTTTCAACAGCTTGATCGCGAAGACAAGGCAAGGCTCATTCCAGTCAACGAGCCCATCTCCGGTTTCATCCATGAGACCATCATGCCCCGCGACATGCTCTCCTTGCCCGTAACTTGGACCGATGGCACACATGAGCGCACGGAGATATGCGACTTCATGGTCTTACCAGCCACATCAAATCATGACATACTCCTAGGAAGAGAAGGCATTGCACGCTTTAACGCCAACGCCTCCACGGCACACGCCATGGTAGGATTCCCCACCAAAACAGGCGTCGCCTTCATCCGGGGAAACAAGGATTGCCATGTCGCGGATACAGCCAAACCGCCAAAAATGGTCAAGACAGATACCCGCTTAGAGCCGGAAAAATGGGTACTCAACCCTAAATTCCCGGAGCAAACGGTGATCATTGGCCATGCAATCTCCGAGACCATACGCAGTCACCTGAAACAACTCTTGATCACAAACATGGATATTTTCGCCTGGCAACCAGCAGACATGGTGGGTGTTCCACAGGAAATAGCGGAACACAGGCTCAATGTCTATCGCTCCGCAGAGCCAATAGTGCAAAAGAAACGAAGTATGGGCCCGGAGAAAACAAAGGCCATGAATGAACAAGTCACCGAGCTGCTCAACGCGGGCATCCTCCGCCCCATCAGATACCAGACCTGGGTGGCCAATCCTATCCTCTACCGGAAATCGACTTAAAGGTGGATTCCCTCGCCCCTTACCGGTTCAAATGTTTCTTGGACGCCTACAAGGGGTACCACCAGATACAGATGGCCAAAGAGGATGAAGACAAAACAGCGTTCCGCACAGAGACAGGAATCTTCTGCTACACAAAGATGCCCTTCGGTCTGAAAAACGCGGGCGCAACATATCAGCGCCTAATGGACACGGCTTTTGTGAACGAAATCGGCGTACGACTCGAAGTGTACGTCGATGATTTGGTAATTAAAAGCAAGGAAGAAAGTGACATGTTGCGGGAAATCGAGCAAACGTTCAGCCAATTGCGCAAGGTGCGCATGAAGCTGAACCCCAGCAAATGCTCATTCGGGATGGAAGAAGGGAAATTTTTGGGCGTCATTGTCACACGGGATGGTTTCCGCGCTAACCCGGACAAAGTACAAGCAATCGAAAGGATGCCATCACCGGCCTCCGTCAAAGAAGTACAAACGCTCATGGGACGACTAGTCGCCCTAAACCGCTTCTTATCCAATTACGCTTCAAAGTCATTCCCATTCGTGGACACTTTGAAGAACTGTCTGAAGAAGAGCAACTTCCGCTGGACCCCAGAGGCGGAATCAGCATTTCAGCAAATGAAACAATGCCTAATGAATCTCCCCACACTAACAGCGCCGCTCCCCAAAGAGCCGCTCACGCTCTATCTTTCAGTCACCGAACGAGCAATAGGCGCGGTTCTGATGGTTGATCGTAAAGGTGTGCAAACGCCAATCTACTATATCAGCCGCACGCTGTTAGATGTGGAAACTCGGTACACAATTATGGAAAAGCTGGTCCTCGCCCTCATCCATGCATCCCGCAGACTACGCAGATACTTTCAAGGCCACCCGATAAATGTCCTCACGGACTATCGGATCAACGATATCTTGGCCAAACCCGAATTATCAGGAAGACTAGCAAAATGGGCTATCGAGCTGGGAGAACACACAATCAGTTACAAGCCCCGACCCGCAATCAAAGGCCAAGTACTAGCAGACTTCGCCACTGAAATCCCTACCGACAAAATACAAGAATGCCTTGAAGAAGAATCACCCGCACCAGCGCATGATCCGTCACAAAAATGGTCCCTATACACTGACGGGGCCTCCAACGGAGACGGCGCCGGCGCCGCGCTCCGCCTCATCAGCCCAGATAAACACGAGTTCACATATGCCATCTGCCTAGAATTCAAAAGCACAAACAACGAGGCGGAGTACGAAGCGTTGCTGGCAGGCCTCCGCATAGCGGAAAAAATGGGGGCCAGGCACGTGGACTCACTGTTAGTGGAGCGGCAGATCAACGGGACCTACGATGCAAAGGACGAGACTATGGCTATGTACCTAGAACAAGCCAAAAAAACTCATGCGCCAATTCGACACATGCACTGTCGAACACATCAGGCGCAGCGAGAACAAACCAGCCGATGCGCTGAGCAAAATGGCGTCCACGGTCTTCGAGCACATGGCCAAAGAGGTCCGAATCGAGGTCCGAGATAAACCGTCTGTTCCCCCGCGCCAGGTCAACGTCACCCAAACAGGCAACGCGTCATGGATGACGCCAATCAAAGCCTTCCTATCCTCCGGAACCTTACCTGATGATAAGTTAGAAGCCCGGAAGATCAAGAACAAAGCCCTACAATACCAACTCACAGGAGACATCCTGTACCGCCGCTCCTACCTAGGGCCGCTCTTGCGCTGCGTAGATCCTGCAGAAGCCTCATTCCTCCTCAGAGACATACACGAGGGAACTTGCGGGCTGCACGCAGGCCCAAGGATGGTGGTAGCAAAACTGATGAACGCAGGGTATTACTGGCCTGGCATGCATGTCGACGCGGTTAATGAATTACGCAAATGCGACAGCTGCCAACGCCACGCCCCAAATACTCTCCGCCCAAAGAATAACCTGGTGCCGGTCACAGCGGCTTGGCCGTTCCAAAAATGGGCCATTGACCTGGTTGGTCCGTTCCCGACGGCGCCGGGCAACGTGAAATACCTGATAGTGGCTATTGACTACTTCACCAAGTGGGTTGAAGCCAAGCCCCTGGCCAAGATTGACGGCGCACATGTGAAAAAGTTTCTCTGGGAATTCATCATTTGTCGGTTCGGCTTGCCAATGCAATTGGTCAGCAACAACGGAACTCAATTCGAGGACCAGTCCCTCCAGCAATGGCTGGCTCAGATGGGAGTCAAACAAATATTCACATCCGTTGCGCACCCGCAAGGCAACGGTCAAGTAGAAAGGGCCAACCGCACAATTGTAGAAGGCATCAAGACAAGGCTGGGAACAAAAAGAACAGGGTGGGTAGACGAACTTCCACACGTCTTGTGGGCCTACCGCACCCTCACCAAAACAAGCAACGGAGAAACACCATTCAGCCTAACATACGGTTCCGAAGCGGTAATTCCCGCAGAAATCACTTGCCCAACGGCAAGAGTATTGATGGCTGACGCGACCGACAATGATAAAGAACTCCGCATAAACCTCGACTTACTAGAAGAGCGCCGTGACCACGCGGCAATAAAAGAAGCCAGCTACAAGACTCAGCTGGAACAATATTACAACAAGCGCGTCAAAAAGCAAACCTTCAAGGTGGGGGACTACGTCTTCCGCAACAACGAAGCTTCCAATGCCGAAAAGCCGGGAAAACTTGCCCCAACCTGGGAAGGTCCTTACAAGATACAAGAAGTGTTAGGTAAAGGCGCCTACGCGCTAGAAAGGCTAGATGGCACTCCCATTCCGGATCATGGAACGGCGCACAGCTGCGGCGTTGTTATTTGTAATCATGTAACATGGCTACACGTGCCATACTATCAATGAAAACGTTTCCTATATCTGTGTTTCTACTTGCATTTTCAGCGCCAAAAGTCTTCAAGAGTTAGGCAAAATCACGTCGGACCAAAGCCGCTCGCTAGATAAGCAAGGCCCGCCTTCAAGACGCGCCACGGGCGCGTCGGGCTTACACCTGCTATACAGCGCATGGTCTTCAAGACGGATTTACTTGCCGGACCTACAGCCCTGCATAACAACGCCACGCGCATAAACACTTGTCTTCTAGATTCGTTGCAACTCGGACAAGAAAAAAGCGCGTAGCGCGAAACGCGGTAAAAGGTCTTCTAGGCAAGGCCATCACGCGCCTAAGTCAGACTCAACAGCTCAAGTTGGTCTCCGCTACGGTCTTCAAGGCAAAAGTGTTAACACTTAAACGCCGGACTGTCTAGCTGAGCGCCCGTCTTAACTCCTACTTACACACCGGGTGACGACTTGGTTAAATAAGTAAGTTAAGTACGAGACAACACGATATAACAAACTCAAAAACTTCATTAAAAGAAGGGACTTAAAAACCCTCGTATATTTACAACAATGATTACAAATGACAAAAACAGCGCCTACTCACTACCCGCCCCCGAGGCTCCTCCGCCAGAACCCCTTGCCAGTTCATCAGATCTGTCGATAAAATACTTCAAGGCGGCAAGGGGATCCGCCTTGAAGGCAGCCTCCTTTTCCGCGAGGTCCGCCTTCTCCGCCTCGACCCTCTCCATATCTCGCCACAACGCCGAATCACGGCGCCGCAGCGAGTCCATCATTGACAGTTGAGTCGCCTGATTAATGTACAAGGCAGCAATAAGGTCTGGACGACTCAACATGTCTTGGTGAGTGCGCTCATAGGGAGGCACCACCTCGCTGATAAACTCCTCGGCAGCCAGGGAGTTGGAGAATAATGTATTCTCCCTGATTGCCCAGCGAGGGCGCCAAATGGCGTCACCACCAGCCCAGCAGGAGCCATCATAGGCCCCTGACGCCTCACCAACCTTTGAAGATTCGCGCCTATCCGGGCGCGAACCAGCAGCCGTAGAAGCGCCCTGCTCAAACAGGGCCCTCTCAAAGCCATCACCTCCAAGGCCCACCTCCTGGCCCTCAGCATCCGCGCACTCCTTTGCCTCGCGCTCTTTGGCCAACCTGGCCCGCTCCTCCAAGAACTGCTGTTCTTGAAGGCGAAGGCGATCAGCTTCCGCCTTCTTCTCTGCCTCAGCCTTTTGTCTGGCTTCATTGGCAGCAGCAGCCTTAGCGGCCTCAGCCTTAAACAAGGCTTCATCGGCCTCCGCCCGCTTCTTTGCAGCAGCGGCAGCACGGTCAGCCTCAGCCTTTTGCAGGGCTTCATCAGCTTCCGCCTGTTTGCGAGCAACCTCTTGCTCTTGCCACAACCGCTCCTCCTCTACGCGAGCAGCCTCCGCAGATGGAGACAAAGGAGGAGGAGTGGGAGTTATCTTGGGCGACACTGTGGAGACAAAACAAAACATTAGAGCAAGAATTCAAAGTTAAAGACTTAAAGAACAGTAAAAATCGCTTACCAGGCGCCTTCTTCTTTATCAGTTTTTGAAACAACGGCTGCCTAGTCGGGGCAGCGCGAATCCCCATAGAGAAAACAGGGGCACTTTCTCCCTACCCCCCAGCAGCGCTGGTCTTCTGAGTACCAGCAACATCAGTAACACCTTCAGAAGCTGCCACTGGTTCAGTCATCTGAGTGGTACCCCCACTCTCGCCCCCACCAGCTGGGGCAGCAAACACATTCTCCATAGCAGCAGCAGCACTGCTAGTGGCGGCGCTATCAACACGCGCCCTCTTCCTCTTCTCCAGCTGAGAAGACTCAACCTCCTCCTCATCTTCAGAGGGCGGGCCATCCTTACGCCGTCGACGCCCTTTCACAACCTCCCCTGCTGAAACGGAAGAACCCGAGTCAGAAAGCACAACTTTCGCTCGGTACCCATGATTCCGCGGCGCGTATTTCCAACGCCCACGCCCCGCGGATGAGCTCACCGGCGGGACGATCCCTACTGAAAATCCAGTAGTATCATCTCCAAATATGCTAGGGCCGAAGGGATCTGAAGACTCACCGGTTGTATAATAAGGCTTGGGCGCGGTGGTCAGATCAGGGTAATAAAAACGGTCAGCAAGCTCGTCCAGACAAGAGGTCTGACCTTCCGCCAAAGGCCTCCACTTAATACCCCTCTCCTGGCGGGCAGCGAAGAACTGAAACTCGCTCACACCTACAAACATACATGATAAGAGGAAAGACACAGAAAATAATAATAACAATAATGATAATAAACAAACGTACCCTCCTCCGCAATATAAGGCTCTTTGCCCGCCCGGATTCCATTACGGCTCATCCCAAGAAGGAAGAAGATGCCTTCTGTCAAGTTGTGGAACTCCAGCTTAGTGGCGTTGGAAGTAAGGGTGAGGAACCACGCCTGCTGCCCATCCCCTATCACCTTCCAGGGGAGACTAATGGGGATCACACCCCTCTTCACAAAGAAAAACTTCTCCTTAGCCCAATGTAAGGACTTAGGAGTGTGAGTAGCCATCGGCGGCACCTTCGGGCGTGGTTTAAACGAGAACCACATCTCGTCTCGCGCCATGAAGTAGAAGACACTGAACCGCTCAACGGTTGGCTCAATATCCAGAGCGCGGCACGAAGCCTCAAAATGAACTAACCTTAGAAGCCCGAAGGCGGTTAGTTGTGTGGGCCCAACACCATAGGCCACCATAGTATCAACCTGGAAGCGCGTACAGGGAAGACGAAACCCACACTTAGCAAAGTGGGCCTCGTACAGTGCCAACTGACCGCTACCGGCAGAAAGCACGGTGCTGGTCGGAGAGGGAAGGGTAGGCTCCCATTCCGGCAAGATCCCATACATGATACAAAACCGGTTGAAAGCCTCCTGATTCCAAACACAGTAAGTGTTGGACATCAACTTCCTTTCTTTTATCTTGCCATGCTCGACAAGAACTTCTTCTTCCACCACCTCTTCCGTAGTCGGTCCCATCACAACATCCTCGGCGGATAATGGGGAACTCACCGGAATTTCAGACATTATGATGATGCTGGGAAAAACACGCCGGAAAATATAACGATTCTGGAAAAAAGACGCCGGAAAATATGAAGATTCACCGGAATCTTCAACGGAAGTACAAGAAGAACAGATTTCAAGGATCGAAAAGCAAACAAAAGGGAAGCAAAAGGAAAACACACTTGAAGTTTCAACAATAAATCTCCAAGACAAAGAAAGTCTTTGAAGATTGAACGGAAACTCCAACGGAAGACGACCGGAACTTTGGGAGAAAGGTGAAAGCAAAGAGTAGAAGAAGAAAATTTTGAGAGAATAACCGTTCAAATGAACCACGATGAGGTTTATATACTCATCGCATTAATGACAGAGGGACCCACCTGGGAAGCGCCAAAGGTCACACCTTTTCAAATTCCAGACACCAGACGGCGACACGTGTCAAACAACACAAACGGGCGGCTCAGATGTTAGTGTGTGACAGTTGTGTGCCACACACGAGCCGGATGATCGACACGTGTCAACAGATCTCACGATCTCAATAAAGTGAGCGCGTGATCACCCACGCGCCTGACAGAAAACACGTGCCCACTGACACGTGGCACAATCTCAACCACGAAGACAAAGCGTCAGACGCGTGGCGTCCCACGCTCCTGACACAGACGAGAAGTTGGTAACTGCGACCATGACGTGACGTGCCTCAGTCTGCACAACCAGACAGTCACTGAACACGTCAGCAACCATTAAACTTCCATCAGAAGTAACTGATCATTCGAATTCCAGGCGCATTAACTCCAGCTCATGAGAGACATATTGAATACCAATGATTTAGAATTTATCACCAACTCAGGACCCGCATTAAATCACTCCAACAGCATTTAATTCATGGGCGCAAACTTGACGTAAATTTGCAAAAGACGTCCCGCATGGCGTAAACTTGACGTAAGTTTGCAAAAGACGTTCCCCGCCCAACGCCTGCAAAGGCAAGGCGGAAAACGTCCTGCATGGCGCAAAGTTGACGTAAGCCTACAAATGACGTTCCCCGCTTAACGCCTGCAAGGGTAAGGCGGAGCACGTCCTTCTCAGCCCAACTTTGACGTAAAACCGGAAAAGACGTTCCCCGCTGAGTTTTCCAAGAATCCACGCCAACAAGCTACAACACGAGCAAATGAGCTTTCATCTGCGACTAACACATTTTGAGTCTAGCACTCCACCTCCTCATCAACGAGCAGGAGAAGTCCTAGACTAGGGGGACTTGAAGGGATAGGGAGCCTAATCTGAAAGGCGTCCCTATCCCCGTACAACAGCAACCCCACGCCAGATCATGGCGCAGGGAACACACTAGCGCGGCGTCAAGCAATCAACATGTCTCGCGCGCCAAAGCATACGATAAGCAACATACAACACCTGATACGCGCGTGCTACCATGCGCGGAATCTTCCCTTGGCACCTCTCACATGAAGTACAAGGAACGGCAGAAGGAAGATTCATAAAGATCCATGTCAGAGTACACACCAGCAGGAGAAGGACATGTGGCAGATGGTACAAAAGGTGAACGGCTACACTGTACATACTGTCGTGAATAGTGACCAGCAGGCATTACCTCGCCAACTGTCAGACGTCACATCAGACAGCATGGATAGCCTGAGCACTGCAGCAAGTACGACGTTACTGTGCACCACCAGAAGTCCGCCACGTGTCCGGCTACTACAACGACCACACTATAGCATGACGACATCAACAGTAACAGGTCCTTCCCCGCCATTATCAGAAGAGCCATGGGCTTGGGCCTCAGCCAGGCCCAAACCAATGGCGTCATCTGTGGGCCGCCCCATGCAGCCCACCGTGATCTCTATAAATAAGATCACATACAATCCTTGTAGGGGCATTCAGAAATAACTATCATTACTACACTCATTGTAATCTCCCTCGTTAATCAATAATATTCCGGTGTACTGACAGTGGACGTAGGTCATTAACGACCGAACCACTTAACTTTCGTGTTCTCACACACTTCATACACACTTTCACTCACATTAACACTCACTCAGGTTACCACCACGGTTTGGGTAAAGGATTAATCTGACAGTAACATAGGTATTAACCCCCCGGTGATTAGTCCTAATCTCCGGGATACTTATTGTTTCTTCAGAGAGAAGTGGGTTACGGCTAATTAAGGTTATGGTGTTATGATATTGTATCAACCTTTCCACCTCTATTAATCCCTCTATTTATACACACATGAGATACTCTAATTAGGTTTAGTAAGGATAGTTCCGTCCATTAAGGAAATACCTATTATAAACTTAGGGATATAAAGGAAATTGACCAATATTAAATAAATGATTATAACAGCTATAGATAAATATACTAACATAATGTATATTGATTTTAACATAATAGTTTTAAGTTTGCATTTCGATTGTCAAGAACAGTTTCACATTTTCACTCACATAATTTTCATATATTTACACGTATATAGATTTCCAATCAATTTTGCTCACAAAAATTGTTATAAGTGAAATAAAAAAAACATGCATTTGTTATGAGTGAAAAAAATGGGAAATAAAGTGTAAAAACATCTTAATTACGCTAGTGAGAGTGGCAAACAATTAAACGACATGTTTAGTGCGACGGTAAAATGTTTTATTTTCATCAAAAGTTGAAAAGTTAAAATCTTATAATCTAGTCTAGTATATAATTGAAATCCTCAAATTCTATATGGCACTCGTATGGTCATTCTCTCCTTTGAGAGTGTCATGTAGGATGCTATGTGGCATTAAGTAATTTTAAGAAAAAAAAATTAAAACAAAATTGTATTTCTCTCTCTCATGTTTCCTCCTATAATTTTTAAATGTTAAATATCTTTTATCTACAAGATTTTTTTAAAGAAAAAAATAACACCAAATTATCGAGCGTTTTATTATTTTTCCAACGAGTACCATAGTGCTACATAAAAAACGGAGAAAAAACGATTATTTTTTGTGAGGTATTGTTCATACAGGAAAAAAAACACGTTTTCAGGTAATTCATTAATCATGTATAGGCAAGTCACTAATTATGTTCAAACCAGTATATATGAATTCTGTTTTAAACCAAAGCCGAATAGGTTCGAGATTTTTTAAAGAAAAAATTACACCAAATTGACGAGCGTTTTATTATCTTTCCAACGAGTACCATAGGAAAAAACATGTGTTCAAGTAATTCATTAATCATGTATAGAAATTCACTAATTATGTTCAAACCAGTAAATATGAATTCTATTTTCAACTAAAGCCGAATAGGTTAATAAAGTTATATATTGTTTTAGGTTAGGTATCAATATTAGTACGTTAAAGTTGTACATTTGTTTAGTCTTTAGGATATGTGTTAATATTAGAGTTACATTGGAATTCTACATTGTTTTAGGTTAGGTGTTAGCATTGGAGTTGTACATTGTTTTAGGTTAGATATTAATATTAGAGGTATACATCAGTTTATTTCATATGTAAAATTGATATGTCATATTAGATTTTTAACCCGGGACACTTCCGGGGTATAATCTAGTGTATAGATATAAAAGTATTTATAAGTAATTAGTTGTCGTTAAAAAAAGTTATAATAGAATATAATTTAAAGATTTTTTTATTTGAAGGTTTTTAGTTATTGTTTATGCTTAAAATGCTAAATATAAATAATTAAAAATAAAAACAAAATTCTAAGAAGAGGGAGTTGGCTACTTTAATTGTTGTTGAACATAGGCCTTTAGTTCAGAGTCCACGTGAGGTGCTCTTTTTTATCATTCAATCCACAAAATAGTGGTGGGCTCTACTCTCCATCGACTGGGTCCCCCCGTTAGCTCAGCAATTCGAGGACACTGATTGAGTCTTTCACCTATAGTAAAATCCATGATTAACGTTGTTTAAGGAAAAAAATGTTTTTAGAAAGGCTTCTCTTATTTGCATCTTAATAGGACTTATTTGCATAGGTCTCTTTGGATTGTAGAGGCCTCTACAGGTCGTATAGGCTTTCCTGCGGGTCCCAATCATTGTTAATCATTGCTAATGATTGGCAATGATTGACACGTAGGCCTCTGCGGGTCGTATAGGCCTCTGCAGGTCGTAGGGATGCATATGAATTCTTTCAGCTTCATTTGGGTTGGAATGAACAACAATAAGTCTTCTCTGCGACCCGTTAACGCCCATACGGGCCGTATTGATGCACATGAATACTTTCAGCTTCGTTATTTGTGTTAAAGGTTTTTTACTTTGTTACAATTATCGTCTCGAAATGCGTGTAAGCAGTTTTTGTTTCCGTTGCCGTATCGTTAAGCGTGTAAGCGTAATACATACATTTATATAATAGGCTTTTACTTTGTTACCATTATCGTCTCGACATGCGTGTAAGCAGTTTTTTTTGTTTCTGTTGTTGTTTCGATAAGCGTGTAAGCGTAAAACAAACATTTATATAATAGGCTTTTACTTTATTGCCATTATCGTCTCGAAATGCGTGTAAGCAGTTTTTCGTTTCCGTTGTCATCTCGATAAGCGTGTAAGCATAAAACAAACATTTATATATAACAGATCTTTGCAGGTCGTATGGGTCTCTACGGGCCGTAGAGATCTATAAATGCTCCCAACTACCAGATCTATGCGACCCGTATCAACCTCTACGGGCCCCAGAGGGCTAATTCAGTCTGAGTTTCCAGTCTATCATTTGGATACCTCGTACCTTCTACCCCTCTACGACTCGCATGGGTCTTCACGGGTCGTAGAGGGTTTAAATGCACCCAACTACCAGACCTCTGCGACTCGTTGAGGTCTCTACGAGTCGTAGAGGTCACTTGTGTCACACCCCAACCGATGGCAGAATACATCGGGGTGAGACTTGTGGTAGATTATTCAAAGATTTCATAACACTAAATTGTGACAATAGATTAAAATAGATTTCATTCGTTTCTAAGATTCAACAAGTATACAATTTGTTCATGATAAAAATACATTAACTTGAACATTAAGTAAAATAAGGATTGTTTCGTTTGTTTCTAAAGCCGAATCCTAAGTGATGTTGTGATACCCCACAATTTCAGGTTCCTAAGTAAACTAACTCTAGTTACTTGCACCTAGATTTCTTGCATTCTACTTGACTAAAGATAACTAGATAAGTTACACGTGCACACACTAGCCATATATGTATCTATAAGTTGTCATAGATTGACAAACCTACGATTTAGCTTATGAGAGTATATAAACATTAATCTAAGTGTGTACATGAAACTTTTATACTTCTAAATGTGCTTGTATATATATGTGCATATACACTAGGCTTTGTACATACACTAGGCTTGATAAGAAAAACTATGTTTGGTTAAATACATTCTAGAAGCTAACATACATACATACATACATACATACATACATACATACATATATAAACACACACATATATACATCCTCACATACTTGGAAGTAGGGGTGCAAACGAGCCGAGCCGAGCCCGAGCTCGACTAGGCTCGAGCTCGAGCTCGATTAACTTATAAGAGCTCGGGCTCGAGCTCGGCTTGGGATCGGCTCGTTTGTTATCTATTAGTTAATTTATTAAATAAAAATAATATAAATAATAATTCGTTTAGGCTCGTGAGCTCGATAACTGAAGCCCGAGCTCGGGCTCGTTAACTTAACAACTTGAAACGAGGGGTAAATATGATTAAATATTAAAAAAAAAAACTAATATTATACATAGGCTCGATAAGGCTCGCCGAGCCTAACGAGTTTCATACGTCAGGCTCGAGCTCGGGCTCGATAAATAAACGAGCTTTGTTTTAGGCTCAAGCTCGGCTCGAGCTCGATAAGGCTCGGCTCGTTTCGAGCTTTTTACCGAGCCGAGTTCGAGTAGCTCCCGAGCGTCTCGGCTCGTTTGCACCCCTACTTGGAAGTTTTCTTTTGTCTTTAGTAGCCACCCCTAGTTCTTCTAACTTATATCAAGATAGAAACAAACAAACTCATGATGGTGTTACATAGTAAGCTAGACTTTCCCTTTTTGATACCTATGATCGGCCAAGTATAAGGGCTCAAAGGAACTTGCACATGTCTATATTATCTCATCTACTTGTTTCCCAAACTAGGTCTTAACACCTAAGCCATGATATTGTCTTACAAGAACACCATCCAAATTAAGAATCATCCACCCTCTTGCCTCATGTTTCGGCCGCCACACACACCCACACACATGCTCCATCTTATGTCACTTTCAATTAAACACTAACTCACATGTTGAGACCTTCTTGGAACTTGGTACACCAATCAATAATTAGGATGATTAATGATCTATCACTATCAAAGAATAAGACAAATCCTTGTCTTGTAGAAATCGGCCAACATAAGACAAGAACATCAAAATCCCATGTAATGTCACTATCTAATCCTAACTCCTAGGTGTAGCATAGGTCGATCCTATCTAAGTGAAAACAATCGGCTATGGAGCATGATGAAAGCAATTCTAGAAACCAATGATGTAACCTCTTACACCCTTATAGCAACAAACAAAGAATGACAAGATCCCTTCCAATGTCAACTCATTCCTTAACTTATGGCCACCCTAATCGGCTAGGAGATGAGGATGATTAGCATGCCAACTTACATCAATTGGTGATACATAATTCTAACACTTACAATAAGATTAGTACACTTGAACATACCAAATATAGATTTGTCCTCACCCTCATCGGCCTATATAAAGGGAGTCCCTTGATCATCTCAAAACCACACCAACACATTCTTTCACTCTCAAAACTTTCGGATCTTGATCACCATAGCCGAAGCCTTGCAAGCTTGTGTAAGAGTCTTGGAAGCTATCCAACCTTCGATCACCTTTAGGTAAGGTTACCATGCTTTTAAACTATGATCCAATCTAGTCTACCCCACCTTAATCGGCCCTATTTAATGTAAACATAAGAACACACCCGCATTACTTAGGTTTTGATCACTAGCTAGTGCATTGTCTTAGAATTTCAAACCATCGGCCCTTGTTACACCTCTATGGGGCCGAAGGTATGCTTATATATCATATAGATCACGTATAGCATCACAAATAGCATAGGTTTGTAATAAGACACACATTGTTATAGATTTTGTTTACTCTTACTTACTAGTGAACACATTATCTTAACACCATGTTCAATCGGCCCCTGTAATACATTTGGGATGCCGAAACCATGTTTTCACCCTATGTAGCAATCGGTTGTTGTATTACCTAAGATCATGATCGGGTTAAGGATCCATACAAAGCTTCATGATCGGCTACTACTAACTAACATGTGTTATCAAAGCTAGAACACGTGTTCACCTTAACTAAGGTAAAATAATGCTCTAAACCCATGATAAGGTGTCTAAGTTTACCACAAGTACGAAACCAAGTTTCACATAACTCAATAACCAAGTCCACAAGTGTCGGGTAGACAAATTGTATGATAAAACTTGTGATTTACCATGCTTTATTAAATCATAGGGCAAGTACTGTCCGGACAATAGTAACTACATCATTTGGCTTCACTAGATCACAAGCATCTCTATCAGGTGAGTTTCGCTACTCTTTTCTCAAAAGCATATGTCTCGGATGAGACAACTTTCTAAACTTTTTCATAGTCCGGTTTGGGACTACTCATACACATCCCAAGTTTGGGGTGCTATGATTCACTAGCTGAATATGCTTACACTAATTCATGCTTTATGTCCTTGATGAACTAAACCAACTCTATCATTGAAGTCCTTCTAAATACCGAATGAATTGTCGTGTGGGCAAGCGGGTTACTAGTTGATAGCGCTATTAGGTCTCACAAACTTCACATCGTGTGCTGGAGTGCATGGGTGTGAACTATAACTCAACATATTATCATTGTTGATAGACAATGATGCAAGGCACTATGCTCACTATTGTGGGATCTCGTTGTTTAGCAGTTCGGTATTACCGGTTTTGGTTATCATGAGTGGGCTAGCTACCCCTGGCATGTGAATTAGCATTTACTCGTCAAAACATGGTGTGGAGGACCTACGTATTTACTTAACTATGTGAACTCACCAACTTTATGTTGACACACAAGTATTATAACTTTTTGCAGGACACTAGTTCGAAGCACGAGTAGGGCATGCATCATATAGCATCATGGGGATATGAATAATTATCTATTTTCAAATGTTTAATTATCTATTATGATTTCGAACGCGTTGTCTTACTCTGACTATTTGAATAACTATTATCTTTAAATTTCGCTTCCGTAACTATTGAAATATTTTATTATCAATGCAACTTGTTTTACAACAACGAACTAAATGGTTTGGGCATTTAGAGTCGTTCATGTGACTTATGGCTATGGGATCCTGGTACGTCACAGGCCTCGCGGTATAAACCCCGCAGTGGAAATTGAGGGTGTGACAAATGTTTCTTGTATCGTCTCATCAAGCTTTTCCTGCAACATGTATAAAATATCCATCAACACATAAAGTATTGGTGAGCATAGTAGTTTTGAGTCTAAGTACATAGTATAAGAAAAGTCTAATCAAATTATCATGTTATAGGCATATGCACGTAGAACCATACAAACGGAAACAACACTCGATAACACAAAAGACTAATACTTAACATGACCCATAAAGGGGGCGGCGTGTCAACCTATAGCGCTATACATGTAAGGTGGGTTGTCGGCTAATCGAACATTTGTATGTAAGACTTAGAATTCTAGCATGACATAGCATATAAGCATTTAGATTGAGCATAATAGTTTAAGAGTATGAAATCATTTAAGTTTTGATAGTGATACATGTTGAGCCCCAAAGGATAAAGAATAAAAGGGGGACAAGTATGAACTCACCTGGAGTGCATTATGAAAGAATAGAAAACAACGTCTGAAGCTGAATCAAATGATCCTCTTGTGTCCTATTTCAAGTAAATGATGCCATAAATTCTAATGCAAATAAGTTGAATTCATTTGTTAGTTGTAAAGATAACTTATGCAACTACCTAGACCCGCATTGCACGAATGCACATCTTAAAGCGTGTAACTTAACGAACCGATGGTACCTTGGTTTGGTTTATTGAAAATATGCATACGTGTAAAGTTATTTTAAATATATACTTTGATATATTATTTTCGGGGTCGCGTTTTGAAGTAATTGTTAAAGACGCATTTTGTATTAAGAAATTAATATTTGTATAACTTGACTCAAAAGTAAACTTGTTTCCTATGTTGGAAAGTGTATATATTAGGTTTATACATACATATAAGTGTGTGTGTGTGTGTGTGTGTGTGTGTATATATATATATCTAGTATGATAAAGTAAGGTTTGCTAATAAAATTCACTTGTAATACGTAGCTTTAATTGTATAAAATAATAGATTTGACCATTCGATATGTTGCTTATATTTTATAAAAATTTAGGCAGAGTCTCCTATGTTTTTGTAAGAAACCAAACAACTCAAGTTGTCTATATTTTCCCAAAACATTAATGTACAAATACACAACACGTGGTTTAACTTACTATAACTATATTAAACGAGGAACTATACATTCGACATGTAATATTTATGTATACATGCTCCAACATTTGATAGTCGTCAAGATAGTTTGCATAAGTGTAATTATTTATTAGGCCGAAGGCAAAATGGTAAAGCGAATAATATTAGACTTGATTAATCGTGTTAATAATACAAGTATACGTATAAGTATTCATATGCTTCACCTATTCAAATGTCTCATATATTATTAACATACTAAATCGTCCATTATCAAAAACACACGACATAAGTTAACCAAAACTTAAACTCCAATTAATTTATGTTTCGCTAAATATTGTGTTTAAATATGTAAACAAATACGCGTTCATATATAGTTTGATATTGATTTTCCTCGCGATAGGAAGTACCTTATGAGTTAGTCGCTTTTAGTTCATTCAAAAGATTAATAAGATAACCGTTAGTCACAAGTCGGTTCGGTTAGTTATAGGTCTATAATTTTTATACTTATATATATAAACAATAAAACGCAAGCTAATTAAACTAAAGACACAGGAGCATGTTATACCTTCATGTGAACAAACTCGCGAATCGACAAGTGTGTGCCTCGAATTGAGACAGATCTGACTGGATGTGGCTGTTGACTAAGAGTGACTGAATATTAAAGTGGTTGAGTTCTATTGTTCCGAAGAGGAAACGAACGGCGAGGCTGAACCAAGCAAGACCATAGTCATAGCTCCTGGACCAAAACACCCAGAACTGAACATCAAGCAAAAACTTATCCGGTCAGTACTGTTGCCACCCGAACCCGGAAACCAAGCAGAACCAGCACCCAACGCTGCTCAAACACCATGGCCGGTCCTCACTTAACTAACCAAACATAAGCTAAAAAAGAAAACCGACAGTCGCACCGTAACTAATCTGTACCGGAATTACGGCCGAAGGAGAAGAATACAGGTGCTCACCTTGACTGAAGTTGTCCGGAAGGCAGAACTCGAGTTTGTCAGTGTCGGGTCATGGATGTCGAGCTTGTGGTTCAGTGGTGGTTGGCGGCGGCGGCGCCGCGTGACGGTGGTCAGAGACGAGGGAGAGAAAAGGAGGGAGGCAGGAGTAGGTTATGTTCGGTTGATGGTTGGAGCTCAGAGACGGGGGTCCGATGATGGATTTTATGGTTGGAGTTGTTGCTTATTTTGAGAGGGAAAAAGAAGAAGGATGGATGAGTTTAATGGTGGTGGCTAGGGATATGATGAAATAATGTGGTGGAAGATGATGGAGTAAGAGATATTTTATAGTTAGGATATTTGGTAGGTGGAAGTTAGGTGGAAGTTAAATGCTTAAGCGAACTAGTTATCGACTCGGGTCTCGTTTATGGATTTTACTCGTTTAAATGCTAGGTGATTATCTCACGAATTACATTTGTTTAGATCTTGTTAAAATGATTATTTGGACAAAATATTTGATACACACTATTGTCGCAATTTAATTTATTAAAATAAGTGTCGGTTTACTAGTATGTTATTACTTAAAACGCGTTATTTGGCAAATTTAAATAATTAAATTTATTAATAAATAAATATGTGTTTCCTGTTTAAAAAAAGGCATTATTGTTAACGAATTAAGATCGTTATGCAAATAATATGTCTGTGTGTATATATATATATATATATGTATATATATATATATTCTATTATTAATGTCTCTTTAGTATTTCTGGAAAGTAACGAGGCATTACAACTTGGCAACCTGCATGTTCAGTCTGATCATTGAATGTTCAGCCTGACACATGTATACGGCCCACAGAGGCTTCTACGGGTCGTATAAGGTTTAAATTTTTAGGTTAACATACCTTTACGACCCGTAGAGGCCTCTACAGGTCGTATAGGGTTGTATTTTCAGTGGGTATTAATTGGTCTGACATCTCTGCGACCCGTAGAGGCCCATACGGGCCGTAGAGACCTGTGAAAACCTAAAAACACACCAGGTGCAAATAACATAACCCTTTAGAAATTATACATATCAAATTAGGATTCAAACACTATAGCCTTCATCACACACCAATAGGAGGCTCTTACATATTCAAAATGTGATGCCAAATACCACATAATGTAATGTCACGAGATTTATGAAACCCAAAACCCAAGTAAAGCCCCTTTCTATTCACACGCCCCAGTATCCTATTTACACATCGAGTTATTTATACTAAGGTAGGTAGAAAGTTTGTATTTGGTGAAAGTGTGAAAATAACTAAAAATTGACATATATACGTCTTTTTTTGGATTTAGATATAATGTTTTAACTTGTTTTTACTAAAAAAAAAAACAATAAACACAACAATTTAAAACACATGTTTTTTGCATGATGTTTTAAGTTTTAAGACTAAAATAAATTGTTGTGTGATTTTGATTGTTATGTTTTGTGTTATTTAGCCTAAACAATACAAAGCATCATGACTAAGTCCAAAAGATGGTGTATACATATCAATTCTTAATCGTTCTCACAGAATATGACCTTTATAATTATGATTTGTATCAGTTTATATAATTATATATACGATTTGTATAGGTTTATGCGGATCGTATAGTAGTAAGCGAATATGAGTTTGTGTTTGGATACGCAAGTAGACTATATACTGTTGGATATGGAAGGGTACCCGCATGATGCGGCGGGAAATATAAATACTGTCAGGGTGTAAATAGTTCGGTCAGTGTGGTTATTATCTTCAACCGAAGTCATTGGTTAGTCTATTTTAATTTGTTAGCCAATCGATTTTCGGTTAACCGCTTTAGTTTATTTGGTTAGATTGACGATTTTTTGCTTGATTGGGTTAATTTTGGTTAATAATCGAACCCAAACTTTGGTTAAAACTTTTACTTTGGAATACACTAACTTGAGGCACAAACACATGAAATTGATATATATAAATAAACTAAATGGAAGTATAAAATATGAAGTTCGTAAACTGAGGTATAAAAGATATAAATATATAAAAATATGAGTGATTAGGTTTCCTTTGGTTGATTTTGGTTAAATTAGGGTACAAAAAAGCGGTAACTAACTTTTAGTTAATTCGGTTTTTGGTTTATTGCTTTTTAGTTAATTCAGTTTTTGGTTTATTGGTTTTCAGTAAATTTACTTTTTGTTTGATTTGACCGACTCTGTTTGTTTTTGTTTTTGTTTTAGTTTCAGGTAATGATTCAATTATTTCTCAACCTTAGAGATTGTTGATCACGTAATATATTATTTTTTTTTTGCACTATAAAAATACTATACTCAACCTGAAGAAAATAAAATACTCATTTTTATGGTGTAATTTTGTTAGAAAATATTAACCAACAAAGATTATATGTTTATTTAAAAATCGTGGAGTGGTTGATTTTTATAAGGAAATAGAGTGTAACAACTAACTAATGTCTAAAATTTGCCTACAGTTGATGCACTTTGTATGTGGCCGTCGCTGTCAAATTGACTAGAGTTAAGTCTTAGCTGAATATGGTGTAATACATGAGATTGTGGTGATCCATAAGGCATTTATGGATCTGATGTATTTGATATAGTTGACAAGTCGAATGGGTTTCTGTTAGGATCTGAGTTTGATTGTTTTGATGTTTTAGAATAAGATGAGAAATGAATGAAATAAGTATGTATGGAAAGTGCAGCGGAATAATAAACTATAATCAAAACAATGGGAATAATTGTTATCAATGATCTAATGCTTTCATTTATTGAAAGATTACAATCAGTACAAATACTCCCCCTCAGCCTGATCACACAGTGATTGTTTGTCTGAGAGAATGTTTGTGTGTGATACAATAGAACACTACAAGCACTGTTCTACTTATAGACAAACCTAAACCACTGGTGACCTGTGCTGACGTCACCTAAGATAGTGACCTCTAACAGAATAACAACATTAAACATCTGCCCTATACAAACTACTGTTCTATTACAAAGCACTGTTAAAGAAAACTACTGCTAAGGAAAACTCTGATGGTCTTGCAACATCTGTTGGAGTCTAAGTGATGTTGACTTCAACAGACCTTTAGTCTTCAGTACTTGATCAGCAGTTGTTTCTTCATCAGACCTTTGGTCAGCAGTTGTTCTCTATCAGTTGTTCTCTAGCAGTCCTTTGTATCAGCAGTTGTATCAACAGTTGTTTGGATGGAACAGTTGTTAGGGTCAACAGTCTTTTGGGAAGAATATGTGTAAGGACTATTTATTTGTGGAATCAATAGATAACATATTTTGGCTTTTCAATCATCTGTTCTTCTCCAGGTCAGCAGACCAACAATCTCCCCCTAGAACAGATGATGCCAAAACTAAGCTTTATTCTTGATCTTTATTTCTCATCAGACTTTCTCTGATTTGTCCTTTGAATTGAAGTTCAAAGTCCAAGGCAAATAGGTCTTCTACATCTCTTTCAGCTCAAGATTTAGCAGTGTTTGGAGATCATTTGCACACAGGCTATATGCATCATCCATGCTTATCTTTTGAACTTTTTCATCTGACCTGAGCAGAGTCAATTCATGGTTGTCTTTATTGACTTTCCATTTTAGAATTTTTGAGTCAGTGGATTTGCTGAGATGCACCTTTATTCTAGATGAGTTTGGTGATGGAGGTCTCCCAATGAGTTCTCTGAGCTTGTCAGTTGTGGGATCTGAGAAAAAGTGCACTTGATTGAAGAGGCCCTCTTTAATGAAAGTGTCAGCAAACTTCTTCTGATCTTCTTCAGACATTTCTTTCTGTTTCTTGAATTGTCTTCTAGCAGCAACTGATAGATCAGAAGTGTCAAGTAAGCTGTCAAGAGTAAAAGCCTGTTGAGGTCTCTTCATCAGTGGTTCATCAGTGTAGACAGGTTTTCTAGGTAGGTTGGGATCTTTCTTTCTATTTTCTTCAAGTCTCTTGTATGTTTCAACCAGCCTCAGCTCAGACCATCTAGCAACAGACCTCATTTCCCCATAATCAGCAGCCACTATTTCTTGTCTCATTCTCTTGAACTTCAAGGCTCTGGCTGGATCTCTGCCTTTGCCAAAATCAGGGGCAGAGACTTTAGCTTGGGGATTCTTGGCCAACTCTTCTATTCTTAAGAGTTCTTCCCTTAGTGCATGAGTGGTCCAGCCTGCACACTGTTTCTTGTTTGCTTTGTAAGGCATGGTTGCCAAGATCTGTTCTAGAAGAGATTCCCTAACCTCCTTTTCCATGTCACTACTGAGAGGCATGGCAGATATGGAATTGCTCAGGGTCTTAGCAAAATCTTCAATCCTTCTCAATTTGCTAAGTTCTGCTGAATGGATGCCCTGAGCAGTCCTGTCATCCTTCCCTTTGCATTTCTCTTTTATAATAGCATCTACCTGTTCAGCCTTATATTTTAGATATGTGTCCATGTTTAAGGGAACAGGAAAATGTGGAAGAGAAGGGAAGGATCTATCAGATGGTTGTTCAGTATTATAGAAGGATTGCATTTCCCCTTGAGTAGATCAAGTTCAAGGGGATACTGAACAGCCAATGGTGTAATGGTTGGTGGTGGTCTATGGGATCTGAATTGTGATGTGTGTGGTGAAAATGATGAGAGTGGAATGGCTGATATAGGTGTTGATTGTGTGGTTGAGGTGGTGTGTGGTGATGTATGTATGTTTTCATCCTGTACAACAAAGGTTGATTTCCTCTTCCTTTTGTACAAGATTTTGGTGATGGTGGTGTGGAAGCAGTGGTTGTGTCAACATCTGTTGGCACCTTAGTAGGACCAGCAGATGTTTGGGATTTGGGTGGTGATGTGATTGTAGGTTCAGGTGTTGTGGTTTTATCAATGGTTTGGGTGGCAGTAGTGGCTTTATCAACAGAGGTTTTAGCAGCAGTGGTTTTCAGTTTAGATGGTGGTTGTCTGACATGTTTAGCAGGCATCTTCTTCCTTTTTGAGGATCCCACATCTTCAACTTCCTGTTGTTGTTCCTTTTTTAGTTGTACCAGCAACTCTGCTTTGGCTTCCAAGGTGTCAGCCCTCTTTTGTTTGTCTTCAACAGCCTTTTCAGCTTTTTCATTTGCAGAGTTGTCTACTGCTTTATCTTTGCTGGTTTGTTGTTGTTGTGGTGCAGTTTGAGTTGGTTGTTGTGGTTGTTGTTGTTGTGGTGCAGTTTGAGTTGGTTGTTGCTGTTGTGGTGCTGTTTGAGTAGACCCTGGTATGTTGGCAGACTTTGATTTACCTTTTTGAGAAGGTGGACAACCAAAGGGATCTAGCTTTGGCAACCTATCTATGCCACTCTCCCCCTTTTTGGCATCATCAGCTGTGAATGCATCATCATCTTCATCCTTTAGAATGGTGGTAGGGGCAGAGCCAGTGGTCTTCAGCAGATGGTCTTTGATGACTTGAATATCTGCATGAGTATCTTTGTACCTTGCATCTACCATGTTTCTGATCTCAGCCATGTAGGTTTCATGATTCTGATCTGCTAGTTTTCTGTGAGCTATGATGATGGGGGAAACATATTTCCATAGCTCACTAGCAATATCAGATGTGGATGGTTGACTCTTGGAAAGAGTAGCCAAGGATTCCAATATTAGCTTGACATCAGATTTAATGTCAGCAACAGAGGTTTCAATGGTTTGAACTCTAGCCGTCAATTCTTGGTATTTTAATCCATCACCTAAGTTAATAGGATTATCTTAATTCCTACCAGTGGTAGTTTTAACTGATTCAGTCCTAGGAGGTGAATCCAAAGGATGAGAACCAGATGCCCCTTTGTCTTGGTTCTGGGGACTTCCAACTGATTTTGGGGACACTATAGTGGCCTCATCAGTTGTTGCCTTCAAGGGAGTCTTAGCTATGTAACCACTGACCTGGTGTGAGACAATGGTCTCTACATCAGTAGTGGCTGCTCCACTTGAAAACTCACCTAGAGTTGCATTGAACTCTAGGGGTGTAACCTCCTCATCTGTTTGTGGGATGGCTGATTGAATTTCCTCAGTCCCAGTCACTTGTGGAGGTATACTCTCATTGACAGGTGAAAGAGAGGAACTGGGATTTTCCTGAGTTTTGTCAATAGCCTCAAACAGAGGTTGCATGGTCTGTTGAACATGTGATGGTGAGGGTGGAGGAGTAAAAAGAGAATTAGCCCTGGGAGAGGGGCTTGTGAACATTTGGCCAAGTGACTCAAATGTATCATGATGTGGTTCCCCTTGGCTTACAACATGATCCTTTTGGGAGGATGCATGAGTAGTTTGGTCAGGTTGAGATATTTCCAGCTGCTGTGAGGAAGTAACAACAGTGGTTTCTAGTTGCTTTTGTGTTGCAACAGAGTTATCTTCTGGTATCTCATCTTCCAGAAGTCTCTTGTGAGGTGGAGTGGTGGTTTTTGTGGATGGACATTTTCTTTTGGAAATGGCTGGTGTGGGTTTCACAGCACTGGATGTAGTGCCATGATCACCAGGAGCAGTGGGCTCAACAACAGAGGTTTGGACAACAGTTGGTGTCTTAGTCCTCTTTGTTTGTGTTTTTGAAACCTTTGACACTTTTGATGCCTTTTCTTGGGTGTTTGCACCCAACATTCTAGTAAAAGTTTCATCAGTTAGACTCTTCATTTGCATAGACTCACCCTTTTTGAAAACTTTTTCTGGTAAAACCTTTTGAAGGATTACACTTAAGATTCTTGGGTAAATTAGAAAAGCATTGTTTGACCCAGACTTTATGGCTTTCACATTTGACACTAAATCCATAAACAGTCCCTGGGATAGATTGAAGTCAGAATCGGACAACATAGCATAGCCCAAGTACTGAATCCTCAATGGGATTTCATTAAAGGAGGTGGACTTAGAGGAGACACAGAGAAGGAGGGTATGGAAGAAAAATTTCATGATTGGTGGGAAAAACTTTTTGAAAAGTGTTGACCCAGTCATCTGAGCATCATACCCCCTTTCCTGAAACTCTGTGTGAAGCTCTGTTTTAGGGAAAGAGTCCCTACCTGACAGGTCATTAAGTGAGAAGGTTGTGGATATCAGTTGAGGGGTAATGACAATACTTGTTTCTCCAATTTTTGAGATAATGGAAGTAGGCTTCTTGTCTTGAAGCAAGAACTCAGCATTCAACCAGAATTCTTGAGAGTATCAAGATAGATGGGGGCGTCAGCGGTTAAGATTGTCAGGTATTTGGATTTTAGAATGATGTCGATGGTGGAATGAAATGGAGTATTTTCATCTGTTTTAACAAGATATGGAAGGTAATTGTGGGTGGCTTTAGCTTGAAGATCCATTGTAATGGATTCCGAAGTGGAGAATGAATGAAATTTGATTGAGGGTTTGAGAAAGAAGAAGGCGGTTTCAGTATTTTGAATACAATGAGACAGTGTAACGACTGTTGTGAGAAAACAGGGTTTTTATAGGCTCTGGTGAAACCGCTGATGTGGCCAAAACTCTGCTTGTAAGAGCAGACGTGGCAAACATCTGATGGTTAAAACATCTGGTGGGGAACAGCTGTTTTTGGCAAACAGCTGATGCAAACAACTGATGCAAACAGCAGTTTTTTTTTATTATTATCATTATTGTAGATACATATATATATATATATTATAGGTATGGATAATAAAACAGTTGTTTTATCTGATCAGAGGTTTGGAACAGATTTTTCAACCAACAGTGGATAAAATGAATGAAACAGTGGTTGTTTTATCTGATCAGAGGTGTGAAGCAGATTTTTCAACCAAAAAGCTATTTTTAAAGATGGATTTTGATTTTTCTGAAACATTTTAATGCTTTTATTAAAAACATTTTTGTTAATCCATGTTTAGCATACCAATTCTAGAAAATCAGATTTGTAAAGGTAGATGTGTCTAAAGCTTTTGTCAACACATCTGCCAACTGATCCTCTGTTGGAACATGGTGCAGAAAAATCAAACCTTTTTCATAGCTATCTCTGACAAAATGATGTCTGATGTCAATGTGTTTGGTAGTGGAGTGAGAGACTGGATTTTTGATGATATTTTCAGCAGCTTGACTATCCAACATGAGTGGAGTCTGTAATGCAGTTATCCCAAAATCCAGCAATTGATTTTGAAGCCACATGAGTTGGGCTGTACAGCTTGCAGCAGCAATGTATTCAACCTCAGCTGTTGATGTGGAAACAGCTGCCTGCTTTTTGCTTTGCCAAGATACTAAGGCATTCCCTAGAAATTGGCACCCTCCTGATGTGGATTTTCTTGTGGTGTGACAGCCAGCAAAATCACTATCTGAATAACCTGAAAGCTCAATGTTTCCATTAGCAGGGTACCAGATACCAAGTGTGGGAGCACCTTTTAGGTATCTGAATATCCTTTTCACAACAATAAGGTTTGACTTTCTAGGTGAAGCCTGGGATCTTGCACAGACACAAGTGGCAAACATAATGTCTGGCCTAGATGCAGTTAAGTACAATAAAGACCCAATCATGCATCTATAATGTGTTTGATCAACCAGTTCATCCTTGTCATCAATAGTGAGTAGCTTGACTGTACTCATGGGTGTACTACATGGCTTACAGTCATTCATCTCAAATCTAGTTAGCAAATTCTTTACATATTTATTTTGATGGATGAATGTGCCATTTTGCAGTTGTTTCACTTGGAGACCAAGGAAACACTGAAGTTCACCCAGGGCACTCATTTCAAACTCTGCTGTCATGAGTTTCCTGAACTCTTCACACATTTTGTTACATGTGGATCCAAAAATGATATCATCCACATATATTTGAACAATCATTAAGTCTTTCCCTTTCCATTTAAAAATAAGGTTTTATCAATTTTACCTCTTGTGAAGCCAATGGATAAGAGAAAAGTGGAAAGAGTTTCATACCAGGCCCTTGGTGCTTGTTTGAGTCCATACAAGGCTTATTGAGCTTGTAGACATGATCAGGATGGAATGTGTCTTCAAAACCAGGTGGTTGACATACATAGACTTCCTCCTGAATTTTTCCATAAAGGAAGGCACATTTGATATCCATCTGATACACCTTGATGTTGTGGTTGACAGCAAAGGCTAGAAAGAGTCTGATGGCTTCTAACCTTGCTACAGGAGCAAAGGTTTCATCATAGTCTATTCCTTCTTCTTGTCTGAAGCCTTGAACCACAAGCCTGGCTTTATTCTTGACAACAATACCCCTTTCATCAGTTTTGTTTTTGAAGACCCACTTTGTACCTATTGGACAAACATCCTTAGGCAGTGGTACAAGTTCCCATACTTGTTGTCTTTTGAACTGAAGGAGCTCTTCTTGCATAGATTCTACCCAACTGTTGTCTTTCAGTGCCTCTTCGTACTTGACAGGTTGTGTGAGAGATAGGAACCCTGCAAAAAGACAGATATTGGAGGATTGGCTTCTTGTGAGCACACCCTCTCTGATGTTGCCAATGATCTGGTCTGGTGGATGAGCTCTTAGGTAGATAAGATCTCCCTGATATGGTATGATGGAATTTTGAGGTGAAGGACAGAGTTTTGGTGACTCTGTTGATGTAACATCTGTTTGCACTTCTGTAGTGCCATCAGATGTTTGGAATGGAAGTGGGGGAATGGGTCCAAGTGGTGTAAAACTGGACTGACTTTTGTCAACAGATGATTGACTTTTGTCAACAGATGATTGTTCAGTGGATGTGAGAGGTGAAGCAGTGGTTTGAGGGTAAGACTGGCCAACAGTGGTTGACTCAGCTGTGGCAGAGTTTTGACATTGTTTTGAACAGCTGCTCCCTCTGATGCAGAATAGATTTTATAGTGACTGGGGATCACAAAATTTATTCTGTAATCTTGTTGTGGAGATTGTGGAATACCTGCATTGTTAGTTTTAACAGTGATATCTTCAAATTTGAATTTATCTAAATCAAATAGTTCAGCAGGATTTGCTGGGATTTTTAGGGATGAAAGTTCATTGAACTTTACATTCAGAGTTTCTTCTATTGTCTTGGTCTTTGTGTTAAACACTTTATAAGCCTTGGCAGTAGAAGAATATCCAGAAAATAACCACAATCTACTTTGGCTGCAAACTTTTCATAAGCAGTTTTTTTGATGTCTAGGGTTGATCAAAAACTCTGTTTTGAACATAGCAAGCAGTGTTTACAGCTTCTGCCCAGAAGGACAATGGCAAACCAGAATCCGCTAGCATGGTTCTTGCAGCTTCTATAAGAGTTCTATTTTTCCTTTCAACCCCCCCATTTTGCTCTGGTGTTCTTGGGATGTTGTACTGCCTCACAATCCCTTTTGACACACAGAAATCATCCAACTCCTTATTTTTAAACTCTGTACCATTGTCACTCCTGAAGACTTTTACTGGCAAGTCTCATATTGTTTTTCAACTTTGGTGACAAAGTCCTTCAATATACCTGCATTCTCATCCTTAGAATGTAAAAAAGTAAGTCCATGTAAACCTAGTAAAATCATCAACTATGACAAGAAAAAATCTTTTTCTTCTTAGACTCATGATTTTAACAGGGCCAAGCAAGTCCATGTGCAACAATTGTAGACATTGACTGGTTTTGGACTCATCAATGGACTTGTAAGAGCTTTTATGTTGTTTCCCTTTTAAACATGAAACACAATGCTCATCACTTTGTTGGAGAGTGTATTGATAGTGTTAAGGTTGGTATGACCCAGCCTCCTATGCCACAATTCTGTCTCCTTTGTGGAGGCAGCGAAAACAAACAGACATTTGCCATAGGATTGTCCTTTAACATATCAACAACATACACATTGCCACTTCTATGAGCAACAAGTTGTGCTTTGCTCTCAGCAATGATGGTATCAATCTTTTTCACCACTTCTGCCCAATAATCTTGCAAGTTTTTCTTTGTGAAGAATGAGCCATAACCTTTGTCACTCATTTGTGAAACACTCAGAAGATTAAACTTGAGATTATCAATAAGATTGACATTTTCAAACTTGAGTTTCCCAGCTTGTACAGTTTCCTGACCCTAACACTATACCTTTTGAATCATTACCAAAGGATATATCACCCCCTCCATGAGCTAAGAAGTCCAGAAGAAGGGCTCTACATCCTGTCATGTGCCTGGAACCTCCACTATCTACATACCAAAGACTAATCTAAACAAGCAGAAGCTCCCTGCACAGCAGTAATGGATTAGTTTTGGTTGAGTGTCCAAAGCCGGGTGGCTTTGGATGGGTCCTCAGACTTTTTAGACTCAAGCTTTGGAAGATGATCAGTGGTTTGAACTAATTTTTGAATCAAGTTCAAAAACTGCTACTGACCATTTGCCAGTGCTTGAATGTCAACACTTGGGGCAACAGTTGTTTGATCACTTCCAGACAGATGATAATACCCCTAGGGATTTTGTTCACTCTTGGTTTTT